>OY740769.1:39513124-39909543 GCA_963513935.1 Aphrophora alni
TTTGTAAAATGTTAAATTTTTCCAATATGGCGACCAACATTGAAATTTGATATGGAACACTCTGTATTTTATTATTTTCTCAAGTGTAAAACAATATTTTTAAAATGTTTTGTTCTTGAGTATTTAAAAAAATCTTTAGCCGTTTAGGAAGTACAAACACATAAATTTCAGAAAATTAAAAGTTTGATAGGGCTACAAATAAATTAATTCCCATCTAAAATGTTACAATAGTTAACTTTTGAACCGTTGGGTTACATGATAAGTTGTATTGAGTAAAAGGGAATAGGTATTTAATATGTAGTTACTTAATAATACGTACGTAGTCAGTGAAGAATTGAAAATAGGTAATCCAAATACATGTCTATGAAATAGTCAATTTCTGCAATAGAACTGTAACAAAGTTCACTGCTTATTGGGTTTTTATATGAAAAGTTGAACTATATACAATACCGTACTAACACTAAAATAATACTGTAAACAATATTTATAAGAAGAACATTGCTCACTAAGGTTGTTAAAGTAATAATTAATAAAAATAATCGTTAATAATAATCACCAAAATAATAATTAATCTTTAATATTATATTATTACAACTCGTAATTATTAATTTGCCCCAAATATAAATACAGATATATCTATAATCTTGTTTGTGTTTTTTGTAAAAAAATGTATAAATAAATAATGGATGAGGACAACATTTTTATCTATTATGTAGAAATCACATAAACTAAGCATGGGCATTAACAAATTGGAGTAACAACTTTTTAGCTACTTTTACGTGTTTCAATTGTGATTATGCACGTTCTCATACAATATTATTTTTAAAAAATATCAAAACAATCAGTGCTGTTACCAGTGATTCTTGAATGATAACAAGCTCCCTGAAGTAAAGTAAACCACATCGTTATTAATCGGTAGAGATATGTTCAGCGAATTTCTTGTAGGCATGAGGGAATAAAACATTTAATTAGAAATATTCAATTTCGTATTAGCCTAGTGTTAACTCAACAAAAATATACTTTTCCATTTTCTCACACGTGCGTAATATAGAAGAAGTTGTGTGATGCGACTGAAAATCGTTTTCAGGTCCCCTAAAACTTTAAAAAAAGGTTTTTGGAATAATGTACGATTTCGAACAAAGTTTGTAAATCTCAAGTTCCATTTTTCGATAATTCCAAATTTAGGAGTATCATCAAAGATATGCGGTTTTATAAATTCCGTCTTCTAAGAAGATGATACACTGTTGTCATCAACTAATTAGATAAAATGTTGTAAGATTTTCTCAATATCGTTGGTAACGATTCGATGAAACTGTACCGAAATATAACTTTTACAAATACCAACAAAATGTATTAATCGCTATTTATAAAAATCGCCAGTTTGGGAGTTATTGGTAAAAAAAAAAAAATCGTCAGTTCAGTTGTGATAATAGATACAATTTTTCAAAATCGACATTTAGTTAACATTTTTGTAATATGTTAAAGTTAATGACACAAACTTTACAGACACAGGAGTACGGTTTACACGAATAATTTTCAAAAAACCAAAATTAACCTTTATTGCCGTCATTAAAAAATTATACTTGTCCGTCAGAGCACTCTAAATCTCAAACGAATGGACCTAATTATTTTGTACGTGTGCATGTTTTAAATATTATATTAATATAATATTATTATATTTTATTTCATTTGATTTTATTTGCAAGTGTGTTATTATACCAAACTTGTGGTAGGGATTTCAGTGTTTTATATTATTCACATTCACCACAGTGCTCATTGAACTTCTACATAAATATTTGACTAGTCGTTGAAATAAGTTCCAAAATTGAATTGTTGAAATAAATTTATGCAAAGAAAATATGTTAAATGATCTTTTTTGTTTTTTATTGAAACATTAAGGGCCTCCATTAATGCCAAAATGTTCTTGGTGACTGTTTCATTTTTAAAAAAATCCTTCTACAAAAGACCTACGAAATGAGATACAACTCAATATGGGATTGTATTTGAGATTCAAAAGTCCAACCACCCAGAACCCTTTTAATTTTTAATAGATCGTGAATAATCGAAAAAGTAAAATTTGTGATTTTTATGAATTTAGATTATTATTATTATTATTTACTAATTGCGGAGTTTTTATCTTATACTAAGACCTTTATGACACAGTGTATTGTAGTTTATTTATGCTACACAAGGGACTACGTAATATAAACATTTAGTAAAAACGCGTTCAAATTGAATGTATTTTTTATTTATTTTAGTTTATAATAAAAATGTTGAGTCGAAATTATTTATTATACAATTAAAATAAATATGGTAGAATTTTATAAATGAACCATATCCTTATAATTTAAATTTATATAGTTAAAATAATATAAAAAAACTACTTACTTTTACTCCTTTCATTGCCTGGCCAATAGTACCTTCCTTTGAGAAAATCATTTTGATTTAGAATCCTTTCATTAGGATCTCTTTATTTATTTAATTTAGGATAGTTTTTCATTTAAAATAAAAATAATATGAAAATGCAAAATAAAAACAAATTACCGTACACAACCTAATCTAAGATAATAAATACTGATCTTTGGGATTGGTTTAGTTTAAATTACAATCAAATACCAGTCAAAACTATTTATTAAACAGTTGAAAATGTGTTAAAAAATAAAAAATGCAAATTAACTAACATATATTACAATATATCTAAATAAATTATTAAGATATACTAAATTATTATCTTTATAATTGCTGCAAGTTAATTTACGTAGGGTTATTATACATTAACAGTTTTGAAATAAGTTTTTTTAAATTTAGGTAACAGTATGAATTTAAGTGAAATCTGAATTTTTTATGTTTAGTTGTTTTTGAAAAAAATGTATTGAAAAACATTTCATTTACTTGAAAGAATTTTTTTTAAATACCTTCAATAGAAAATGTATATTGCAATTTGATAATTTAAAAAATATCTAGTATATATTCTGAAAAGGTTAAAATTTACGGTTACATGACGAAACCAGATTTAAACATGATGTTTCGTTATTTTTTTTAAATTTCAATTTATTAGTTATTTTATCATTTTTTTACTTAACATATTTTTGATATAAGGTAATTGTGATAAAATGGCCACTAACGAAGTAATTGTACTTCTTTTGTCAGAATATACGAGACGAGTCTATGCGTAAATGTCCTTATTTTTAAATAAGTTTTTATCCACAAAAAAGTTTTTAACAAACTGTACATTTGGTGAGACCTAAAGCACACGACCCCTATTTATAAGTGTGGATCAGTACAATTTTAAAATATAAAAATAAGGATCATATAATACAAATAATGCTAATAATATCATACACACACAAAATAATATAACAAAATCATGTCTGTGATGAATCAGCTACATTGCCAGTTTTCTGTCAAAAAAAAATAATAACTGATAAATACCTATGTTCAAATTTGGTACTTTATATAATAACGTGAAATGCTACATAAAGAATAACAATTATGAAATTAAATGTGGGACTATTTTTAACAATTATAACTGAGTATGGCATAGGTAACCGCCAAAATGCTTTAATGCAATTAGTTTAAAATTGCATCATATATCTTCTATAGACAATCTCGGAGGATGTGTAAATAAATAAATTCTCCTATTGGTTTCAAACTGCTTCCAGTTTATTAGGAAACTACCATAATCACTCTAGTGATCGAATTTTATATCCGATTTTTCATTATAACCTGGAACAGTACTTTGGTAATTATTACAAACAACGTAAGTTCAAATTGGCCGATTTTAGCTTCAACTATTAAAGTTGTGACCATAAAAGCACCAGAATCCCCGAATTTATTCGTTCAATGTTTGATTGTGTGTAACTGTAAATAAATACTCTCTGTAAAGCTTAAAAAATTAAGAAAAATCTGGTATCCATACACCATTATGGCAGGGTAAGATTACCAAAATTCGAGCTAAACCAATGTTCCGCATAAAATTAAAACGGCAAACATTATTTTAATTTAAACGTTTATATTTCAAATCCATAAATCTACCTTGAACAATTTTGAGCTGGGTGGTGCAATTATTTTAATTAATCTCGAGATAATAACAAATTGGTCTATCCTTTGCAGCTGCAAAGATAAATAATTAATTTTAAAAGACAACTTTGTTAAACACACTTAACAAGACCAAAGCTTCATTTTGACTTTAGAATTATTTTCGTATTTAATTTTAATTAAAATTTAAGATACATTTAAAAAAAAATAATTCTCCAACATGTCAAAATATGTTTAATATAGCTATAGACATTTCTGTAACTCTTTGCCTATAGTCAAAATTAACGAATACTTTTCTAATTTTGTAAAGTCTTTTTACCTTGCTTTACCCAGCAAACAAATGCTGAAAGTTGCATAACTATTTATATGATCAATTAATGATTATTTCTAAATAGTTCGCAAAATAAATATTTGACAAGTCGTTCAAATAATTTACAAAATATTATTATTAAAATAAATCCATGTAACCAAAATATTTTAAATGGTCATTTATTATTGTTTCACAATTTTAACTTTATTTACCACGAGGCTTCTTACCTTCTTTTGACTTTTAAATACTTTATCCAGTTTTCCCATTTATCTTCTATCAATAGTCAATCAAATAGCACACTCTCTAGTGACATGGTCTCTTTTAGTTACACATATCAGAAGCTAAGAACTTAGCTTTTAATTGAATATAATAAAATTTTTGCGTCCGCGCGGTTAAATATTAAAAGTAACTTAACCAGTCATTCAAATACCCAGCATATTATTGTGGGGGGGGAGGGTCCAAGTAAACACAGGCTCCATTTTTGTCAAAATGTTCTTGGTGGTTGTTTCAAACCTCTAAGAAAGATTATCTAACATTTTTCCTTTACAAAACCTCGAATCATGGAAACGATGAAAAGATTAAATGATAACTCCAGTTTGCGAAAATAAAATTCCTTTTACAAAAGATCTACAAAATGAGATACACCTCTTTCCGGGATTGTATTTGAGATTCAAAAGCCCAACCCCCCGGATCCTCCTTAGGTTGAAAAGATCATGAATAGTCAAAAAATAGAATTTTTGATTCTTATGAATTAGGATTATTTTTATTTACTAAAGACCTTTTTGACACTGTGTATTGAAGTTTATTTATGCTACACAAGAGACTAGCGTAATATAAACATTTTGTAAAAATGGCGTTCAAATGGGATGTATTTATTTTTTAGTTTATATTTAAAAAAGTTGAGTCGAAGTTATTTATTACACAAATATGATAGACTTTTATAAATAAACCATAACCATATAACTTTGCGTGCATAGTGAAATTGTATAAAAACTACTTATTTAAACTACTTTCACTAACTGGCCAAAAAACCTTCATCTGAGGCCTTACTTTGAGAAAACAATATTGGTTTAGAATCCTTTCTCTAGGATCTCTTTATTTATATTATTTAAGATAGTTTTTTGTAAATAAAAATAATAAGAAATTGGAAAATAAAAAGTAGGCTTTTCATGCACTGCCTAATACAAAAATTAATAAATACTGATCTTTTAGATTCCTTTAATTGAAATTAATTCAAATACCAGTTAAAATTATTTATTACACAATTGAAAAACATGACATATATCAAGGAATCTATTATTCAAAATTTTTATTTGTAATCAATTTACATAGTGAAAATTATATTATAAAACAAAACTTACATGGGATACTAACATGCATATAAATCTAGAAACTGTAGGTATGTCTATACTTCAACGATACATAATTAAGGCTAGTATTTAAAGTCAAAAAATGTCTTTTTATACTAATTATACCTCAATTAATACTTTTAACAAATTAATACTTTAACGAGGTAAAAGAAAAGATTTTTCTTAAGACCTCGTTGTATCGTAGCGATAGAGCAAGTGTCTCACAATCACGTGTCTTATATTCATATCACACAGGTGGCGTCTCTGACTTTTCGTTTTCTTAAAAACACTTAGAAGAAACAAGTTGAATATATTAAAATAAATAGGATTGGATTTATTACATTTCAAATTTGGAATTGAAAATTGTATTGTTTTTAAATGATTGAAAATTCTATTGTTTTTAAATGAGTCATATTATAAATATAAAATAAGATTGAGATGATCATATTTGTATAATAATATGCAAAATGATCAATTGTCAATAGATATAGAAAGTCTCAGTAGATAAAATCCTTATCTTCTCTAAATTCTTTTGTCATTGAATTATTTAAATAAAGAACTCTAACTTTTACTTATGGGACATCCTTTGTCGTGTACTAAAAATTGTAACCCTTTCATATTAATTTGATAGGACCACTTTATAAAACGTTTCGGTAAAAAGTTATATACATATCATTCAATGTATTAAAAGCAGAAGTTAATAACAGGTTCTTACTTTAAAACAACTAACATTAATTTTTAGTTCATGAGTTCATACTCCTTGATAATGTCAGTAACAAATATAAATGACAAAAAGCAAGTAGTTTCATAGTCTTACGAGCAGAATAAAAATCATGGTAATTGATTGTATTTTATTTTCATAACTTAGCAATCCCAAATATGTAATTCCTACACTATAATATGTCCTACTCAGTTGTAATAAAAATCCAATTAAATGGCAACTTGACATTTTCATGAAGCGCTCTAGAACATAAAAAACTTGTGTTTAATTTACATTTGACAATAATAAATTGCGTGACTTAATTTGACACTCATTCTTCTACATAATAATTACTGTGTCTATAAAACGATTTAGTGCTTTCGTGTAGTGAATTCAACGCACACCTTGTTTGGAAATACTTTAACTGGGTACGTTATTTCATTTATTGATTAATAAAAACGAAATTAACATAACAAATTTCTTAACGGTAAGAATTGGACATGTTTTATAACATGTATATGTGTCATAGATCTATAGATCAAATTATAAACAAGAATAACAAACAAATTTGTCTTTTAACACAGTTTACCTATTAAATTTTGCAAAACATTAAAGATTGTCTTCATTTTGGAAATAAGTCATTTCAAATTAACCAAAACAAAATTCGCGTTTGTTACAAAACTTCAGATGATTTATTATAAAAACAGTGGTTGAATATTTTCATTATAAATGGGAGGAAATATTTTGCACCCTTGATTTGTTATCTCAATTCCACGCCTTTGACAAAAGTAGAATGGGATATTTTATATACACGTCTGCGAGATGTAATAACCACACTTGACAGTCACTTCAAATTGTTTCTGCTTCAGACAACAAAAGACAATTGAAAGCAACTTTATTTCACTCTTTATAGGGCTAATATAAACCTTTGTACCTCTACACAAAACACTTAATTAAGTATACAATTCAATATTGTTGAGTTTGAAAAGGTTTTAGTCTGCATACATTTTAAGTTCATTGTTAAAAATATTTATTTTAAAATTTAGAGAATAACCTACGCGATTATAATGAAATGTGTGTTTAATTATAAGTTTATCAGTAGACATGAAGAAGATAACCATAGAATGTGAGATATTATCAAGTAAGACTTGAAGGATCATTAATCCATTTTTTGTAGAAACCGTTAATATGACTGGGGATTTAAATTAGTAAACATTAAATTTTAAAAGCTGTGAAGGAAGATTATTTCATCAAAATTTTACTTTTTAACTCTGCATCTGACTATAAAGAATATATATATATATATATATATATATATATATATATATATATATATTCATTAAAATAATTATTTATTAAAGACGTATTTTGATTCATTATATATATTGAATATATTATAATGAATAAAATACGTTTTTAATAAATAATTATTTAATGAATAAATACTTTATTTTAGTTTATTTGTGTGTGTGTGTGTGTGTGTGTGTGTTTGTGTGTGTGTTATTTTTTAAAAAAAACTTGTGGTAGGGGTTTCAGTGTTTTAAATTGTATACATTCAGCACAGTGCTCATTGAATATCTGTCAATCAAAAAGGTAATTTAACTAAGAATACCGTCTTTGACCTACCTCTTAGAGGCGAGTGCTATCATCGGGAGTGACACTGTTGGCCGATATTTTCGTTAGACCCTGCCGCCAGTAGTCACAACGATCTATTCCGCAGAATTGGTTTCAGGTATCCAGATTCCCTTACAACCCCCAGGCTTTAAACTAAAGAAGTATCCACCTCAAGGAGTGCAGTTTGGCACACGTCATCTATGAAAAAAATTCTTTATATATTTAAATATGGGCCTTAACTTGATTCCCTTGTGCCATAGTTACGTCCTGAGCGCAATTCAAATATCTTCAATGACGTTTTCAATGTTCATTTAAATTTTTTAGGAATATTTAACAAACCATAAATTTTTACTTCAAATTTTTCACACAATTTTGTTGCAATTATTTTCACATTTCTCTAAAATTTGAACTTTGTGGTAGTGCAGTTATAAAAACCGGTCTGAAGATAAATTTGAAAAGAATCTTATTTGGACACTGTTTTGAATAATTTTTTTTTTTTTAAATCAGTAGTCGTCTGTGTAAACTCAAACGGGTGAAATAATGTTTATTCTCTTTAACGGAAGTTCAATATTTAATATTTTTATTTTTTTTTAAAGTATCAAAAAGTAACAAGGGAGACATTTGTAATAATATCAATCGAGTAATGAACAGCAATATAAACCTACGTAATTTTAATTATTAAAATAAAATCTATTACTATCTCTTACTGTTACTGAGTTTTCAGTATAGTTTAGTAATTATACACTTTTAAATACATAATAAAGTATCTGTGTAATATAATTCTTTCTACCTTTAAACTAACTATTTACTTTTTTTACCCTTAAGATACACTGATTTTTTTTTTTTTTAATTTTACATGTAGCGATATACAACATTTTGCCGTCTTATCTAATGGGTCTCATCCTAGTCACTTCTTAAACTCATTAGTTACAATTAAACAATCTACTTTATAAAAACATAGTTAATGTAATAAATTTATGTTATTTCCTACATTCGGTAAAACATAGAACGTTAATTTTAAACCTAAATAAATGATTATGTAAGCAGGCCGAAACATATTACATTTATTTATCAAAATTAAGAATATTATTATGAGAAGCTGTAAAAAAGCATAAAAGAAACTATAAATAAAGCACACTTATTTTTTAATTTATTATTAAAAAAACACTTTACCTATAATTGTACAAAAGATTTTTTTTTTAATTTAAAGAGTCATATATTTTTACACAATGAACTATTTATTTGTATGTGGCCGAATAATAAAAATATAAGTAAGTAAACCTTATAATATATTTTTTTATAAAATTTACATATAGGATAATGTATGGGATCACAAATTAATGATTAAGACCTAGTACGCAATAACTAATTAACTTTAGAACATGAACTGATATTACAAACAAGGTTAAGCCAAATTAATTAACCTCGGTAATCATTGTTTACAATCTATAACATAGAAAGAATTAATATTAAAACCGTGATAGCACTGACCTCTATTTACGTCTGTGCATTAATAGGACTATATATTTTACACGTACTTATTATAATTGTCAATATTACTTAAATAATCTGTAAGAAACTTATGACTAAATCTATTATTAATGGATAGCATAAAATAAACATTTCTGCAACAACTGTAGAGTAGACTATCCTAAACTATCTTATTAACATGGTTAATAATCTGGAATGCATAATTTTTTAAAGTTAAATAAACTGTGCAAAATCTGGAATAAAAAATTAATTCATAAAATGTAACAAAATAAATATTTATATTTTTTATTTAATCAAATTTATAAATTTTAACACATACAAAAATAAAAATCATAAAAGACTAATAAAATCACAAATAAATAAATAAAAACTACAAGGTACATACAACAAACAAATTGTAGTACTAAAATTTCCTACTGAAATTGATTTTCATTTTTCATATCACTTTTCATTGCTAGGACTAGATTTACCGAGACACTTAAAACATTTACTTTCACTCTACCTAATCAGCCTATTAATTAAAATTCTCATTTGATATCTACTATTAAAACGGTAAAATATTCTGTAAAGAGTCAAAAACTCAATGTTTCAATTTTAGTTAAGAGGTTAATAACGAATTTGTTTATGTAAAACTCTAATAGAAGTTCAACTAGAAACTAACATACATTTTGTTCACAATTTGTCTCTAAATACTTTAAATGGTTTCCAAAAGTGCAATCTGTAAATCCGAACTTATTTATGGCTACCCAAACTTTATTTAAATTGTAATTTTGTATTTTGATCTTACAATGATTAGTGAATAGGTATAATTTAAGAACAACTTGTATCAGTAAAATAAGAAGATCCAGTTGCCTGATAGTATTTCAAACACAATATATTTTCATATCAAAATCTCCACAATAAACAAGAAAATGATAGCAAATAATATTAGTAAACGCAACACGACCCTTTTCATTCATGAATGTGAAGTTTGCACTATAAAGAAACAGAGGTATATAGATAGATAGCTCTCATAATTTAAGTGTTGAAGCTAAGGACATGAGGAACTATATACTACTTATGTAAAGTCCAATTCAATAACAATAATGAAATCGCAATTACTGAAAATATAATTAATCACCAAAATATAAGGATAAGATAAAAAAAATTTCTGACTGACTATTGAACCTAGTATCTAACTGATCCCTTTATGATATATACAAATAAATAATATTTAATCAAATATTTAATCCTATAATCATTTACTGTTTTCAACATTTGTGTTTGCATCTATTACATAAATTACAAAAAAAAATATAATAAATATTGTTAAGTTTCTATTTGTGTATTTGAAAAAGCGTTTTTGGAGGTCATGCAAAACGTATCTAATGTTAAAAGTAAGTTGAGTAATTAATTTTATCTTTTTTCCTTCACCAGTGTGGTGGTGACAACTAAATCTCAACTTATTCATCCATCTCTAGCGGAGAAGTAATTATTAATCTCTGGAAGATATACCAAGAGAGTTTTTAGTACACAGTTCCACACTATTTTTTCACACTGATTCTTAATTGACATTAAAAATTCATTTGAAATAAAAAGTAATAACTTTCTGTAAATATTTAAAAAAAACTGTGTGTTTTTACACCCTAATTAGTAGGGGTGAACTTAAAATTTTCAAGTAAAGCGTGACTCATGCGACACAACTCTTATTTCCACCATTTAAAACTTGGTTATCGGGTCAGAAATATATTTATTTTTATAATTATTATTTATTCTAATGTTTTGCGGTTTTTCATTCAGACGCGATACAGAGATTAAAGCTTTTTTTATTCTAAAACCGATATTGCAAACATAATTCTCTTTTATTGCCTTCAAGATATCCACTAATTTCACTGAAAATACTTAGTTAACGCAAAATTCAAAAAATAGGAAATACTATGAAACTTTAAAACAATAAATTTAATTTTATTATGATTGAATAGTTGGCTTTGTTTTGCCTATTCTGATAATAGGTGGGTATTTTCATGATTATTGAGTTTATGAATAAATATTTTGCATCTAACCTTGTATTTCAACAGGTTAAGAAAAATCCTGGAATTTTTAATTTACATATTAATTAATAGAACAAGATGTTTTTAAAGATAAAATTATATTTCAATTATATTCATAAAGTAACTTATCAAATTCCAAAAAATTCCGAATGATATATATTTATTTTTAATGTGTCCATATTACATAGTTTTTCGTGTAAATAATTTCAAGTTACATAAACGTGAGAGGGTGGTAAAAACGTGAATTTGAATACCGCTTACAGTTGTACCCACCAGAATTCTCTATGGCTAAACAAAATTGGAAGTATTATTTAAATTAAAATTTCAAATCTCGACTTCTAAAATAATATGCATATTATGTATGCATACGTATGAGAACTGAATGCACGAGCCGACACCAGTACCATAACAATGGAGCACCTAATACATTCTTTTCACTGTAAGATAGCATTGGAGTTCACTAAGGTCCAAAATATACACAAGCGAAGCGAATTGAAACTGTTTCATTAACGTCTGTCATGAGAATAGCAATAACCAATACAACATTCTCTAAAACTCTTTAAATGAGATTTACTTGGCAGGGTCGTACTATGACAGTTCACATAAATGTATTATTTTTACAGTTTTTTTTTACAGTAAATATTTAGTATATACTTGTAAATAGTTAAATATGAAAAAAAAAAAAAAAAAAAAAAAATCAATAGACATTAAGATAATGCATGATCGTAAAAAGAAGGATGAATATTTAGCCAAGAACCTATAAAAAAATTATTATAATACTAAATATTTCAAATATATATTTTATTTGCTTGTAAGAAGAATAAAATTGTTTTATAATTTGATTTTATATTGAATCATGCAATATATATTAAATGTTTAAATAATTGTAATCCAACAAGCTAATTAAATATCTGCAATAACATTTATATATGACATCACGCCAACAAAAATGTTTATATTTTGCTCGACACGACATTATATTTCGCTTGAATCTTTTATATTATGTACCAAAAAAGACTAAAAATCATTTGTTTATATATATATATATATATATATATATATATATATATATATAATATATATTAAATATTTTGAACCAAGGATAATTTGTTCCAATATTATAAATTAGGCATGTCGTGTTTAATATCATTAGTTTTAAAATTTACTGCTTTTTATCAGTGAAAATATTTATTGTATTTAGGTTAATTTTGATATGATTTGTTTGGTTTACAGTATACAGATGAGTATATAATGCTATTTTTTGTTATAGCATTAATGACAGCGTTGTTTACGCCTTAAAAATACAGGTTCATAGAAAAAAATGATAATTTAATGATTTTACATTCACAATGTACATGAAAAAAGAATTTTCTTTTTTACCTTAGTAAGTTTCGGTGTGACATCCATGTGTTGCTCTGCAGACATCTAATCTCCAACCTGTTTCATGCCAAGTGCGTTGAATCATTTCTGGGGTTACAGTCTGGTTAAGCGTAAGACATGCGCTTACGCAGCTGTGGCAAATCATGATTTTTCTCAGCATAAACTAGGTTTTTAATGTACCCACAGAATAGAAATCCAAAGGCGTAAGCTCTGGACTTCTGGGGGGATTGGGCAAGGTTAAGACACACTTCTGCCAACCCAACCATTAGGAAATCTCTTGTTAAGGGCGTTACTTACAAATAGATGATAGTGATGGGGAGCTCCATCTTGCATAAAAATGACACGTTGTCTAGTTTGTTATCTAATTTGTTCGAACTGAGGAAGCAATTTTTACTAGCATGTCCATATATACGGGGTGTTTCAAAATGAATATCGAGGTTTTAAGGATTTTTACTATTTATTACGTTTAACTTACAATTATAAATAATACATAAAATGCAAGAGCAACTCAAAACAGGTTTGTTGGTATTCATGCACAAGCACTGTTCCGTTAGAAAGCGCTAGTAGCAAAGATGACGACTAGTGAACAGAAAGGTGTTTATGTTATTACAGTTTGCACGGACTGAATCTGTAGTTAAAGTGTAACGTGCGTTCCGTATTCAGTTCATATGTAATCCTCCAAGTGATAATAACATCCGTAGATGGTATCATCAGTTTGGAGACACCGGCTGCCTTTGCAAAGGGAAGAGAGTACGGAACGACAAAAGTGACTGAAGAACGAGTGAGAGAGACTTTCACGCGTAGCCTCAAGAATGCATTTCGGAAAGCTAGTCGTGAATTAGCAATTCCAGTGACGTCTGTGTGTAGTTTTAAGGAGACGCTTTCAACTACATCCTTATCGTTTGCAGTTGTTACAAGCTCTAAAGCCTACAGACTACGGTTTACGTGCCAACTTTGCAAACGATATGTTGTTGCATGACGATGAAGATTTTCTTGATCGTGTCTTCTTCAGTGACGAATCGACGTTTCACCTAAGTGGACAAAAAGGATCATGTGTATTATAACATTTACCTCTCTTTGTTATATATAAAACCTTTTTACTTTACTTTTATTCTTTTACTTATTTACTTATTTAGGATTTAATTATGATTTATTTTGGTACTGAAATTATTTGGTCAATACACAATACTTTAAAATTTTAAAAACTCAATTTATTTTAGCGCAGAACAAACAAGGAACAATTTGTTGTACATAAGGATAGTTACAAATTAAGCAACTTAATTTTAGCAACTTATTCTAAAATGTATTAGACATTCATACAACTTTCATTCCTTATTTCTAACAATCTAATATTTAAACAAACACAAATTTCAATACGGGCAAATATATTTCTTCTACTGCTTTTTTGAGATTACTTATACTTTAAGTTAATTTACCTTTCTTTCAATTACTTTTATACTCTCCAAAAGAAACAATTTCAAATTTATCAATTTCTCCAATTTACTCCTCGGCTAGCTCTTGATATACAAAACAAATGAAATGAATAAATTTACTGACTCTTGGTACAATTTAATTTGATATACTAACAAAACTTAAATCTACAAACTCGGTGGGAATCCTTTGGAAGCTCAAGCAAAATGAAATTTAAATAGTATTAAAAAGATATTAATAGAAAACATATGGTACTTATCAATCCTTGTCCTGGTCTCTCTTTCGATGAAAACACACTTTCACAAAACCCCATTCTCACTTTCCCCTTTATTTAACCCTAAAAAAAAACACTTACACACTTGCTCCTTGATAATGGATCCTGGCGATGACGAGATAATCTCCTTCTCCCAGGGTGACGATGAACAACTTTTTCTTCGCTTTGAAGACGACATATCAAACTCCTATCTGCTGAAGGCGAATATCAATCTTTGTACTTTGCTGAAGGCTACTAATTTAATCTCTCGCTGAAGCTAATACTCAATACTTGTCGCTGAAGGCTAGAAGTTATACATTACTAAATTTATTAAAAAGCTGATACTATGTTGGTGACTCGGAGACAACCAGTCTTTAGAGTCGCACCTTACTCCCTCGCTGCTAGTAGAAGACTCCTTTTTTCTTTCTCTTCTCAGTTCCGCGGCAACGCCAAACTAACTTTCACAAATTGAAAAAAAATAGGATATTGTCCTTCCTATTGGTTGTTTTTGAATTTGTCTGGGGAGGCGATGAGTCACTGCGCATGTCAAGTTCACGGAGTCGCTTTGTGTCATTAATGTGCTAAAGATACGTCATTATATATTTCATTAAGAGTATACATCTTTACACGATTACCAAATAAATTTTCTAGACCAACAAATATTTTCAGGTCTACAAGTTGTATTGTGTCAGAAATATATCTGTCGATGGAACTGGAACTCTTCAAGGAAATTGAATTGGCTAATGGCATGAAAATACAGACTCAGAGAGAACGCCGACTTTTATTTGAGTTCGGTATATTTAGCATATTAAACAACAGAAACAAGATATAAACTTGTATGCTCTGAATTAAAATTCAGAACTAATGGGAAATATGCCTTTCAAATCTTAAGATTGTTACTTACAAAATACCAAAACTATGAATGTTAGTGGATACATACCAAAATATCATAAAACGAAGAAAAAGAGTTCATTAAATTTAAAATAGCTCGCCAGCGCGTGTGTGTGTGTTTAACTAAATATATTTTTATTTCTTATTTCTTATTTCAATAGGTTTCTAGTGGCTGTAATCTTATTTAATATTTTTTTCCTACAGTTACCTAACAATGTACATGTTCTCTCACTGATTTGAGAAAGCAAAGTGGCCAATTCGCTCATCAGTGAGACAATGTTAACATTGTCTCACTCTAATTACTTTGTCTCACTCCAGATTTGCAACGTGAAGGCACGAAATAGTGAGCGCGTAACATGCAGACAAGGTCGTATACGTTGGCAGCACGTATACGAAATACGTTGGCAGCACTGGCTGTAAATCAGCTGGTCAGCTGTTGTACTGTTGTATTTGTCACAACACTTCCGGTCACGGCAGAAGCCACCATTTCATTGATTTGCCATTTGTAAACATTGAAGGTGGTTTTGCTGTCGCAAAATGGACGTTAATGACGATTATAGTAATAATAGTTCACCAGAAGAATCTTGTACTCCAGAAGAATTAAAAAATGTGGCGAGGAATGTGTCTCTAAATCTTCTTCCAGAGAAATCAAAACTTAAATATGAAAAAAGGTATGAATTGTTTACTTCCTGGTGTGAAAGTAAGAATGTAAAAAGCCCAACGGAAAATGTACTTTTAGCATATTTTGCTGAAAATTTAAATATTATTAAATCTTCTACTCTTTGGGGCGTTTATTCAATGCTTAAATCCACAATTCAAATCAAACATAACATTAACATTGGCAGTTACAAAAAACTTATAGCTTTCTTGAAAAAAACCAAATAAATAGTTTTACCAATTTATTTGTTTTATGGTAACTGTAGGAAAAAT
Organism: Aphrophora alni; assembly: GCA_963513935.1. Lineage (NCBI taxonomy): Eukaryota > Metazoa > Arthropoda > Insecta > Hemiptera > Aphrophoridae > Aphrophora > Aphrophora alni. The sequence continues at coordinate 39,529,542 of OY740769.1, forward strand.
ATAATGTGCAACTCGAGTGCAAAGTGCAATCGCCTCACTCGAGAAACCATTCCTCACTCGCCTACGGCTCGTGAGTAAGAATTTCTCTCGAGTGAGGCAATTGCTCACTTTGCTCACTAGTTGCACAAATAACTATAACATATAAACAAGAAAATATATTGGCTATTATTAGTCATGACAAATGAGAGGACGTCGATTAAATACTGTTCACCCTAAAGTGGATGGATTAGTTTCAGCCCATATATTACAAAACGATGTTTTTTTTTGTTTTGTTTTTTTTTTCTTTTTTTTTTAATTTAGATAAATTACTTTGTAAATTTTTAAATTGTAAAATATTAATTTTAATTCTGCGTTTTTTTAAAAAAAAATTATGTTTAAATAATTATTTTAAATAAGCGTATATTTCACATTTATTAAAATGCCCACGCATTATTGATTATTTTCTTGTCTTAAAATAATAAGGAGTTGCCTTAAAATATATCTAAATATTTATTTATTATGTCACCGGTTATGGTTAACTAGGTAATTATTATATTTTACATTACGCTAAATAATCGTAGGAAAGCATTTATTAACAAATATTACCTAAAACCCTTGACTTGGTACTTGTATGATTATTGTAAAAAACGTGTTATTACTGTATACAAATATTGATAACATTTCTAAATGATAACTAGGTTGACTTATACGATCTCTAAAACATATCCTGCCATCCGAAGTAACGACATTTGTCCCATAAATATGTCAAAAGTCGAGTGCATATATATATATATATATATATATATATATATATATATATATATATATATATATACTTTTGTTATTCAAGCGATGGTATAATTGCTATTTTTACAAAACTACTTTAAACCAATGTATTAATGAAGAAACTGTATTGTTAATAACGTTATTATAAACGGGCATTGTTTTATCTATGTATTTATATAAATTGTCATGCATATATATTTATCACGCTTTTGATTTTCATAGGTTTTTCTTCTCCGTGATAACCTTGCGATTCTTCACGTATTCCGGCGTTGAAAGAGGTTATTGTCCGGGTTTTTATGTGCAGTTCGAAATATTCCTGGGAACATTCAGTTCAATAACGATATACTTTATTACAATTTGAACTTTCCCTGCACTCTTTTATGTAAATGAATTACATATTAATGTTAATTTCCTATGGGAGAAATTTTAGAGAAATAATATTTTTCAATATATCTCTGACATTTTATAGTGAGGATGCATTACATTATTCATTAATTACCAATAAGAAGACAATACATTGCAAATATAGTGTAACGAGATGAGTGTGAATAATACAAAACACCGTTAGACTGCTTTCCACTTCTAGGAGTGATAGTTTAGTTATCTGTCTTCAGTGGTAATGTAATATACTGCAATGCAGATATATTTCATAACATCTAATATCTACTTGACGTGTTTACTTGATGCAGTCTTGTGATTAAATTATTTTTGTTTCTCCCTTAATACGTGAGAGTATTCTATCATATATGTATCATTATTTGTTTGTAAAAACATTTCCAAGTTATTCAAACTTACTGATCACATCGCGATATGAAAGAAATACAACAATTAACAAAAAAAGATTTTTTAATTTAATAGATGACACTGTTCACTAATCATAAATAATGGATAAAGTACCTAATCAACTCTGTCATGAAAATTTAAATTTTTAGTGATTTCCTAGCTATACGTATAATGGAGCAGCTTTATCTCTTTACGCTCATAGTTCAGAATTTGGGAAAAACACAACTCTAGTAAATCTTGATGCTAGAGAATCTCAGTTACATGTAGAAGCTTAAAAAAATATTATTTAGTGATTTTGATTTGAACAATGCTAAGTTTTCTATTCTTTATAAGATTCGTTTTAAAATGTGTACCTAAATTTTAAGGACCACTTACGTTCTATTTAGGAATCTTGAAGGTGCAGGAAATATATTTGAAAATAAGTACAATCTTTACGTCGTTTTAATTGAAGTTTAAAATTACAAGAAGAGGAATTGATGTTTTAAACCTCAAGATTTTATGAAAACCTGAAGAGGCAAAGTTGAGAATGCTTTAAACAATTCAATCGTCGTAACTCTGTTTATCATACGAGTAAATATAATCAACATTTTCAATTTTTTCATTCATCCTTAAAAAAGGAAACATACTTTAAAATCTTCATTTATGTTTCTCGACTAATAATTTATATCAAATCATATTTGTTATGTTTTCAAGATATTGATTTTAAGTATATTACTGGAACAATATTTACTTTGTTGTAGAACTTATAACCATCTATTATAATATTGAATATCTTGGTAAATATGAATGGCGTGATAACTATAATATAAGGTCAAATATCCAGTGTTGAATAAACTTTAAGCCCCGATAATAACATAATTACCAAAGTTTATGACAGCTAGCTAAAGATAAACACAATTAATTAAGTAGTAAACCGTCTTAAACTAACACTACGGGCGAGTAAAGGGTGAAAGGTAAACAAAGTATGTCAAACAAACTACTTTATAGCTTACCTTGGCATGATAGTAACAACTTTGTCAGTAAGGCTGCAAGATAATCTGTTTACAGAGCATAACGGATAATATTATAATTGTAAGAGGGTAATCAATGGTCTAAGGAGCATTACAATAACTCCAGTCAGTACCATATTACATTAAACATGTGATAAACATAATATATTGATAATAAATTAGCATTGATTATATTTTTCGAAGTAAGATATCGAATGTATCTCGAACTGGTGTAGAAGAGTACAGATATTATACTGAGTATTAACTACTGAAATTATCAAAGTGTATACACCCTATACGAGAATGTGCACGATATTAAGAGGCCACAAGTGAAAGTAAATCATTGGAGAATCTGGTACTGCAGAAGTGAACCAACATAGCCTGTGATGAACATCAATAAGTATATTGAATTAAACTGGCTGGTTTAAGAATTGGAAACACATAGAATTATTTTAGACTTATAACCTAGGCGAATTTATTTATAACTGCTTTAAACAATATAATAATAAATTTTAAACGATTGTTAAATAAACGCGACTATAGTCACTCCTACAGTACAACGGTATACAACTTTGCATCATGCATCCTCTATTATATTAATTATATAATGTATTTGTTAATTAACGTTCAATGTTTCATTTATTTATTGTCCTTAAAATAAGTAATTCTTATGTTTATAGAAATATTTTTTGCATTATAACAAAACATCTTATTTTGATAATTTAATGGCAATATGTATATCTTTGAATCAACATTTATCAACTGTTCTTCAAAGCCATGACTCTTTTACTATTTTACAACATATTATTATCAAACAAGTTATAATAAAAAACGTTATCTATAAAGAGTTTGTTGGTGAATAAGAGTATAGCTAAATAAAGCTTATTGACATAAGTACTGTGCAAAGGTAGGGCTTGAGGGTACGGTTTGGGGGGTACGTGGATCTACTTTATTATGCATTGCCGGGTTATCAGATCGCGTGCTAAAATTAATATAAGTACACTGGGCTAATCTCAATCTAGGCTAGCCATTTTTGACGATTAATTCTAAAAACTCATTTAATAAAACTAAGCATACTACACTAAAACCAATATTAATTTTAACTACATTGTATTGCCACAACCTGTCGGACTAATACGAAAGGCCTATCATGGCCGTGTATTAGTTCAACTAATAATATTACGGTTACAAAAACCCTATGCGCACAGATATAAACCTTAGGGCCGTATCGGCCCTAATCCTTGGGGCTTAGGTAGTCATGGTTAAATATTACGGCACTAAAAGGAAACCAAAGCTGATCGCTGAGCAGACGTCTTACCTCACTCGTGGTTGGAACACTACTCTTGGCGTTATCTAGTCCCAAGAGTAAATACAAAATAGCGAAGTTAAGGAGGGGGGGAGGTGACTAATCACCTCAACTGTTACAATTTACCGTAATAGAGAAAACTAGTTTTCATGACGGAGTAGGTTAATATTATCCAGTATCCTATTTCCTTATGAGATCTTGAACTTCCTTTATGAATAAATAACTATCATTAAACATGTCTTTGGGTTAAAATCTCTATAAGTTTAACATAAATTATAACCCAGCTCTGTCGTCATGACATTACCAGAGACCCTAATTTAATCGATCGAAGTCTCGCACTTTCCGAAAAGTAATTAAATACCATTTCATCGAAAACTGTTAATAGACGTTCATTCGTGATTCTCATCTAGCACATTATTTTAACAACAACCTTGTGTATGGTTTTGTTTTGAAGCCATACACTTACGATAAACCAGTTTTACAAAATTCTTAGTCATGGATTTTAATAGGATAAACCATTAGCAATAATTTTAATTTTATTATTAATGAAAAATACAATAAATTAAGTTTTTAAGTAAACAAAATAAACTCTCAAGTAGCAAGTGGAAGATGGATATTTAATTTATTTTAAATTTTTCGTTGGGCAGTGTGATAATTTCAAACCGAGCCTTAAAATGGAGTGTATTTTATAGATTTTATTTTCATCTACGTATAATTTATTTTAATTTATTTATATTTAATAATGTTCCAATATGTTTTAGAACATAAGATTTTTTTTCTTTTATTTTTTTGTGAAAATATATGTATATTCATATCGATTGTTTGAGCGGGTTGAATACATCCTTTTTCATGCCTAAGTATTATGCAAAAAAAAAAAAATGTAATCCTAACATAATTATAATTAAAGATTTTCTATTTACTTTCTGAGAAGAATTCTTAATAATTCCCTTTGTTTAGGAGGTAACCTGAGTTTTTGAAGATTGCCGAAAGGAAGTGTAAAGAAAGTAGGACAATATGTGACTGTTGTCATTTATTTTTTTAATAATCGTTTTTAAGTAAGACTTACCACAACAGAACTTATTTATTAATCTGACTTTTTCATGTTATTCATAAAGTTTATTTATGGTATCCAAGCTTAAAGCTAGACCTGAGCAGTTAAAATAACTAAGATTAAATAAGTTCAAATATAAAAATATCTTTAAAACGATTCATAGCATCATACTACACAAGGCTAAGCAAAAAACCGATTGTTAATAATTATGTCATAACGAAGTGGTGACTCGCCTGGCAGCTACTCACATTTCATCAAGTTTGATTTCTCCATGGTGGTGTTAGATTTTATACCTTCGACATGTAGATATATTGAAATTTATATATATATATATATATATATATATATATATATATATATTGAAATGATTTCAACATAAATCTATCAATAACGTAAGAACACTATGGACAAATTTTAATGAGCAATAAAAAATTAGGGTTAAGTTGTACATTCGGATAACTAGACAGACACCCGGCTCTGTTACGGTTCCTTAAAACCAGGACGAAAATGCTCCAGTTTTCATGATTTTGTGACTCTTCGTCTGCAAATAAATTAAAATCTTATTTTTGCACCATTCTTTTTTAATCATTCTGTATAAAGGAACCAAATTTCTATATTGTACCATATTTTTAGTTCTACATCTTTAGTTGAGATAACTTTTATCTAAAAATAAATAGGAAAGTTGAGTGTGAATTTCGGGTGAGAGAAATATCAATATTTAATACCAGGGGTATGATTTATACCAAGGAAAGCTTAAACTTAGAAAACGTGGTTAACCTTACCCTTTGAAGTCGTACATCACTTATCTGGCCAAATACCACTATAAGTAACCAGATGTTATTGAGTTAATATAACTAATAGTTTCTGGGGACTAACGATCTAGTTATAAATTGAACTGCACACAATGTGAATGTATTAAAGGTTTGTCTAACGTATATAAGCCTTTACGACACACCTGTCGATATATAATTATAACTGCAGGAGTCCAGCTTTTTCAATACGCCTTCCCAAGAATACCGGAACAGACTTATCTCAAACTTAGCCAAACATAATATTCAACAAAAATTCATTAATAAAATCAATAATAAAGTAATGTGATTAAATTTAAAGTAAGTCCACACGAGTAATAAGAAACTGTTCTGGCACTTCACTACATTGTAAAACTTTTCTCTCATTATCTGGAAAGCACACTACACAGATAATCACAGCCTTGTTAATCACAGCACAGTCATGTAGGCAGAAAGTAGATTCATAACTATATGTCTTACTACAAGATGATGTATAACAACCACAAGTGACAATCGAGATTGTTCCCAAGGGGTTACCTACCCGTAACCGTCACTTCAATGCATCACAAAGTACTGAACATGAAAACTATTAAAAACACGGATTTTTGTTGGCATGAATGTTTTAAAATTTTTGCATCTCTAACGAATAGACGTTATCTTTGACGAAACATTTTTCAAACGTGTTAATATTATCTTTCTTTGAATTTGGTTTTAAGTAGTGTATGATTCAATGCAACATATAAATTAGTATTTCTCTTTTTCTCTATTACATTATTTACCTTTTAATATTCCAACACAGTTCATGTAGAACGCTCATAATTTCCTTCATTAGAACTAGAATTTCCTTCTACTCTACTGTCAACTTTGTATCATTATATATAAAACCAATTGATAACATGAAGCAGCTCTGTGTATGAATTTATTTATTATTTAATAATTACAAAATATTCAACAACAAAATTAAAAAAAAAATCATACTCAAATAAATTGTAAATTAAAACAAAATTTTATTTAAAGTATTGATAATAGTCTACAAATGAGTTTTAACCATCTAAGATCAAAAATAAATTGATGAACTTTGTCTTCAAATTAGAAAATAAATAATTATCAATTGACAGAGTTATAAACTCTGTACTAGCTTTGTTATTTGTTCATAGGTTGGTCACCTACAACTCTGGTGCCTCGGGAAACATTTCAAGCATTCACTTTAAATAATTTGTTGACTTCCTTTAACCGCGAATAAATGTTTGTTAACATCCTTTCTAAATGAATTTCACCATATAAAATTAAAAATTTTAGTGACTGATAATGTGTATTATCACTTATAAATTCTTGGCCGAATTTATTTCTCTCGCAACTATACACTCAGAAAAATGTTCTTTAAAGGAGAAGACTCCTGTGTCTGTAAAGGTTTTATGAATGGGTCAATCACCCTCGGATCTACCTCGTATTAAGAAAAAAATATATACAAAATTACGATGTACTGTACGTATAAGTTGAACAAATTCCAATAGTATTTTTTAATGATTTAATGATTATACACATTAAATCGTACATTATAGATACAACTAGATATTGAGAAACTACATTTTAAACATGAAATATTATTGCACACGAAATAAATATTATTAAAAGATATTATTTAAAATATGAATAAATATTACTTTTCGTAACAATTTTAAAAAAATTCTTTTTAATTTCGCCTATCAATACATACTAAGATCATAAAAGTATCAATTACCAATTTAAAGAATAATTTTCTTAGTATATATAATGGTGAATAACCAAAAGATTGTAAAATAGAGATTCAATGATATTTTTTTCAAACGTTATGTTGTTTTAAGTGCTGAGATGACAATTTATGTAAATTATTTTGTATTATAAAAAAATGCATGATTTAGTAAATTCTTGAGTTACGACCCATGATGTTTAAAAGTCTGAATGAGCAATATAATAAAAAAAAATTATCAGTCATTGAGATTCTTATAAATATTAGGTAGTAATGCTGGACTGTAGGTTCACTTTTTAAAGAAACATGTAGAAATGACAAAATCTAAACTTTTTAAACACATTAACAATCCGAAGTTTAATTAATCCTAAAGTCAACTTTTCTTATACTCAATAATAGTTATTAAAAAATGGTAAGATTTAATAGATAAGAAGAGCATTATATCACCAGCTGTCGTTAAATTGTTAAATATATAAAAGTTTACATTTAAGATGGATGCATTTTTAAGTTAATAACAATATTTTATTTGAGAAGAGTTCTAAAATTTGTTTTTAAGATCAGAGATCAATATAATCTCAGGAATAAATCAGCTATTAATATACCGAGAGGAAACAAGATAATTTATGAAACTCTTCAAGAGCACCAAGAATATGCAACGAACTTTTTCCAGACTCATACCATTTATAATTCACAGCAGACATCTGCGCTTATTTGGTCAATGGCTAATGAGTATAGACTGTGCTTAGGATTTATTTAATAATTTAAGTTACTTCTATTTGTTACATAATTTAAAAATTACAAATTAAGTATTCATCATAAGATTATACTTTTTTTGCATAAAAGATTTGTTTGAAATTAGAAATCTTTATAAAATTGCAATTGGAAATTTTTAATGGTAGAAAACAAGAAGAGAAGGAATTGTTAAACCTACATAACAAATGGTATTTTGTAGAATACTATCTGTTGCTGATATATATGCATGTCTAGTCAGAATATTTTGGTTTTAGAATCTCCAATGTAAATTATAAATATCACATACTCGTACATAGAAAACTGAATTGTGGTCATCTTTTTTCAATGCTCTAATTGTACAATGTAATTACTGTATCCATATTGATGAAAACATTTATATATTTAATGACAATGGGTACATAATAAAATAATTAATTTAACATTAGTTTTCAATAACGTGAATATCTTTTTGAGTGAGTAAATGGATATTGAATAATAAGTTTCTTATCTTACCTTAACAAATAAATATTATTTCTTTCTCCAAAGTTACAATTTCTAAGCTGTGGAGATGTTCCTATTTCTGATAATATTTTATACTTACCAAGGAAAAGTCAATAAGCTTTACGAATCCTATAGATTTATTTAAGGCTTAACCGAATTTTATCTTTTGTTTTCACCACTTTCTGCGATATATTTATCTTTACTCCGATAAAATATTATTCAATATTTTTTGTATTATATGGACACTTGTCCAGCGATGCTCCGTATTAAATGTAGGATATCTACATCTATGATTCACAAAGCATAAAAAAATCAATAATTATAAGAAAAACAAAAACTCTACTTTAATTTCTACATTTACTTTTAAATCATTTGTACTAAATGTAGAGGAATTTAAAACAATGTATTTGAAAATAAACACTTTTAAAACTAACCACGTACAAAATATATGCAACTGCATGAATAATATGTAGGTATCTTGCAGTGACCAAAATTTACCTAATTTTAAGATATAAAACAATGGTACATGGGAAAAACCTATAGATAGAGCTAAGCTCAATCAGATTTTTCTCGTCCATTCTTGATATGTGTTGTCACCTGAAAGAATAAAGAGTTTACCCCCTTACTATACTTATTGTTAAAAGAAAGTACTCACAAGTGTCTCTTTGGAAGGGAAGTTATTGTATCGAATGTGCAATTGTGAAGTTTTTAAGGTATTACTATAAAATAAATAATGGTTCAAAACTTGGGTTGCATAATAATCATCTTATTATTGCTGTCAATGTACCATAAGACTCTGAGTTGTATATAGTAGTTTTAGGAATAAAATTAGTTGGCATTTTCTATAACCTTTTGTCAGTGAATCCGGGGGATGTATTTTAACACAAACAATAACATAACCTAACAAATCTGTTGCCAAATGAGTAAAGTTAATAAGTTATGTATTTTAAAATAATTCAGGGTATCATCAGTTTAGAACCAATTATTTCTTATTGATTTAGTTGTAGCATAGTAAATTTATTTAAATATGGTTCAGCTGTGCAATTATCTCACTGCAGTTCAGTGTAGTAAACCTGTTGAAGGTTATGCACATTTTAGCCTGGTTGACTGAAATGTGTTTATCTAATTTTTACAGAACTCCTATAATGTTGGCCTACGAAACCCTTAACCACAGACAAGAAAATTGTATATAACAAAGGTAGGCCTACATTACATTTAGTTCGAATACTAGGCCAAATAATTTGTTCTCACATTTCTAGGCCTACGTCTTATTTCATTTTGATTTGTAAGGTTCTGTATTCTATTTGGTCATAACGGCACAAAGACGTAACTAATAGGCTATGAAACATCTAGATTTTTACCCAAAATTTAAAACCCTAACTTTAAATGTATAATATGTATGCAATTTATACAGAGTTGTCATAAAAGAATAGTGGGGTTTCATTAATTCATAATAGTACAGTAGAATTTTTTATTTTTTTTTGGTGTTGTATTGGTATCGCCGATAGACTAACCCAATAGTTTGTTTATCAGCTGTATATACAACAATTTCTATTAACCATTAATTGTTAATCATTATCATAGCAACGAAATATTTAATTCAGTACTCAAAATTATTCATAAAATTAACCAATATGTTCAGTCTTCTAAATTTATACTTGAATTTTGAATATATTAAGATGACAGATAAAAATCTACGTAAAGTAAATGATTCGAAATGCACATGTAGGATAGTAAAAAAAAAAAAAGAATAGGTCTAACATCTGTATTAAAAAGAGGAAAGGGTTATGTGAACTCGGTAGTGCATAAAGCTTGTGGCATAGTTATGAAAGGGAAGCCGAAAGTACTATTGACAAAAATAAATCCGCACAATTCCTAAAAGAAGAAAACCCAGGAGAAGACATTTTTTCTATTGATCAAACCAAATTATATATAATGTATTATTGTTTAAATTAATTGTAACAATTAAATTTTATGATTAGGGTAAAATTTTAAGAAGCGTATAAGTTATAAAAACATTATCCCTTTCATAACTATGCCAAAAGCTTTATTCACTAGCGATTTCACATAACCCTTTCCTCTTCTTAATACTGAATGATTCACAAAGCACGAAAAATTCTATAATTATAAGAAAAACAAAAACTCTCTATTTTAATTCCTACATTTACTTTTAAACCATGAATTTTAAGTCGTTTGTACTAAATGTAGAGGAATTTAAAACAATGTATTTGAAAAGAAAGACTTTTAAAACTAATCACGTACAAAATATATGCAACTGCATGAATAATATGTAGGTATCTTGCAAATAATGTGTATACATATGAACAGTTTGGTTCCTCTCACAAAATACAGGATATGTGCCATAAAATAAACGAGTCATAAATTCTATAACAGAAACAAAAACTGTAAATATGTTCAACGAAACTTACTCCAAGAGTTAAATAAAGCTTTAAAAAAACGAACAATTCCTTCAGTACATTTTCCAGAGAATACCCTATAATGTCACCCTAATCCTATACATTAGGAAAATAAATGTATTTGATGAGCGGGCTTTTCTTCTGCTTGACGTCGCTGCGCAATGTTTTTATGTTTGTAAAAGTGATCCCCTAAGAGTGGTTTTCCCATTTCAAGCCTGGAGTTAGAAAATATGTTTTTAATCGTTCACGATATCGTTTTAAAAACAATTTGTTATAACTAAAGTATCCCTGTTTTTTAACTGCAAAACCATTTTTTCTTTAACAAATATTTACATCCAACATTGAAGATGCAATAACTAAACATACAAATGGTCTAGTCTACACGATAGTTTTGGATACATCTTTCATAACGCTTGATTAAACTTAATGAAAAACTCAGTAATTCTGGTTCCAATTTACTGGCATGCTGTAACTGTCTAATTCATCCGACTCCTCGTTTCTTTAGGGTATTTACGTTTAATAATTCATAAAAAAAAGATGCTTTATAATTTGTTTAATATTCAACTCATTTCAATATGTATCTATGTGCATAGAAAATATAGTAATTTAATTTATAATAATTTATATGATTTTACACTCGAAAAATTTAGAAGACTAATGATTGATCCAATATCAACCAAGTGATAGATAGTTATGAAATATAACTAATTTTTTTAATATCACATAATTTTCTTAGCGGTAATAAATATTACTACAGTTATCATCTGTACTAATTATTCTGTTATGGGGTCTATTTGTGGTCTCTAAAAAATATTGTACCGATTTTAATGATGAAAGTTTCAACTCAGGAGATAGTTTTTAACGTTGACTTTTTTATTCGATATCTCAATTAATTATAAGTTGAGATGTGACAATAAAAAAAGTTTACCTATGTATTTTCCCCATGAGGAAATGTCGAGCTTTGTTAGCCGTACAACAAACCTTCTACTCGTACGATCGCAGTGAAACTGTGCAAGTTTATAATATTATTTTTTATGGAGGTTCTTACTTTCTTTCATTCTGATATGTTTAAAAGACTCTGAGTTAATAGAAAATATATACCTGCAGCAGCCGTGCATAGACAGTAAATAATTCACGAATACTCCCTTTTAACAGCCGATTAGGTCCATCAGGTTTAATAATTCAACAACTATATGGGTTTTGCTTAGCCTAGAGCAGAGTGAAACATTTTACTTACAACATCTGATTAGGTTCATCATCTTATATATTTAAATACAAAGATACGTTAAGCATAGTATAGACCAGAGTGTCAAATTTTAGAAATAATCTAAAAATAATGTTATTCTTACTAACTATTTATTAAATTTAGTTACAAGAGTAATAAATATAATGATACACAATTAAAAATAAAAAGGATAATTAGCTCCAATAATTCAAAATAAAGCTTGGTAACGCCTATCCTAGAACAATATGTAACATTTTCAAAAGTTGTAATATCTTGACATTGGTCTAACATCATGGAAACTATTCAAATCGGATTCAAAGAATCTGTATTTTCATAATGTTTTCATTTGGTCTTAAACATACCCTAAACTCTTGAGCTTAACTCAGGAGTTAACTACTTCAAAACTATTTTGATGGTTTGTATGAAATTTCAAGTGGTATATCGCTGAAGGATCAAACTTATCATTTCCTTTTCACTAAAAGAAAAATAACCAGAAATCATAAAAATGTTCTATAAATTTTAATGGATTTACTATAAGTTTAACAATAATTTATAGTAATAATCAAAAACACATATTTTAAGGAATATTTAAATAATCAGCTGATTTGATACTATTGTTTTAAGTTATTATTCTATCAATATAGTATTGGATAAAGAAGGTGCAGTGTATCTTCCAACAAAGTTATTAAATAGTCTGTTTTACCTCGGTAAACTTTAAGTGATTACATATTCATAAATTTTGGAATAATTGTTATTTTATGGTAAGAAAACCTTGTTTTATGTTATAAAAACGTTTTTAGTTGAATTTCTGTTATAGACCTACATTGCGTTAACAACGATTTTTATAAAATGTCATAATAACGACAATATTGACGTTTTAGTTTTACGTTTTAGTATCAACTAATAGTACAATCGTACAATAGATGTTACTAATCACCAAAGTAACCCCAGATTATTATTATACGTTTAGTAATATCAACACTGATATTGATTATTATGCACTTATAATAATTAATGTATTTGAGCTGTATTTAGAGATTTTCTTCCTGCGATAGCTTAGATTACAGGCGTTGTAAAATCCATAAGTCTCTACCGTGACGTATAAGTGCAATGTCCCCCAAAAATATAAAAGTTGTCCATGCTAAGATAAAATACGCAGTTCGGCGTGTGTAAGAGAAAGGGGTAAGTTTAATTAGGCTACAAGTTTAAGTAAGGAAGATGAAAGTTATTGTTGTTTGTTTAGTTATGTTAAACGTAAGAAATTTATCATAATAAATATACAAACATTGCATTACCTTTCGAACACACTAGCTTTCAATAAAACAGTCGACACGCCTTTAAACATAAACGGAGGTTTTGAATGTTGAATATCACGTAAACTCTACAATCGAATGTGTTAAGCCTCTAATGTAATGTGAAGATTTATGGAAAAAATAAGAATTGAAAACACATGATAAGGATAATTTTGAATTGTAATAAATTGAACCGGGAAGATAGAGTAAACGTTCCAACTATAATGTAAAGAACAAATGAAATTTAGAGTATTTACACCACTATAATTATTTAATAAACTATTTTACGCCCAAAACTATATTTTACACATTTAATATCAGTTATATAGAAAATCATGATGAAAGGTTTTATTGAACTCTACTTAATTCCTGCTTAAACTAGAGAAAGTCGATTTCAGGGATCAGTTATACACTCGTAAGAACATTGCTTAGCGACATCAGGCTGAAACAAAATATAGATACAGATGAGTTTGTTTTATTTATGTTGGAGATACGGGTGGCATTGTAGTTTATTCTGTTAATAATGGTACAGAAGAAATAGTGTTTGGTTTTGAGTTGTACATTTCAAAGGAAATGTTGTCAATGAAGTTTGTTGTTTTTATTTCCGGTATTGAAATAATGACTTATTTATTTCATGCCAGATCATATATTATGTATGTGAAAGTATATACATATTATTAAAATGAACGTAACCGTTCCTTTTTCATGAAATTATTATCCTCCTCTTCAGTTGTTAAACGGTTGCTCTAAATTATGGTACACATGTAATGTAGTTTTAATATATTTTCTCAGGTTTATTGCATTACAGTTATCCGAACCATATAATTTAAAACTATTTAAAAAATTATGATAAAGTATTTATAATTATAAATTACAAAAGAGTGTTTTTAATTTTCCTTTACAACAAACTTAATTCTCATTATTAAAAATTTGTAATGTTTATTATATATCACTCAACATATTCAGCAGTTTATATCAAAAATTCTAGCCCAATATCAATATAATACATATAAATATCTCTTAGGTTAGAGGTTAGAGATAACCTTATAATTAATGGTAATTAAAAATAGCTCAAGACAATTATAATTTTGAGAACAATTCAAAAAAAATAATACAATTATTTATTAAAATATAAAATAATAATACATCAACACTATAACAGAATCCAGGATAAATATAAAAAGAAAGTAATTATATTTTTTCTGCACAATCATGCACGCATACACACAAACACGCAATCATATATTTGTCACTTAACTGCTTCCTTAGAGATAACATTTTTTTATACTTCCATTGGAACAAATAAAAATATGATTACTTTTGCTGATTTGTTAGCAAGAAAAATGTTTACTTCAAAATCTACGCCTCCGGTATGAAATGTTTGTACTTGTTACTAGTCATTAGGAAGCATTAATTTACTGAAGATAGATTTTTTTTAAATAGAAATGAAAATTATTTTGATTAGAATTAATGAGTTTTATAACTCTTCCTCTTTTACCAGACCTATTTGATATAGCCGTCCAATAATATGATTTTTATTTAATTAACTATTAACCGTGTTCGATTGGACAACTATGGTGGCTTCAAATGTTTAATAAGTATGTTTAGAAAACCTACTTAATTTATATGAGGTGTTCAATCCTCTGTAGGAAAAATAAGTTAGAATGGTTATGACATTTCTACCTGACAGGCCAACAGAACATACTCCATTAATAATAAAAAATAAAAAATCCTATAGCCACTTTACGATATCTTCCTCTTATTGTTATTATTATTTAGTTTATTTTCTAAATGTCTAAATTATCCTCACAAATATTATACAAAAATTGTCACTATCTCTTCTACATTTTTTAATGTTCAAGCCAAGAGTAACTCGTACATATTGTTATTACTACGTCCACTTCAAACGGTAGCCTGAGGATCGCTAACGGCGAGACATGTGATATGAAATATAAATACGTAAGTTTTGTTAAAATAAAATGGTCTGTGATAGTTTTTCCTTGTATAAACACACCTATATCAATCCCGGTTACAGTTGAACATTATTTTTCTTACATTATTTTTATAGTACTATTGTGATAATCTCTTCTTATTTTTTCTGAATTGTATTGAACCCAACATTGCATCCAAACATTCCAAGTATATTGAACAAAGTTACGTTTTGGAAAAGTATTGCTGACAAATCATACTATTTATTTGTTGATTTCCAAAAAAAAAAATCATTCTAATTTAAGTAAATTTCATTAAGATTCTTCTTCTTTCAAATATGCACTGTCTTCTAAATCACTACAATTACAAAAATGTGTATATTTTGTTTTTAAATATTTAAACACATCGAAAGGAATGGAAACACTTTGGAAGAACTGGCATGTTAATTAATTATTGTTTGAAAGAATGTACATGAACAAAATATACAACTATACATAGTTCAAGAAAACAAGTTCGTAGTTACAAAATTGGACTAAGATTGTAACAATATCCCACTTCTTAATAAACAATGACGTCACTGGATGATTTTGATTGGTAGTAAGTGATTTAACCGGGTCACGTGATTCAATAGAGCGTTATTTTTTGTTGATCTTTGGTCTGGACTTCGTCATGAGTCAAATATGACCTGGAAGTTTTATTTTATATCTACTTACAACTTCAATTTATTAGTACCCTATAAATAACATTAAAATTTCATTAAAAGACAAAAGTTTTAAAGATCATATTCACCTTAGGAAACATTTTCAGAAACTTAAGTGTCTATTATTACATTTAGCGTATTCAAACACTCATTGCATATCACTTAATAAGTAAAGAGTAAAATATCATTAATGAAGCAAGATTGTGATTGGCATTTACCCACCTGCTTGCTTCATTTTTAATGTACTTTATGTTTAGAAATAAATTATTATTTATATTGCGTATTATAAGCATTGTGAAAATCAGTGTTACTTCATAGTCAATCAAAATGTCAATTCTTAATCTGTTATAATAAATGAAAAACGTAAAACGTAAAAGCTATAAAGTTTAGTCAAATTAAATAGGTCAAGAAAGAGTAACATGTGTAACTTTAAAGGAGATCAGTAAGTTCCGAACGACTCAAGAAAGTAGTAACAAAACAAATTTAGAAGTTACAAGAGTACGAACAGTTATTTTTCCATGTCTTCTATATAATACTCCCCCAACTTCTCGTTTGTTATAACTTTATATTCTATATTTTGTCGTGAGAAACTTAAAGAACTCCTTTCAAGTTACATATGTTTTCCTATTTTAACCTATTTTATTGGTATAAACTTTTTCGTTTGTTAAGATAAATGTATTACAACAGATGTCAACGTTGTTGTCGATTGGAAGATCAAATTTAAGGTTTCTTTTTAATTCTACAATGAAGAGTAAATGAAATTACTTTTTTTTTTTTAATGTGATTTTTTGGGTTAAATAAGTTAGTTCATACCGACTAAGGAAAAGTAATTATTATGCCATGTTTGATCATAATTATGTCTATGATATCGCAAATAAATATATCTGCCATGCAGTTCAGAATTGACTCGGTATGGTGAACCTCCCGACATACTGTACCCTTCAACTATTACATCGCTTCTCATATTATCACTCAAAATGTCGAAAAACGTCACTTTACTGATTCTGTGAGGCTGATAGCAAGTTATTAATAGTTTATATATTTTTATAACTTATTAAATATAAAATCTTTAACAATAATAATTTCATTGTGGTAGTGTTTTAGGTGTTTTCAATTGAATATGGTTGAAAAAATTAGGTGATATTTAGTTTTCTTAAATGAAACCCTTTACTTATATAAAATAATATAAATTTAGTTTTATCATTTAAAACCAGTTACAGCAGTCACACAAAGTTACTTCATTTTAATTTTAGTGACCGATAGCAAATAAAATAGATTTAGTTTAAAATTGTTCACATACTTAAAAAATCAATTTCTTATTTATAAACCTAATTTTGATTTAAATTACTCTACCTTTTTTAGGAAGCTCATGGTGGGATTATAAGATCCAACTTATACTTACTATTCTAGAGAATGAATAACAACTTTAAAACACATGCATTTATAATTCAAAAAAAGCGTAAATGTTTCTCAAATACCACCTTAAATTTATTATTACATGTAATGTTTTAGACTTAAAACTTTAAACTTAATATGTATTCCTTCATATAATTACGAATTCAAAAACTCTTTTACACGGAGTTTTTAAAAACACGTTTAAATTTAAAACAAAAGTTTAAAAACACTTGTTTATGTATTTAAACTACAACTTTTCTCACAAACATTTACATAAAATTCCTTCTATTTACTTTTTTTTTTCAAAAACCTATATGACTATCATTAGAGACACTTGTTTCATATCAAAAGATTTGATTTCAATAAAGTTTTAATAATTGTCAGTTACTATTATTTAAATTAAACTCAGATTTCATATTATTATTTATTGTGGCTAGAATGAAAACTCTGCCAAGCAGCAAAGAAAAATAATAATTCATCAGAAAACTTAATACAATCACTTTCTTCCAATTTTTACTGGATTTGGTCCAAATTTATGTCATTATGTAGGAAATGGACACGACAGAGTTAAAAATTTGTCTTGAGAAAATAACTAAATAGAAACAGACAGGTTGACTATTATAATATTAATGAAACATCTCTATTATACTATATAATAATTCGTTTTTCAATTTAAAATCGATATCACATTTGTTATCGATATTTTAATCAAACCAGAATAAATAAGTAATTCTATAATTACAAAGTATATGTATAGGAGAAAGGCATAATAAACGAGAAGGTATCAATGGTACACAAATTATAAATAAATTGTATTGCAAAATGTGCTAGTTTATTGTTTTCAAATATTCATCAGTTTTGATTAATACTTTGCAACATTTATCAGTCTTTATTTAAACAGAGCGTACGTTTTCATATGTTGTGATTAACTTTAATCTACATAAATAACTCGAATTCTAATATACCATTGAACATTTGTATTATTATTAATACTTATATTATCTACATACTTTTTTATGTTAACTATACGTTAAACAGTCATCAGGATTCATTAAAATATTGTCATAAAATGTATATATGTTTTTTTAAAATTTTGTTATTATTAGATTTCTTTTACATGTGTAATAAATAAATATTTATGTTAATAGTATTGGTTAATATATCTTTGTATCTATCTGGTTAGATTTATATTGCTTTATTATAATTTACAATATATATATATATATATATATATATATATATATATATATATATATATATATATATATATATCAATATTTATACCTTTTATTTGACTTATCTTCTATACAATAATTTATTGTTACTTGCCTTTCGGAAAACACGACTTCTACCATTAACAAGTAATCATGAAGTATGTAATATTTTAGTGGAATTACATCAAATTTAATTCTTAAATTTCACTCTTTGTCAAAAAGAAGATAAATAAACAAAAACACAAAACACACAAAAATAAATTCGAGTCGGTCATTTAAGCATACTAACAGCATCCACGTAATTCATTAGTTCTAAAATATTTTTAAAAGATAATATTGACTTACAAAATATATTTATTATTAATTACTATACTAGAATAACCTAACTTCAGTTATTACAATATTAGTATATTGGATTGAAGGAGAACTGGTTGATGTGTTTTCTAGTTAGTTTGTGATTGCATTTAATGAAAATCCTCAATATTGATTGAATGTTCTTGACTGCCACATTGTCCGACCAGGGTATCGAACGGTGTACTCCCTTACAGAAACCTTATACAAAATACATTTCCGCATATTCCTGATTTGAAAACGTCATTTTGAGTTCACTCCCAATGACAAAATGACCCAAATCCACAAAAAATACTTTATCCTAACAAAACATAACATATTATCTGTGCAAGATACATTATCTCATGATAAGGTGGGCTATAATCAGATATTGACAATTTTTTTCAGGTATACTTGCATGATGATTTAAACATAATATTCACTGTCCTTAAATTAATATATTTTTTAGAAAAATTAGGATCACATTAAACAGTTTATGCTGGTGTTAGTTATTGTAGTGATAATTTAGGTATTTAAAAGCCGTTGCATTTAACTAGCGTAGATTTTGGTCAAACCATGTTTTCACTATTCGAACTCTCATAAATCTTCTGAAATTGTAATGAATAAAATTTTGACTCCTATCTTCTTTACAGGTTAGATTTTGAAGCACTTTTTACAGCGTTTGGTCTCTAGCAATTGTTTTAAAAATATTTTGTGTGGAGGTGTTTCTTTTCTTTTTAAATAAAGTGATAACTTCACCGTTCTAATCAATATAATTAATTATTCTGTAGTTTCAGGGTCATCAAAAGCTACACATCCTTACTTGAAATTTAATGTATAATATAATGGTAATGTTAAAGTTTGAGGAATGTATCAAAAAAATTACGGTTTTTTGATAAAATTAAATAATTTATTTTTAGGTGGTTGTGTGAAATATAATTTTTGTAATTCTGTATTTGAGTCACATTTATCTTGTTCTAACACCAAAATAATTTTAACACTAGACCATTCTGAATACATATTACAAATTGTATTTCGGTAGATATTTTTAATGCCTATTTTAGAAAATAAAAATAAAACAGGCATTCAAAATATCTACCGGAATATAATTTGTCGTTTTACATGGCTTCTTAGAAATAGATTTTAATGGCATGCAGTAATTATTCTTCTCGAATCATTTCTTTCTACCACCTTAGCGTGTTTTACCGTCGAACTATACCTCAGTAGTCTTAAGTATATATCATTATTCTAACTCTCTTTCTATAAAAAAAAAACTCCTCCATTTCATCAACACGTTGGTTTATTTGATAGCTTCTCTACAATTGAATGACACTCTATATAACGTTCTTTCACAATTTGTGTGATACGGATTTTATTTTATTATCTAACAGACTCGAAGAATTTTCTTTTTGAAGGAAAGGAGTAACATGCATGTTGTGAAGTTTATATATTTTAAAAGCTCTTACATATTGTAATTTAAAAAAATGGTAGGAAATATATTTTATACTGCAGTTAGAGTAAATATTTGCATCTAATTAACGTGTAACGTGTCATTATCGCTCTGTAGAAAAATACGTGCTCCGGTACATGTCAGGAAGTAACTTTTCTCTCGACGATAATTAATTACTTATTTCACGCTCTATGTATATAAATAAATATTAAACCCATTGGAAGCGATTTCCTACAAACCTTATGTGAGTTTTTTTCCATCAAATTTCGTATTTCAGAGCTAATCATTGCTTTATAAAAATAATTGCCTTAGTAAAAAATGTTAATTAACTGCTATAAGAGTAATTTATTTGATATAAATTGACTTTCTTTAGTATTTCTCTTGTAAATAATAATCCTCTTAAAATACTTTATTATACTAACAAAGCTGCCTTTGAAGCACTTGAAAATTTAAATCAAAGAGGATTTTTTTTATTTTAAGTATCAGGTGACAAAAGTGGATGGACTTCCTAATGGACAAAATTGTATATAAGCAATACTGTAAATAAGAAGTAAGTGACAATGAAAATAAGATGTTTTATTTCATTCTGAGTAGTTTAGATACGTTTGTGAATCGATAACGAGAAATAATATTCACTTGTTGCTAGTCTATAGTTTTACAGATTGGTGTGTGAAATAGTTAATGCAATTCATTACGTAGTTTATTTGATTTTATAATAAGGAAACAATTAAACACGGTTTAAAAATAATAATTTGTATTTGATTTGGTGTATTTTACTTTATTAATTATTTTTCTTAAATTTTTAACAAGAATAAAAGTGTTATTAAATTTAAAAAGTTTATTTTTAAAATGTATACTTATAAAAAAATGATGAAATACTTATCT
Organism: Aphrophora alni; assembly: GCA_963513935.1. Lineage (NCBI taxonomy): Eukaryota > Metazoa > Arthropoda > Insecta > Hemiptera > Aphrophoridae > Aphrophora > Aphrophora alni. Next base: position 39,551,023 of record OY740769.1, read on the forward strand.
TCTGAAAATGAAATGTATTTCACAAATAAGGGCATCAAGTATAATAACAAAATGAAAGTTGTGAAACGATGCTGACTTGGAAGTTAAATTAAATAAATTTTAACTTTTCTTTTCCACATTCTGTAATTGAAAATACACACCGAGAGTAACTTCGTAATGCTCTATTATTGACGAAAGTAATTTATCACTTCTTCAAGTCTCTACTACAAATTCCAAGTGTTTCGTATTGTTAGGTTTCTGTATAGATTTAGTTATATATGTGAGTCTGTTGAAGTTATGAGCAAGCACTTCAGTATAAAAAGGTTAAGGTTTTATTGTCATATAATTTATGTTTACTATCTCGTGACTGATACAATATAAGGTGTCATTTGACATTTCCAATATTAAGTCACTTATCTAATATGATAATTATCTAATGAAATATTATCTTTGTGCACATGGAGGTGTCTGAACAAATACGGCATGGCTCAGTTGGTCAAGGCAAGCGTGTACAAGGTTTGCTACTAGATATTATGAACTGTTATAGGCAGTTTAAAAAGAGTTTTCATAGTGCAGCCATTATTCAGTCAACATTAATCAAACGACCACAAAATAAACATCTAAAATCATAATATTGACATTTAAAATGTACTAGCAATTGTAAATCTACATGTTTTGTCGGTTTTTCTCATAAGATAAAAATGAAGTTATAAAAAGTCAAGCATAACTGAGTTATGCCATTATTATAGGTTTTGATTGATTGACATTTTGAAACCTGTGAACGGAATTTGGTTCTTAATGATATTAGTCGAGGTATTTTCCAAACATTTTATACAATGTAAAATTTTCTCTAGGATTTAGGAAAGGACAGAAAATTGTCATAGATATTTCATATTATTATTTTATTTTTATAGAAATCAAAATATAAGTTTAAGTATTTCTCTTTCATAAAAATAAGACATACTCAATTATGAAAGGTTATATCAGTCCTAAGGATAATAGATCAAACATATTTGTCAAAATCTTTGCTGTAATATCTGGAATAGTGCGGATCATAATAGTTTATTTGTACAAGAAAATTATCCAACAACACAGGCTCGTAGTACATTAACTAAACTGTAATGTTATTTAATAGTAATTTCAAAATCATACGAGGGTAGTTGAAAAATATTTATTCGACATCTCATTAATCGTATTGGAATATTGCCTTTGTATCAAAATAGGTCACACAAAGCCGATTTTACAATAAGAATAAAGTACAATTTTTTAATATTTTTTTTTACATAATTATAGTTTAAATAAATAGGTATATAAAATAAATCTATAAAACATATTTGTATTCTGTTTGTACCATCAGATTTATAGTAGGATAACAGTATTACATTATGCATCACCTTTGGGAATAAAATAAGAAAATAGACTTTAATAGTTAAAGTCATAATTATACATTCGGTAACGAATGTTTGCGCCATCGAGTAAAATGTTAGAGCTAAATTATGTGACACACGACTCCCTTTCAATTTGAAATATTAAAGTTCATCTCAACATTTTGAATTTAGGGAACGCCAATTTTTTTATCTTCTGGTATATAATAAATGGTTTATGTCTAACACGAATCTGTGCATTACTAGGACAGGTTTGGGCGTAGGGTAGACTTAAAGCTCTCTTTGTATATTAATGAAAAATAAATAAACAAAATATGGACTACAGAAGGACCAATAGAAAAGGTTCAGTTTTCACTACCAGACTGGCGAAGGACAAAGGAAATAAATAATTAATCAATGTACTTTTGCCATTAGTCGGGTTTTGAACGTCTCTTAAAATTCTTTTCACCAAATAAACAAATAGGAGCCTAATTGTTATAATAGATGGTAAATAGTTTACATGATATGAATGATATGTATACTACATTACACGTAATATCTCACGTTATACGGGTAGTTAACAAAAATCTCTTTGAAAACTTTCTTAACAGTTTGGACTATCTTACGGAAATGCACATACGTCTACTAAGCTACTAAAATTAAATCCTTAATCAACTCCAAAAACATATAAGGAGATATTATTGGTTAAGAAGTTTCATTAAAAATGACATATCTGTTCTAGACAAGGTTTTTTTTTTTTTTTTTTTTTTTTTCAGCGATGAAGCTTGATTTTATCTTAGCAGATAATATATAGAGAATTGTCAGGGGTGGTTACAGCTGGCCTGTACCTAGAGATACTCATTGAGTTCGCAACTCTTAATATTGCAAGTGCACATAAGGTGAACACCGCTACACAAAGTTACGCTACATGTTTGGGGAACAAATCATTTCTAGTGGTCTTCGGCCTTCTCGTTCATAGGAACGTGGTCCTCTACATTTTTGTTTGTGAGGTTTTTTGAAAGATAATGTATACTCAAACGAAACGCACAGAGTTGATGCATATTGAGGACAGTATAGGGAAGATTAAAGCTTCTACACTAAGGTCGTATCAAATTAAAGAAATGGGGATAAACCACGAATGAAAAATTACGGTGGACATTTCTATATATTATAAAATGTAATTAATACTTTTATAAAAATGTAGTTAACTTTATAAATGAATGAAAATACTATTCAAAATAAACAATTAATTGGCATTTGGGTTGCGAAAGCCTTTTGATAATTCTGTTAATATTTAGGGATTATTGTGATCAGGTTCTTACCTGATTCTTCGGCTATGTTTCGGTATTCCTCCAAAAAAAAAATCGTCATTACTGAAAATAAATAACAATATTCGACAAAAATTATATTATTTAAAAATTGACTTATAACTCCTAATATATACTATGATATAATATTAGTAAATGAAATTCAAAAGTTTGGTTATATTAATTATTGCCAGATAACGTAAAACTAATTTCTTTACTGATGATTCTGAGCATTGTGTGGTGATCTGCCCACCACAATTCCCCCTGCACTTTAGGTAGCAGTTACTTGTCCGCATCAGTTGCCTTACCAGTTGCCCCGTGCCAGAAATGCAGGGGCAGCGGATGATGCCTTGCATGTTCCCTCACCCTGCGAGCCCAGAAGTCGAGTCACGCACGAAAGATAATCAGTTGTTCACCACATTCGGAAGGAACTGGACCTGCTGGAAGGCTGCAAGTAGTATTACAATTAACGCGGATTCATCATTGCATATAGTTCCTAGTTTTTTTGTTCCTAGTTTAAACCCCCCCACAAAATAATGGCTTAATAGTCAAATTGGGTACGGTCAGTCGACCCCGGGTTAAACGGTGCGCAAACATTCGGCTTTCCGCGATCGCCGGTGCAGTGTAGAATGGCGGCCATTTTAGGCTAGTGTCTACATCGGGACCACTATTTTTGTTAGAGTCAATCCCTAGTGTACAATAATATTGTTAAGTAAGTTAATTATATTATATCTAATTTTAGTAATTATTATTTAGAGTATTAGTAATAGTCCCTCATCACGTGCTTCACGTGTTGGCTGACTGAATGTTATTTAGTTTAGTCGATAGGTCTGGGCTGTGACCGTTGTGCCAACCAAGTTTTAAAAGATCCACGATCCTCTATTACCCACCTAAATTAATAATAATAATCATAAATAAGTATCCATATGACAAAATTGTCTCTTGTGGGTATACAGGAACAGGTAAGATGAAACTGTCAGTGAGGAAGAGTTGACTGTATTTCAGAGGAAAATCAGATACTCACTATCACTTATTGCCAAGTTGGTAAAATATAATATATATACTACAAGTAATAAAATCTATTACAAATTAAGTATAAATTCAAAAATAAAGATAATAATAATTAAATCATAATCGTCAAAACAGAAACTGAAAGTAACTCAAGAGTAACTAAAATAAATTTTGAATAAAGCCTACAAAAATTCTGTGAAAAAAATTAATTCCATTATGATAAAAATAATAAGAGTATACATTTGTTATTTCATTTTTTCTGTAATTAAAAATTACCCAAATAAATTGTACCACGTTCACACGATCATTCAATCATCCTCTATACAATAGAATTATTTTATCACACTCCAAGCAACATCATGTTTGTTTCATCCATACAATACGTTTTTGTATTTTATCTAACTTCAACACCATTTTACATATATTTTGTAACGTGTTCGATAGATATGGTGGGATTAACGTGATTGTTCTATGCTTTGAAATATAATCACTATTTTTCTTTAATTTTTTTTTCCATCATAACTATATTTCAGACAAAGATAAACTTATAAGCTAATAAAGTTGGTATTCATATTTGCAGTATGGATTGTAATAGTGTCAGTACATAATATGATCATAAAACTTACAAAGGAAATGATCGATTAAAAATTATGCTCTTCAACCTACGATCAATGTTTCATGTACCTAGTTTCAAACAGTTTGCGGTATGTACAAAAAAGAGAGAGTGACGCAATAAATAGAATATGTATATAAGTAATAATGCAGTTTAATATTGCATATTGTCTGTAAATTGTCGTTTACAAATCTGTTATCTGTAGATGCACAACACAGTCTGGGATTGCTCTCACACTTGATTATGTAAATATAATAGGCTGAATCGATATCACAACATTGCAAACACATATTGTATTCACCATTTGAAATAACTGCGATGATCCAGTGATAATTTTAAGTGTTAACAGTTAATTTTGACGAAGGAATAAATCACTAAATTTAATCTCAAGATTTTTGTTACTGACAACAAATACATTGTTTCCTGAACAATGGCGAAGATTAATGGCGAGTTTTGAACTTTTTTCTAAGAAAATCATTTGTCCTGGCTTTGTTTAAGCTGCTAAATAAGAACTCTCCTTCAAAGACAAGTTCTGTGCCTTCGCACTAAGTGTAATTAGTTGATAGGGTTTCACAGGTTATCAGGTTACTATAAAAGACTCTGTTTTCTAAAAATTTGTTGTAGCAGGCGACGAATCATTATCTCTGTTCAAAACAAAAATTAGAAAAAAAAGTTTGAAAATATCCAGATGGCATTTATCGATCAAACATTGTTACATAATATTACAAAGTAATATGTAAAATACGTATTTTTTATTTAAATAAAGTAAAATGTCTATATTACGCGAGAAAAAAGACCACTAAATATCATATTTATTTATTTATTTATAACATACGTATTGTAGGATAAATCGGATATTATTTTATGAAACAAGTATATAAAACGTAAAACTACTTTTTTTTTAATGATGATAGCTTGTTTTGTCTAACAGATGGTTATAGACCAAGTATATTTATTGATTATCAGGAACGAGGTAAGTTTGTCGAGAAGAGAAATTATTTATTTATTGTGATTACTCCATGGGACAAGAAGCCACAAATGTTTGTAATAACCCACCCAAGAAAAACATATTTTATTTTAGGTATACCTATTCTGCCAATGTATTCTCAACACATGTAAGCATAACATTGAACTACATGGACACACTGGGAAGAGTTACATTTTCTTCGGTTAATAACTGTGAACTGTTTATTAACACCCAAAGCTTCTACAATGCAGTTTTACCATCTCCATTGTATATTATTCCCTGGATATCGTGTTGTATAAGGTTTTCCAACGCTCTGTTACATACGTTACACAAGGAGGTTGAATTTGCATACAATAATCAAGTCGTACAAGCGTTGCAAATTTACTGTTATGTTACACTGGCAATATGGAATAAGTTATTGTTTGATATAAGGTATTGTATATTGTTCCATGGTTATTCATTAAGATATACGTTAAATATTCTCTTACGTATATGTAATTATTATGATAACTTTGTTTCAAATTTGTAGAGGGAAATTTTTGATATATGTTCACATGCAACCCGGTTGTTGTTTTTGACATGTTTACTATACAAGTAATGTGATATACTACTTACAGACCACTTGTGAACGGTGTATTTTATATTTTTCTGTACTGTGAGAAAATAGAACTCCAACTGTTATTTTTAAATTGTACTTTATTAAACTTTCTATATACTTTTGAAAAATACAGTCTCTTGCCTTTTAGGGGTAACAAATTTAAATGAGTCTCTTTTGAAAACAATAAAATTATGAATCTTGTTAATGTGTGCGGTCTATAGTAATCTCTGATGTATTGAAGTTGTTCCTAAAACAATTCTATTTTGCCATTAGCTGATAGTTCAATCATTTGGTAGAAATAATGTACACAAATATATTAATTAGTATTCAATATGTTTAAACAATTTTTTTTTCAACTTGAATTGAAGAACACATATATTTCAGCATATTCCGTTATCACTCGCAATGACATGAGCCCACAAATGACATAAGGTAGTAATATAACAAGTAGGCCTACTAAAAAAAGATATATTTTATTTATGGGAAATTAAATATTCTAATTAAGTGTGGGCGATAGAAGTGTGGCGATTATTGTTCTGTATATATTTATTTTCAACTGGTGTACTGAAGTGTTTTAATTTTTACGCTATTCAACGGATGCTATTGTATTTTCCTCTGTCAGAAATGGTATTGGTTAAAGTAAGTGTATTCCCTTTTGCTTGCAAGGAAATTTAATTTCTTGTACAAGTTTTTTTCAACATTACAGAAATCAAATTACAGGATAAAATAAGTGGGATTACAATTAAGATAGGAACGTTTGTCTCATGATCAACATGCCGATTTACCAGAAGCCGGCAGCTCATAAAATCCGTTAATTTTAATAGGAACTTACGATTAAACTAACAAATGGGAAATTCGTTAGGTGTTGTAACTATATATGATTTTATAATCCTATATAGTATGTTTCAATGATAAGTAATATATTCTAGTGTTTTGTAAATTTGCATTTCCTCACATTATATAGTTTAAATATTTAAATAAATGTATCGCCCTGATAAATAAATTTTTTTGTATAGCGATTGTTTAAGTTTTAATTAAAAGGTGTGGTACCTGTAATGGTAATAATAATAAATAAAATTTAAAACAAATTCATATTTTGTTGAAATATATTACTATTACCACAATATACATATATATATATATATATATATATATATATATATATTGTTTATATTATAAACACAATGCAAGTGGTAGGGAATAATAAAGAAATTTTTTATTTTGCAAAACATAATTTATTATAAATTACGACAGTCTTTTTTTCCAATGTAATTAGTAAAAGCCGTTAAACGAGAATTTATTTAAATTAAATATTTAATAACTCACAACGGTGGGTAGAAAAAACGAAATATCTCTTCTCAATCTAGTATCATTACTTTTGTTTACTTTTGCTAATGAATTTTATTTTCACTCAATTCATTTTTGAATTTCGTATTAAAAACTTCCTTCACCTTCTAATTTGACATTTTGTAATTAAAATGTATTTAAGGCTAAAAATTTCAACTACTCTTTGAGACTCCGACTACATTTTCAACCTCTTGTAGACCAGAAATGTATGTACAGCCCTCGGAATATAATAGAACAGTATTAGTTATTAGTTCTTCCGTCTCGAAAACCATATGAATAGTTTTCATAATCATAATTATTATGTTTTTAATAAAACAAATTATTACATTTCTGTTATAGATATTTTGGGAAAGATTAAAGATTTATCGCACCTTTTCTTAATTTTTATCATATATCTAAAGTTTGGAAGGTTAATAGCGAAACACTGTACTTAAAATATAGTTATTTTCATTATTACGTAAAGTAAAATAGTTACCATTATAAACAAATGCTTACTTAAGAAATACAAATTTTCTTACATGTTTTAATCTCTAACTTAACTCTATTCTTAAAACTTGTGAGCGAAGTTACTCCTTGCTGTTAACAATATACAATAATGAGGTTTACATGACTGACCTCAAAGGATTTTAATCGTATACTCCATGTACAAACTCAAATGTAAAACGAACAAACGAATCAGAATATTTTGATGAAAAAGCATTTATGTAATAAAGATCAATCACTAACATTATTAAGCAAAAAATGGTCTTAATCAAACAAATATTTGGCCATAGTAACATACAAATTTAACAAGTTGTAATGTTTCAAAACTTAACTGTTCACCTTATTATTCAATATATTATTAATATTATTTTTATATTATTTTATTCAAATTATAATACAATTTATATTACTAACTTATATTTAATGTTGCACAACATTCAATAAATTCTTTAAATTACTAAAACCGTTTTATTTAATGAAATTACCGTAGAATACTTCCACAATATGAAAGTTATGTATACTTCCATAGTATATAAGTAAGAATAGCCGAAGAGTGAATATTAGTGTATTGTGTAGATTTGTTTTAATATTATTTTTATTTATAAAATAAATAAGAAAGTTTTTTAGTTCTTCTATCTTTGTTGTGTTATTTAATTTTTATATTTATTTTTATTACTACTCGTTTATATATTGAAGTTCAAAATATAGTCAACAGTTAATTAAAATGGGGTATTATTTACTATTTGTTTAATTCTATTAGCTTAACTGACTAGACACCACATCGGGTATTGATATATATATATATATATATATATATATTGGCACAAAACAGATTTTAACCATTAGCAGTCTTCTTGATTCCTCATTGTATATGTTGATTTATGTATTATTTAGTTTTACACATTTTCCATTGATTTATAAATGCTGTAAATATTGTTTTAATGGAGTCTTAAATTAAATGACTTTATTCATTCCTGCTTTATAAGTGTATTGTAATGGTGCATAAAGTCAGGCTGATACAAGAATGTTGACTATCACTTGAGTTCGGTGGGTTTTTCCCACACATGTATACGGAATAAACTTGAGTTTTATTATCTGGGATTAATAATCAAAAAAGAAGTGTGGCTCACAGACCTTGTTATAGTTACTTTTAAAGAACTTTTTATGACATATAATTTTTAATGAAAATCAGTAAGTTATGTGTTACTGATCGGATAGAGAGAGTTTGTGTATTTACAAGTTACAAGTCAGTAGTCAAACCCCTGTTTAAACAAACGAACATTTAGCCTTGTTTAATATATCCCCTCATGGGCTTATATGTAGATGAGATGTAGGAAGTCTTATACCCCAATGCCGGTATGAGTATTTAAAAATATATTAATAAAAATACTCATGTGTAGTAAACGAACGTTTGAGTAAAAAATACTGAATGAAAAACCAAAATCAAGAAACAAACTTCATAAACAATCACGCGTATAAGTAAACTCCTGTCTAAGGAACGTTTTTTTATTGCAAACAACTGTGCGAATAAATGTTTGTTTTGGTAAACATGCTTATTAAGAATGTCCGTCGAATCAAACGAAACTGTTAACACTAGTGTAAAGAAACAAAATAAAACCCACTCGCAAACAAACATACGTATCAGCAATATCCTTTGCGAGCAAATTTCATTTTAAACTACGGTGTGAATCAGCCACATTATTGTTTGTTTCGTCCAAGTAATTTTTTTTAAAAGCTCTGGGATCCCAGAAAATTATAAGTCACAAGACATGGAGCATCATCAGCAGCTTCCAAATATTATGTAAAATAAATTTCTCTAGTTTAAGAAACAATGTACGTATAGACAATTCTTTAAATACACTTCTGTAGAGATTTACTTTTTTAAATACAAATATTTATTTTTTCTTTCTGATAAATGGGGTAAATATCAGTTGAATATATTATATTGTGTGTTAATAATCATAGTCAAAATCATTTTTCAAGTATTGAAGCAGTTGAATTAAAGCACGTCCGTTGTATTTGATATTGCTTATTTATGAAGTTAATATAATCCCGACGAATTTTTAAATTATTATTCAATCTGTTTGAAATATATTTACTGGTTTTTGTGATGCGGCCTAATTAGGTTACCGTACGTTCCACTATTTATAGCAACGAAATTATTCCACAAGAGAAATAAAGTGTATTGGAAAACACAGACATATATCATACGAATTCTGTTTTATTTATAAAAAATGCAATTTTCAATTTTTTAAGCTATTTTTGTTGAGTGTTATTGTAATTTTTTATAGACAGGTTACAAAAGTACATTTGTACAATATTTATTTGATTTAATTTTCATTTCATGTTTGGCATTAAAATCGCCTAAATATATTCACATTCTATCCCATTGGGTTTATTGTGCTTCTATACTTTAGTAATGATTATTCGAAACCTAAAGTTGTTTAAATGTAAACTTTTGTTACAACGTTCAATAAACTACTCGCCTGCGTATATGCTGCAGTCAATATGCTGATCAGATTATATAGAGCTTAGTTATAAAGGTCTCGACTGATAGAGAAGGTTTCTCTGTAGGAGAATATCTCAGACGAAAGTTCCGTGAGGATGATCTGAATCTGGTAGTTAGACGTCTGACCGGGCGGGAGCCGTATTTTGTGGCGTGTTAATTATATTGAAAGGCGTCAGCTCCTATTTTATTTCTGTTTTTCTCTTTCCCTATCTTACCTTATTGTACTTTCATCCCGTCTACACTGGAGGTTGGAATACACAAATAATATTGCAGCTGAAGTGGCACAATTGAACATCCGTTATACTTTTACTATACGTGTATCCTGTTATTTTTCTTGCTTTATCAATTTTATAAGAGAGTAGAAAATAACGCGTAAAGAGTTTAGGCAACGAACTTCCCCTTGTGCCAACTATAGTTTTTTTTTATACTACCACCTCCATATGTAGTTGAGGATTGAAGCCATAGGCCTCTCAACCACTAAGACACCTAAGTATAGCCTTGTGAGTGGTGTTGTCACATTACCTATTTCACCCCTTTGTTTAACTAACAATCCCTACAGTTCAACATAATCTTTGATTATGGGGACGTTACTAGCAAGATGCTCAATATGTTTGGAATAGATTTTCTTTATTGATTACGAACTGGTTCACCTTAGGACTCACTTATAGTAAGTGTGGAAATCCCAAGGTTACTTGCTGGATTTGTATCTTTATTTACCTTAGATAGATCCAACTCCTTAATTTTTAGTTTGTTTATGAAATTTGATGACCATACTTCAAAAAATAAAACGGCAGAAATAAATTGACTTATTATTGCAGAATAACACAGTGTAGTAGTATATTGAAAATAATAGCTTCATTTTTCAAAATAAAGGCTAACCATACACTTGTTCCCTTCTCAATAAATCCACCTCGACGTTTCAAATATATTTTATTTCCTTTAATAAATTAATGGTTCTCATAAATATGTCAAATGAATTTCGGAATGAATGACTTTACTTTTATATGTTTTAAGTATATTGGTATTGTTACGAATGATATTAAATCTCAATCATAGTAGCTGAAAAATTATAAGAAACAAATGAGTGGTGTCCTTTTTTCAGATATTTTAGGTACTTTACCTAAAATTGCTGAAAATGATTACTTGCTCATTAAAAGGTAATATTTTTAGATTTATTGTATAATTTTTTTTGATAGGTCATTAAATACAATGTCTTATTCTGAGTACTATGTCTTCGTGCGGCATTTAAAAGTAGACAAAAATGTAGGAAAGCAAAGATTTTTTAGAAAAAAAAATTAATAAAGTACAATTTGTTTGATTTTGTTCAAATTTAGTTTTGCTGAACTGTAAATATAAGTTTATAGTCTAACTTTGCAACGATTAGACTCTAAATTTGTTAAGCATAAAACGAATACTATGTTTTTCTGTAATCTGTACAACATAGGAATTTCATAAAATCACACACAAATACAACGGAATATCTACAATCATCATTTTAAATGAAAGATTCGTTTAAAACCCTGCTCACAAACCACCAACTGTAAAGATATCTATAACTTTTTAGTGCAGTTATATATTTGTACATTAACATGATTAAAAATATCTACATGGAAATAAAAAAATGTAAAAAATGCATTGCTATGTCTATGTAACTCTACAATAATTCTTGCAAATTTTCAAAATTAATTATCAACAACGATTTCATTTGTATATAGTGTTAACTTTTATAAAGAGAAACTATGCATTTTCTACATTAATTCCTATTATGTTATGTAATACTGATAGAATGTTCGTTGAGGTTCTTACTTAATAAATATTATGTTATAGACTTTTCTTCTCTCATTATATATATTTAAAATATTTTGGTTGAATAACTGACATTTTATCTAAAACCTATCTCTATTACTGCTAGTATAAAGATTAAATTTATGGTTAACAAGTTTTAACTTTGTCCAACGTCACTGTGAGATCCTATTATGGTTAATAAAGCCAATTATTTGTCTCATAAACGAAAAGCCTTAACTATTAGTAAGAACATTCACACTTTCACACTTTCTTATTCTTTCTCAGTCTCACTCGCTTTCTCTATCTCACATTCTAATCATCTCTACCTCACATTCTAATCATCTCCTCTCTCTCTCTCTCTCTTCTCTCTCTCTCTTCTCTCTCTCCTCTCTCTCTCTCTCTCTCTCTCTCTCTCTCTCTCTCTCTCTCTCTTCTCTCTCTCTCTCTCTCTCTCTCTCTCTCTCTCTCTCTCTCTCTCTCTCTCTCTCTCTCTCTCTCTCTCTCTTTCACACACACAACTTGATTTTTACACCACTGTTTTAAAGTAAAGAAACTGACTTAAATAATGTGTCTCATAACTTTTGAATGGTAAATTTTAATTTTAATAGCCTTCGTAGATGAACATAAAATAATATAAAGGTTAATTTCGTGACATAAACGAATGGTTTATGAAACAAAATATCTGAGAAAATTTGAGAAGAAAGTGGTTGGACTAAAATTTCATAAATTTTATTATGAGATAGAAATAAACAAACTACTGGTTAGAGAAAGATGAACATTCATGCTTTTATTGTTCGGATATATATTACTGTCTCTCTTCTGATCTCCCTGTTGGAAACGCCATTACGCCTCGCTATGAACCGGTTACTTATCAAATCTTTGTAAATTGTTTTCATAATTCTTTGCTAACCACATATAAATAAAAGAGTAGCCTACAATAATATTTAAAATGTTTTCCCAAATTTCAAGTCTAATTAAAGAAAGTCGGCAAAGAGAAAAAAATACTTCGATTTTAAAATTATAAATTATTCTGGTTTTTAGCATATTGTTTCACCCAAACGAATTAAAGCTTTTGACGATTTCTAGTTTTGTGAAGGTATAAAGTGTGCATCGAGTTTGCAGAAAGGTTTTTGAAGTTATGAGTAAAAGAGGTATTACTAAAAATGTAAAACTTAGTATCAATATAAATGATCAGATTTAATCTTATAATTTGAGATTTGGTTCAATTGCAATAAAGAATGTACACTAAAATAAAATTTACTTAACGTTGCATATGACTCAAAAAAAATGAGTCATATGCAACGTTAGGTAAAATTTTATATACTTTCGTCTTATATACGATTTAAATACATTTTTTCGAGCAATGGTGATCTACATTCTATCTTTATGTTAGTTGTCGTTTATTGGACAAACCCACTACTCTATTAGACCTAGGCAGAAATAAGTATGCATTGCATACGAAAATATCTTAATTTAAAGTAAAGATAGAAGTTTTGTAACTATACTGGGATGCTGTGCTAGTTAAATTGAATAAGTTTTGGCAATCTACTCTGCATACTGTAATTGAAAATGTACGCCGTCAAAATAATTGTATCTCGTTGTATATAACACTGTATACTATAGAAATCAGCCAATCTTTAAACACATAAACACATACGTTGAACTTCGGAAAGCTAATTATGCCTATGTAAGAAATGTTGCAGAGATTTTATAATTATTTGTTTAAAAAATCACACACTCTTCTAGTAAAATGAATGTACTTTAATCATATCAGTTCAACATTACTTTATTATGTTAAATGAACAAGAAATATATTCAGCTACAAAACAAAATACACAATAAACAACATTTATTGATATTTAGGGTGTCATTTATAATGTATAGACGTGTTCAGTTAGACGGTTATAGAAATAACTTACAGAAACGATTTACTTTTAATTTTGAGAGTTTTTTTTTTTTTTTCGCAAAAACACAATTTGAAAGAAAAGCATGTAGATATAGAGTCAAAATTTTGAACATAGGTTTGAATCATAGTAGTTAACAATTTTCTTGATATATAAAAATTAGTTTAAAAAAATCGTTCATATATACAATAGACTTGAAGTCTATGTATTGATGCCAGGTATATCGGTAAATTATTTGTGGTTGTATCAAATGGCGGAGCGAAGGAATGTTTGTGGAACAGTTCTTTGTATATGCCTCAATCGGTGGATAAGGTCAATGTCTTTTAATCTGTCATTTGTGTATGTCTTACCGACTAAAGGAATACATACTTTTGGAACAGTTCTTTGTCTATCTCTCAACTGGCTGAGGAGGATATACATGTATATGCTAAAATTCATTTGTGTAAGTTTCAAGTGCAGGAGGAATGCCTGTCTCCGGAAGATTCCTTTTGTATGTCTTAACTGGCTGAGGACATGCATACCTCAGGTAGAGTAGTTTGTGTATGCCACAAATGGCGGGGAATTTGTGTTTCTAGAGTTGATGTTTGCGAAAGTATAAACTGGCCGTCCAAATACATGTCTGATATGAATTAGGCTAGTTTTAGTTAGGTATATGGTCTAAATTGTTTTTAAGAAGCTTGTTTGACAACAATTATTGTGACAGGCCTGGAAATAAGATGAAATTGCTTACCTTGCAAGCAAGGCAGACGTCATTGATGATACAGTGATATATCAACCCTTGGGTGGGAGGAAACTTGATCAGTGAGCCAAGATTGATCAAGGGAAGGTGCTGTAGGAATTCTTGTAGATAGCCAGACGTACTTGGCAAGTAAGAGCTTCCTGGGAGCATAATTTTTGAAGATAGCCAGACGGACTTGGCGAGTAACAACTACCTAGGAGTATTGTGACTTCAGACGTGCATCGGTGAGTGCCAAGCGAGGTGAACAAACTTCGTGTATAAACCTGGTAATTTTTTCAGAGACAATTCATTATAAACTATAACGTAGAATCAGATATCTGAGTTACAACAATTAAAGTCATTCTGGATTCTTAATAATTAGGGAGTTTAAAATATTTGTAATATAAGAAAACTAAGAATTGTCAATTTGAATTAAATAAGAATTAGTATTTAGATAACTGAACCACTGATTTCTTTAGTTTATAGTTAAAGAACCCAGGAGGCAAGCTTGATTCCTAATATGTCTCTGGAACAGTCCTATTTAAATGCCTCTATAGGCGAAAGGAATGCATTGTTTGAAGCAGTCCTTTCCGAATGTCTCTACACGATGTAAATAATCTTAACTCTGAAACACTCCTTTGTGTATGTCTCAAAAGGTATAGGTATTGCCTTTCATTGACCCTTAGTGTATGTCTCAAATAGCTGAAGGTATGAAAGTATCTGTAAACGTTCTTTGTATCGTCTATCTTTAACCATCTTGTTAGAAATAAAAGCGGTTTGAAATTGGGTTCATGCTACATTATTGGTAAAAATGCATGTTTTTTATCAGGGCAACAAGAGTAATTAAAAATTATAGGAGAAAATAAAAATTAGTTTAAAATGTAAAAACAATTACAACTTATATAATAAAATATTTTTTATCGAATAATCAATTTGTTATTGACAAGGTAACTTTTATTAATGAAATTAACACTTACCTAATTAAATTGCTAATATCTTGAGTGGTGTAGATTATAATACAATTTTGTAGAATTTCGCTCCCCGACATTTATTTTGAAACCAAATAACTTAAATTACAACTAACCTCGCAGAGTCACACCACCATAGATAAACTTTACAAATTATTTATTTTATCCAAATTCACTAAAAGGCCTTGTATAATTAATAAAGCGACTTCAATACCACCCTAACAAACAGCCTTGTTTAAGATTAATAATTGTTTCTCAACTTTGCAGATATGTCTCAGTCTCCGCTGTAAGATAATTACAATCCATTAAGTCCCACATTTTTGTATCTCTTAAGATAAAAACGTTTTATCTTAGGATTGTTTTATATACGAAGGAAATCTACACCAAAATTTATGACTTATATAAATAATCAAATTCATTAAGAAACTTTTATAACCGACATTGTTAAAGTTAACATTAGTTTTTTTTTATGATATTTTCATCGAATTTAATAATAAATTAAAAAGTAAGAGATGAGGTCGGGAGTTCCACAATGGTCGGCGCTAGATCCATTTATATTTAGAATTTACGTTAATGAAATTCACGACATTAAAATATTGCGAATTTCTTTTATACACATGAGATTTTAATATATATTTAATTTTAGAATTGAAGATTCCGGTAGAGCAATAGACAACACATTACATACATCTCTTTATGGGCCAGAAAGCATGCTTCATTAATAATGAACAAGCATAAAACGGAAACTATCATTGTAGGATATTCTATAAAAATTGAACTAAGTAGAATTAACATATATGAATAAACTTTACTTTAATAATGAAATTATTTTTTAAAAAGCACGATTTATATTCGCTCCTTTTAAGAGTACTCTTAATAAAATCCAAGAATTTTCGGTATTTCATATACTGTTATACTGTAGTGAGTGATATGTCTGTGGTATTGACGATCAGATTACATCGGGGACAGCATTATTGTATACGTTTCATTTATATGTTTATACTGGATGCTCGTGTTACAACTTACTATAAACTCATGACCAAGTAAAACTTAAAGAACAACTTTCACATCATATTTTAATATGGTATATTCTGTTCTACAAACTGGCGAGCCTAATTATTTGGCAGAAAAGTCTCTTTTTGCCTTTGATGTGAGTAATAAGACTACAAGAGGAGGATCACTTGTCATACCGATTCACATAACTATGGTGTTCAACAAATTGGTTACTGAATCCGCTTGCCGTTTGTAATATTTAAATTTGTGGAGACGTCGTGTTAGGTATTCTAAAGAAATTGACTTATATTTTAAAACAAAACTAATGACGAATCACAGACCAGAAGAATTAATGAAAGAGAACCAATTTATTATTATAAATAAATATATATCATAAGATTATATTTGTCACTTTATTTGATAATGCATGAGTTTAAAGTATTATATTGAGATTACTCGTTGTTATTTTTATTATAAAATAAATGTCTTTCGATAGAAGTATTTCATTTTTAGTTTTGATTATTAATGATCGATTCTCTTGTTACCGAATTCTTTCTTGACAGAAACAATTTTTATTCGGTTAGAGAAGAATCGGAAAGTATTCTCAGACTTAATGGTTGCTGTGGTGGTCCACGAATCTGTACCTTAAAAGTAGAAGAGTTTTTTATTACAATTAAGAAGTTTACCGAAAGTTGTTTATAATTCTCAAAACTAATTAAGAGACTTTTTCACATAAAATGAAAGGTTCTCTTATACAAGTTTAAATCAATGTTCTCTTTGTATTTGAGAGTTTGAATATGTGGTTATGTTTTGTAAGACTACTAAATTCTGCCGCCTTAGGAAAGTAGCTATTAACGTTTTAAGATCAGGTGTAGACATTGCTCCACGGATACGTGTTTACAAATGTTAGAGTTTAGATATAAATTATATTACCTTTAATATTAAAAAAGTCAGTTACATATACTTTTACATAAACTTATTTACAGAGTGTGGAAAATATTATGATTTTGGGTTTTAATGACTTACAACGATTAAATCAATTTAATACAGCTTATCCTTCACCCTTTATATAATTTGAATAGGCCTTTAAATAGGCACATAAGATAGATTTAAATTTTAATGTTAAAATTTAAAAGATGGCACGATTCCAACAATTAACTATTCAACTACTTAAGTTGATTAGAAAACATCATGAAATATATAATATGAGGCTAAGCGACTGATACAGTTGTGAATTATGATAGAGTTACTAAAAATGACAAATATTATCATATTGATAACAAAGAATGATAATTATGTGTACCTAAAGTATATCATTCAAATTAATACTTTCATTTTGAAAATTATGAACTGGAATTCAATTTAGCAAAGTTCGTCAGTCGTTTTGCTTTTGTTACAAATTTGTATACCATATCAATCTATTGTTATGGTTTTTATGAAAGAGAAAATTATGAAAGTAATACCAAGGATTGACAACAAGCTTTTACAATTGAAAAAATAAAAAATAAATAATGTGTATGAAATATATTTGAACCAATCAATTATTAGATATTTACAACCTGTGTACTGTTTATAAATGGTTATATTTTGTTTATGAAAAATTATCCATCCATTTTCCTCTGCATCAAACATTTTTCTTTATACTACATACAAGTGACAAATAAAATAATAATAAAAATAAAAAAGAATACGAACATGACTGCTTTGATGTTATCACGTATAGCAAGTCAAATTTTAATATTTTATAAATGAAAAGTCAAGTTTAAATATACCATAATCAGTTCCTGTTGTAAAGCGTCAATAGGTTATAAGTCGTTTTGATAATCAAATAAGAAATTGTTAGTTTTGATGCAAGTTGTTGCCAAGTTACTTTCAACAAATAGCAAGCACACTCTAAAAGCTTTCTCTTGTAATCAGCTATATGGTGCATTGTCTAATTATTGCATAATTAATTGACAAGCTTTGTTGCACAATGTGCATTTATAGGTAAACCATCTGTGACATTAAAGGTTTACAGCTCTAATTAAATCTATTAGGTGATGTAAATCACATTAGTAAACGTAGCTCTGTTCTACAGTTAATCCATGACTAGTGTATCTTTTTATATTTAATATTAGTTACCTATTGCGAAAAATGGAAATCAAAGGAAAAGTTGTTACAAAAAAACTTTACTGCCGACACTAGAAACTCAATATTGGTAGTGTAGAGTTATCGTATTTCCTTCGGAGAAATATTTTGAAATCAACTTATATAATTTATTATATTTGGTTGTTAAATAGGTTTACTAATAGTAAATTGGGCCATCGATGAATATCTTTATGATTAATTTTACTGAAATTTAAAAATATTCAATATTGCTTAAAACATTTGTAAAATAAAATATATCCAGAAAATTAAATGTAATATAGTTTATGTGCCTCATATATATTATGTGCCTCGTCCATTTTATTTATGAACGAGGTTACATTAACTATATTTTCAAACTCAGTCATTAGTATATTATGTTAATCCTAAGTTTTAGGTCATCAACAAAATTTGAGTAATAAATGTTTGTGCGTAATACGAACCTACCTTTTAAGTAATGGCAGTTTGAAACTTATAGCTGTTATACAGTTAAATGCAGTTCACAGTGACACAAAATATTACTTTAATATACCGCATGTTAAAAAAGTCCCGGAACGACTTAATATTTTTTTAACCATTACAGATGAAGCTACAAAGCTTTGCACATTGTCAATGGTTGTCAATGGACACCAAAACCTATTTTAGTATGTATTCAGTGGACCGCTACCATTAAGGGAGGGAGGGCACAAGAAGTAAGTAGGAAATATTAAGGGGTAGCAGAGGTTAAGTTGTACTGTATATCGAATTAAAGGCCTTTACCATGTGTCCCAAAAGTCTCACCCCCCTATTATTTTTTTATTAATGGAAATAGACAGATTTTCTTTGGGGAAAGTTTAAATAACCAAAGGAGGAGTTTTTTGAAGTATCAAAATTTTCTACCCTCACCCCCAAAATGGGGTAGTTTGGGGGTAAGTCAAGAATTTGAAATAGCAACCCCTATTGAGTGATATCTCATTTTAAAGGTCTTTAAAAAATAAGAATAATGTCTCTAAGTTCATCCTGCCCAACATAGCGAAAAATCGAATTGTGTAGTATGATACAGCGGTTAATCGAATTGTTAATGACAGCGGTTAAGGTAATTATTTATTTATTTTTTTTTACCATTAAAAAAAATTAGTGGTTTACTCGTTAACCACAATTTTCTTTTACATGCGTTTGGCATTACTCAATTTTGATTTATTAAATTTTAAAATGGCATTTTCACTAAAACTTCCAAATTGGTACATTCAAATACAAATTGGTAAAAAGTCAGAATATAGGTATTGTATTAAATTATTAGGGATAAAATTGAGAAAATCGGATATTGGTTTCCGTAAAATACAGAGATCATTTACTAGAACATTGATAGTCACGTAAATACAAAATTTTGTATCAAACAGTCAATTTGTTTGGTGTCAGACCAACAATCCGAGAATCGGTCATTTGTTTTAATACTTTTTTTGGAATCGGGGACCCTAAATCTTTTTTATGCTTTTATTTTTATGATCCATCTTGATACAAATGTGTAAATGTACAAGTACAGAAATAATATTCAAAATACCAGAGTTTTAGTCCATACAAAATCAATTTTTGAGACATATCCTACATAAATTTTATTGTCTTCGATAAAAATAACAATAATTTTCAGACAAAATATATTTGAAATGACACTTATTTACATGTTACGTATAATTTTTTTCTCTTTAAATATTATACAGTTAAATACATACAAGGGATTTTTTGTAAAATTCCAAAGGGCCTATAAACATAATAAAAAATGAATGTTTTTTCTTTAGATTTAACTAAAAGTATAAAAAACATTTGCTTAAATAGAAAATATAATATAGTTCAGAGAAAAAACACCCCATTTCTCTGGAAGATAAAAAAAGAAAAAGAAAAAAAACACCAGGCTCCCATAAAGGCATAGCCCGCTTTGTGGATAGCCACTCATACATTTTTCGAAATAAAATATGACAGCAGTACCCTAAGACAAAAAGTTCTGGATATTGTTGACAATTACCCAGAAATCAATTTCTCATTTTTGTCAATATCTCTGTTATCCGTTGAGATACAGACCAAATTAAAAACGTGTTTTTAATTACAGACGTGTTTGTCATTAACATTTTTTTTTTTTTTTTTTTTTTTTTTTTTTGTGAAGTCAGTAGTTTTTGGGATATTAGACATTAAAAGTTTAAACGGCCGCTATTTTGAAAGTATTCAAAAGAACATTCTGTTTTTTTGCAATACTAACCTTAGCCAGTAGGCCTATAAAACATTCACAAAGATTCCAAGTACTTATGCTTTTGATCAAAAGTATGGTGTAAATTGAAAATCAGCAGAGTTTAATTAAAGTGAAACTGTAGGTGTAGTCGAAATTTGAATTTTCAAATCTACTACCAAAACGATTTTTAAGTCTTTTGTCCTCAATATCTACAAAAATTAATACCAATTGTCAAAGTTATAAACGCTATGTTAACCTTGGTCATTGATTATTGATGGATTTGAACCAAGATGGAACAACTTACCACTCTTATTTTAATCATCTGTAGGCCTCCTTTTACTGTGCGATACTAATAGAATTTCACTTTGATTGCCAAATGTTTCTTATGTATTAAATGATGCGCTCACAAATATCGTCTCGACGTTTATGAACGCGACAACGCATTTTATGAAATTTGTTTTTCTACACAGTAAATAAAAATGTGCTACATTTATACTTTATTTAACATTATCTAAAACTAAAATATGAAATTGTATTAAAAAACTATTTGGACTTCAGTAATTCAGCTAATTCGATATGAGCAAATATTTTTACGTAAGCTGCTATAATCTAATAATGAAAATAACCGCTGAGAAAACAAATTATATTGAAAATATTATTACTCATTTGATTACTGTGAAAATAGCTTAGGTACTAATGAATGCATTTGATTGTAATTGCATTTAACTGAGATTTTTGAATATATATATTTTTAAAATATTGATTAGAATAAACATTGTAAATTCTAATTTTACTGGAGAATATCATACATTTTTCCGACCCTCAAGACTAGAATGATTTAAATAGACGTAAGATAATAATATTTTGATACAATATTATTCCTTTTTATATTGAATATAATATTTTTTTAAATTTGTTTTTATAATGAATATTTAAATTGTCAAAGATATAAGATATATATTTTTAAAAATACATAAACAAAACAAAAAACAATTATTACCCGACTTATATATATATATATAGAACAGAAAGAAACCTTGTTGAATATATTTTCAACTAGCTTTACCCCTAAACTTTGTAGACCTCAGACCATATTTTCAATCTTACATTAAGTTTTATATTAAATTATAAAAAAATAAACACATTTCTAATGCATATGAAGTTGTTTTAAAGTTGAATTATTTCATCCTCCAATTCTTCTCTTTTAACAATTATACACATATCCGAAACATACAGTTTGCGTAAATATGCTTAAAGAAACTTTAGTATATTCGTTAATAGTAACATTTCCATAAATATAATGTTCTCAGTAAAATACATTAAATGAATATGATACGTAATATTGCTTTTCACTATTACCTCGTCCTTCTGTAATTTGAAACATATCATCAATTATCAGGGAATCTCTCTCAGAATAATATATTAACACATGCAGTTATGTATACATGTCAATTTATTATTGATGCGGTTTGGGTAATTAAAATGAATTAAGTGATTCTAGAGCTTCTAAATTCCATTAAACCGACATTTAATTGGCCTAGAGAGAAACATTCATGTATTCATATAATCCCGTACTTTATACACCTAGGATTTAATGATAGTTATAGCGAAGGAACTCTTTAAATTTAAATATACCTAGAAGCCAAAAGGTAAGTTTGAAAGTTTCACCGGATTGTAGGATAGGTATTTTACCTGTACAGCTAGTGGCATAGTTATTATTGTGGATTCCATGTTATTCATTGCGATGTCCTGTATTTTTGTGCTAATGCACGTTTTTGAGATGTTAAAATGAAATTACAATTACTATGATAATGACTAGAAAAGTATATTTTTATAAAATCCTGTTATACGTATGGAATATCAGTGAAATTCATAAAAAACGAAAATGTTGTTAATATTCCAATAAAAAGATATTCCTGAACGTAGTTATTAAGAGATATGGAGGTTTTGACAAACATTTTAAGTCACTACCAATTTATTAATACCTTACTATATACAACCTAAAAATGCTGCGAGTTCTAACGTATAGTCTTCCCTCTTGAACGTTTTTGGGCAAATTATTTAAATAATAAAAAGAGATGTACTCTGTTATGTACTTACAAAAGTAACTTATACATTTATTCATGTTTCGTTATTTAAAATAACAAGCAATTTTTTAATTCTATTCTCAGGAACACAGAAAAATACTAAATAATGAGTATTGTGTAATGGGTTTTGCAAATAAATAGCGATCCCAATGCATTTAAATATCCCTATAATTAAGTACATTTAAACACCAAATTTAGGGCACTTTTGAAAGCATAAATTTCTGCTTGTTTACTTTAATCAATTTGGAATATTGTTAATAAGTAATTAAATATTTAAAGAAAAAAGAACAAAACTATTTAAAAATAACACACAAAAAATATTGTGAACAAATTCTCTTAGTATGTTTTGAAAAATTTATACTACCTCCACAAAGCCTCCAGAATTTAATAACCTCAAGAATGTTTTCCTTTTGTCAGTAATAAATAAAACTTCATGAAAGGATAAAGTAGAAATTAAACCCATTTTTATATTTTAGATGCGTTTGTTTCTTATACTTAAAACTGAAAAAAACAATCAGGGGCTCACTCAAGGTGAGTACGGGTGTAGTAAACCCGAGGAACTGTAACTGAATTTAAACTTCCTCCCTACAGTCTTAGGTTAAAGATTTTCCTGAGTCATTATTCCTATACATGTTTTCTACTGGCCATATATTCTTTTCTTTCGACCAACGTAATATTAGACTATAAAAGGATTTGGGATCTTTATTCATACGATTTTTTCTCTTTTTTTTAAGGCTATGAAGACCAATTGGTCCTTTAAAACCATAAAAAACCTAAAATTATTGTTATTATTAACATATGATAACTTATTATATTTATTGTAAGAAATTGAAAAAGTAATAAAAAACAAAAAATATTTTGAAATGAATATACGTATCATTCTCTTCCGACTTTCATATTACAAAGGAAGAACAGAATTATGATTCTGTTAAAATAATGATATTGCGTTTTAGATGTTCTCTAGGCTTTACGATCTTCAGGAATACATTAAAACCATATTTTATGATATTTGTCTTTATACTCTCTATTTAAGGTGACTAGTAATCTCATTCTGTCATTCATGATCAACTAACGGGTACGTAAACACTAACATATATGAATATCTCTTCAACAATTTATTGCTTTCTAGCTATTGAATTATAATTAATTTAAAGTTTAATAGTAACGATATGTTCTATGAATTGAACATTTTGTATAATTTTAGTGATAACGAATGTGTCATTTTATAAACATTATAAAATAAGGAATCGTAAGAGGGTAAAAAAGTAGTTCAAAATATCCCTCGTAGTTACATGAAATTTTCTTAAAAAAAAAAAAAATAATAAAAAAAAAAAATAAAAAAAAAAATAAAAAAAAAATAAATAAATAAATGAAGTTACTTGTACAATGAATACACGTGAAAATAAACGGTGTAAAAACACTAGAAAATATTCACACTCCCCCCACCCCAACAACAATTATAAAACAACTAAAACTATTCCACAACACAAGTGTCGGTTCCGTATATGTCAATTATATTAATGATGGACTCCTTAAAAAAAAAATCGAAATATTAAAAAAGAAGATCTAGGATAATTTTTGTTTTATGTCAGTTTATTTCCAATCTTCAAAGTAATTATTTCGCACTTCGGAATCTCTGTTTATATCTAAGATCTGTTTTTCTATTCTAATTTACAAAATTCTTTGATAATATTCTCAATCAATTAAAGTTCTTTTTTTTGGAATCGATAATGGATTTATAATCAATTATTTACAAAACATAATTCATTACGTACTGTAAAAATATGTCCATCAATAAATTTATTTAAAGCACTAGATTTACACATCAAATTATAGGTTTGGATAATAAAATAAACACAAACACTCATTTCGATCTACAAAACTTACCGCGTCACTACTAATAAAACAGCAATTATTCATTATGTTCAAATTATACGTAATTTTTGTTTTCCTCGTTCATTGTGCAAAAACCCTATTAGTAAAAACAAATCATCAATAAAGCCGCGCTCTTTGAGAGTTGATAATGTAGAGCTAACTACCTGTAAATGCCTTTGTGGAATCGCCGATAACTCTAACAATGAAAATGTCACAAATCCTGTGAGTGTTAAACTGAATGGAAGTTTTTTACTACCATAGTACAGTTTCGACATTGATTGTCATCAAATTATATTAACCTAATTGCGTGATAAAATTGAATAATAACCAACCTTCTAACGAACGATTGGATCAGTAAACTTAAAAACTCGAACAATTTGAAAAATGTATTATTTTATGTATTTTTTCCACAAAAGATTTTAACTTCGATTTTAAAAAATTTAAGTGCTAGATCTGTAAATAGAGTGAGGGACTATTTGATATTCGTCAATAGCGCTTATGTCATTGAATTACACCCCTGTTAAAAACATTTATTTAAAAATGATATTGGGGAAAAATAACGACAAAGAGTGCGATTGTAAAACATAAAACTTAATTTTAACAAAAATTGCAATATATATATATATATATATATATATATATATATATATATTTATGTGTGTGTGTGTGGGGGGGGTGTATGTGAATTAAAATAAAATGAAGCGCTGCTATCTCAAAAACATGCGAAAACTAATCTGCAGATTAAATATTCAGGAGAAAAAGAGTAAATGTAGGTAACAGCATTTCTGATCATTTTTATGACGTAATTAATTACTGATTTACTCAAGTGAGTCTGGTAATGAAGGTTTTGCTGCTATAATTTAATATTTTGATTTACAGGAACGATGGTGTCGTAACAAGATAATGGCCATCTATACATATAAAGTTATAAAGGATGTGTTTTAACACTTCAGTAGACCAGATGAAAGGAAGGCATATAAATTACAACAATTGAACTTTTCCCATGTTTTTTTCCAACAATGGTTGTCGTTACGATGCGAGGTGAACATAAATTTCTGCTCTTTAAGATAATAAATCACTTTTATTATACGTTGGAATTTCTTTTCTATCTCATGGGTACACGGTATAGCGTCGATCATGCATAAATTATTTTAAAGTAGTTTTCAAAATCTCACTAATGAACACAAATATTTTTTGTGTCCTACTACAATAGGTTTTACTCCATAAGTCCAATCCACATTTGAATTCGCAATTGACTTTTGACAGAATTCTGCTTTATTTATTTTTTGTTACCAATAATGAATATAAAATTAATGGTTGACAGAACATAATTAGTTAAATATTTCAATTATGTTACTAGTAGTCTAATAAGAAATCATCAATAAAAACACTAAAATGTGAAATCGATATGTTGGATAATATTGTACATTCTATCAACTAACCATACACTCCCTCATTAAATTCTACAAAATAAATGAGTTACAGCGGGACTAAAAATAAACCGCAACTTGTTATGTACAAAGTATGCATGTGATTTTTTTACCTCGTTAACTGTGGATAAACATTATGTCACACTTTCTTCCACACGGTCTTCCTGTCACACTTTCGCCCCAGAGATATTTCTTAACTCTAAGAAGTATTTCCTCAAGAAATTATATATATATATATATATATATATATATATATATATATATATATATATATATATATATATATTAACAACATCACAAGAAAAATACATTTAAGTGCCACCCCTGAAGGAAATTTGTTGCATTACTAACTACAAGAAAAAAATATTGTTAACTAATGAATAATACTACAATTTACATCCAAATTAAAATTTATTGTAGATTGTATTCTTTAGTCTGATGTGAGTTGGAGATACTCCGTAATACCAACACTACAACGGATTTGTTGTACAGAAGTCTCCGTCCCGAATGGGAAAATATGATAGTAAGTAAGGGGAAATAGTTGTCTTATGTAAACACAAAGCAGAACGAAATAAGGAGCTTACTTACACGAGTACAGTTTTTTATCCGAACTTATCAACGCTCTTTCGGGGATTGTTGTAAAGTTCATCAGACGATTCGACAAAGGAGATATCCTATGCAAGAAGGGATTACGGTGAGAGCTACCGGCCAAACAAGTAGGACTTTCGAATTATGATCAGATCTAAATCACTGAACCATTGTGTCCAACGCCATGAAAATTATATACTCTGGTTTGAAGCAAAGCGAAAAACGAAGTACAAACACATATGGCTCTGAGGATGTGGAATTCTGATGTGTAAGGATGATGGGAACCTCAAGACTGAATCAAGAGACTGGAAGATCTCAATAAACTGTAGATATAGGTTTGAATTATTATTGTCATTATTTTAAAGTATTTCCCCACCCTCACTCTTAAATTTGAATGTTTTTGTTTTATATATACGTATATTTACAAAAATAACTCTCCAAAAAAACAAATACTTCCTGAATCCTAAATCCGATATTTACTAGGTTTCTAAATGTGTCGTTTACTTGGGTTTGTTGGGACACTTAGGTACGAGCGGAACAGTTGTAGCAGAAGTTCTATAATTCCAGCATTATACTTCGTAAAGAAGAGATTAATATTATTCATGGTAATAATCGACATTCATTTGATACAAATTCACCTGACCCATAATAAGTTAGTATTATCCTACAGTAAACATGACTCAAAATTGGAGCAGAGCGTTTTTGGTGTTCCAATTTTCTCCGTAACCAATCTTGTTAAATTTTTTTTTAAATTGTTCTCAAGATGCTTAATAACTCAGTTTTTATAATTGTTCTGAAATATAAAAATAAATTATAATAAAGCTATTCACTTACACCTATTTACACTTATTTTATATATTATAAACAATATTGTCATATTGTTATTATTTTATAATTGGAAACTCTGCTACATTTATATGACAAATTAATTAAATAAACAAGTGTATTTTAAATGTAGAATGAATTGTCTATTTTCAATTTATTATTTCCTTTCCTTCACAATCGTCGTTATATAATGGAAAAAGCAAGTGCTAAAATTTTTTTAAAATAATTATATGGAGTCACCTGTATAAGGTAACTTACAATCTTTATCTAATATAAGTTTTCCTTGAGATCTTAGGTTCTCTATGAAATAAAATAATAAAATATATTTGCATCTTTGGTTGAACCAAAAACCTTCTGTGCATTATTATTTAGAATATTGTTTTTGTTTTTATTGTTTCTTTACTAATTAGCTGCTTGATTCTCTTCTATTGTTGATTGGGGGGGGTCTTTTTTACATCTCTCCTAAATGTCTCTGTAGCGTAAATAAATTACGTCTCTTAAATTGATTAGTTTACTTTTAAATTTAATATTGAAAGCTTTTTCTCTTACATGTATTCTTAAATGTTATCGTAGACATTTTTGTCATTCTATAAAATATAAACATATAATCTACATCCAGGATTTAAAATTGATCTGTTAGTTTAGATTGTAACTACTACCATCAGACGATAGATTCAACTTATTTGAAAATTACTTAAAGGACACAGCTAGAAACATTTGTATTCCATTTCATATTTTAAGCATTATCTAATAATATTGCATGATGTAACAGCTATATACATACTTTCGTTTCTTTATTTTTAACAACAGGCTCACATTGGACACACAATAGAGTCACCATGATTCACTCGTTTTTCAATCGTAACAACGCTGTCATAGTGACATATTTACATTTAGATTATTGCTAACAATAAAATTATCACTGTGTGAAATTAAGTCAGTTAATTCCTTAATCAACGAAAACACTCAACAAGTATTATTTTAAAATTTATACATATATCTTTAAGGATATACTTAAAATTATTGCAAGAGTCAGATGTAAGTTGTGTTGTTTCTTAAAATAAATGAGGATTGAATAAATGACCAAATCCACTGTAAACCATTAAAAAATTCATATCCAATTATTATTACAATCACAATAACTTCCATAATTTATTGTAAACTAAAGTGTAAAGCTTGTTAATTTATATTGTACGGGAGTTGAAAATATAAATCCTTTTTTCTCGAAAATTTACTACATTGTATATATTTTCGTGTTTCTTCAAGTGCAGGTCGTCAATTCATAAATGCAGATATTGAATTAATAATAGTAATTATGTGGTGCCATAGTCAGTGAAAAAAATCTTCCTATAGGGCTTTTTAATAGGGTATTGTGGCATCAGCACAACAAGTGTACTTAAACCATTTATAAAATTAAAAACCTAAATTTACTCCCAATTGTAGTTCATTATTTCTTTCTGGTAAACACTATGAATTGTTGAGCTACCACTGGGCTGTAACGCTTACACATTAAGCGACAGTGCAAGCCACTAAAACAAGCCAGAAAACCCCGATACTAAAGTACATTCAATCTAGTTGAAAAGTTTTTGTTTAGTCCCTTTAAAGTTGAATCCCGGGGCTCTGTTTTGATCTGTTAAGAACTTTAATCTTGGCTTGTTTAACTTGTTAAAGTTTCAGTATTCTTACAGAGCATAATTACAGCCTAAAACTCTCAAAGAAAAAGAAAAAAATGTGTGCAAATGAACATGTATTTTAACGTGAAAAAAGTTTCGTGGTATGTTTTAAGAATTTTAATTGACTCTTTATTTCAAATACTTCAACTTTCTAAAGTTAAAATTATACATTTAAACTACTTTACTTTGGTAAGAGGCAAACACAAAACTTTGTAGAAACAGAATGTAAATATGGAACCCACTTTTATATTCTAAAAGTGTATATTTTAAATATAAACTTGAAAACTTCATTGGTCTTATCATTATTCACGGTTTTGTATTCGGTGTTGGTTTTTAAACATATAATAATAAATAAGAAAATATTACTAAATTTATAAATTAATATATTAATCAGCTTTAAAGTATTTATTTAAAAATTACAAGGAAGGAAATTATTGTAATGTTTTGAATTTTATTGTTGTTTTGAGCTTCCCATGATGATGGAAATTTAAACATTTCCATACATGGTTTTAGTAGGTAAAGAAACAAAGTTTTGAATGATTTTACTAATGGGTAGTGTCAATGACAGAAGATTGTGTAATGAAGTCCTGAATAGTTGTCACAAACTATGATAAGTTTTCCATGAAATTAACTTTATATAATTAAAATATTGATTTGTCTGTAATTATAAATATTTTTACTAATGGTAAGAATATGAATAGTATAAAATGTATGCATTGTTCAGCACTGGCTGCAAACTTAAATTTTTCCTCTACCTCTATATTCTAGAAATACATTTAATAGAAGATATTTTTGTTTTGTTTATCAATTTTGTTTTTTTATAATTATATATGTTATTACAAAATAATTGTTTATACCTATCTAAAGGATTGTATCAAATAATTGTATCCCATAAGATCGGTTTGATTTTGATTTTACAATAAAATCAATTACTTTTACTAGATATTTTCAATTTAAATTAAGACCCATTATAGAAAGTAATACACTTCAATAATCCCTTAAGAAATACTGGAGATATGTTTTTATTACCCCATTCATAGAGGGCATAATATTTAGTAAACAAAAATATAATATTAGAGCTAAACAAAATAATGGATGTGTCCAGCACACGTCCTTCAAAATTACATAATTTAATGTCTAGAATTTAAAAACAGTATGCATTTTTTTCAGAACAACATACACGTGCATACGAGAAAGGATAGTGATAATAAATTATTATCTTAGGTATGATGGGATAATAATAAAAATATTTCGTCGCATTACTATAAAATATCTTTCAATATTAATAATAACTTATAGTGTTTTCCATAGCAAGCAGAAGTGCATGATGATATGTGTATGAACAAAATTAAAACTTTTGTTTTGGTATTAGATACCTTTTTGTTTCATAAAAATATTTACTTCACAATATCCTAGAGAGGAGCGCCATACTGAAACTATTATATTTATTTCAATAAAGGTTGCTTAAATTTATTGTTTGAATGATTTGAAACAAATGATTGAATTGTTTGTGCTCCACAAACCAAACTCATACAATCCTGCCAACTTCGTCACAATCTTTTTTCACTTGTTTTCATTTCAGCTTTAGACTTATAAAAAGCAAATTTTGTAACAAGACTATATTGTATTTATTATATTATTAAATGTTTTTGAATGGCATTCGTGGAGTTGAGTTGTCGAAGAATAAACCGCACTTCGCACCATACAATTCACAATAATAGTGTAACAAAATAACAATACAATATTCAATAATTTACCTTAAATATGTGTATAACTCCAATATTTGAAGGTTAAATAGCAATTATTTGCATTATGAAAAATGCCATAAACTTGGACTTTAAATTTAATACATCATTCAATACTTAAAACTTGTAATTTATTAAAAGTGCTCAATCTAGTAAAGCAATGTTTATGTTTGATTATGTGACCGTATTTTTTGTCGGTTAATATTTTTCTTGTATGTATTATTCCTAAAATTGCCTACTTTTATTAAAATTGATGTTATAACGTTTCAATATACAAACGGGATTTTTATATAGTCTCTAATTGTTTAATTATGAGATAGTCTTAGGTAGTAAATTTTCTGAATTTATATCAAATACTATTCGATATACCACGACATAAATTCTAGTCGAAAAATTAATGATAAATTACTTCTATATTCCACAAAACCTATTTATAAAATACAACACCAAAGGCTCTAACTCAATATTGGTATACAGTGTATTTAGTTTTAAACGGTTAAACCGTTTATATTTTTTACATCAAGCTATTATTTTGTTTTAATTTAACATTTGTTAACAAACATGTATGTCCTTAATTCCATCTACATATGTATATGGACAAAGTTTGGTTGTATTCTAAGAATGTATAAAGAGTGACACGAATTAAATGACCACTGCAGAAAAGTACATAAGTTAATGAGTTTCACTAAATCCAAACTCATTTCAATAATTAGAGTTATCATTTTAAATGGCTGCTATTAAGAAATATATTTTCTGCTACGTCATACTTTAGTTGAACTCAAGTGTAATAAAAAACAATAATGCACAGAACAAACATTTTCGTTTCAATATTCACATTATCAGTATAGTTTAAAAATTCTACGCAAATTTTAGTTGTGTCAAAATGTATAGTAAAGAAGTTTAACAGATATTGTATTTATACCATAAAATTGGAACTATATTTTTATTGTTTTAAATGTCACATACACCTGTTCTACTTAATCTGTCATGATGTCAGTTAAACCCATCAAAAAATAATGTTCAACGTATTTTGAACACAACAACATTTACTTGTTTACTATGATTTACACGTGTTATTGTAAAACTAGGATTTATTTAAACATAAAGGAATAACCATCGACTTGTCAACGTGTTTGACGTATTAAAATACAAATAGTATCGACAATTTAAAAGTACAATATTTAGTTTATTTCAGAGATGCTTATCCTTATATATATCAAACAATAATACTAAAATAAAATATAATTTATCGGTTACGCCAGTGAACTCGTTCGTAAATAATTTGATATTTGTGTTTGGTTATTATATATATATATATATATATATATATATATATATATATATATATATATATACCATTATTTAAAAATGCTGAAACTTAATATTTTCCTAGTCGAAGTAAAATAATTTAATACAATTTCATTTTAACTTCATTGTTATATTTTAAACTTATTTATGATACAACTAGGGATATATATTTAAAAAAATATACTTTCATTTTACACACTCGGTGCTATAACACTATCTAGCGTGTTTATCTAATTAACATGTATGAGAAAGGTCTGATCTATGTAACTAAAGCTGTAACAGTGAAATTTTCATCGATACTAACCTCCAGGATTACACACACACACACACACACACACACACACACACACACACACACACACACACACACACATATATATATATATATATAATATATATTATATTTTAGTCTACCAGATAAATAGTAATCATGTAAAAAAAAAAAAAAATTCGTACCCATCATAAAATTGGCTAAAATAGATCATCATTTTGAATACGTTTGCTACCTATTGAACTCTTAATTAATATTTTATTTTTTAAAATATATATAATACACGTCCCGGCCGAAATATATATAATACATGATTCAACAAAACCCGACCACTCGATCAAATGTTTAGTACGGATGGACACACTACATTTATGTATGTAGTTGTATTTAGATTTATAAGTTGTTTTAATGAGGTAATATTTCCCGCAAAAACGTGTCATTATCAATATAATTTTTTAGCTTAAAGTCAGCAAATTGTTATGGATCATATTGAATAAATACTAATCATATTCAAAATAAGAGATATAAAGTGTATTGAAAGCAGGTTTTGTGAGATAAATTCTGTATTTCGGGTGAACAAAGAATATTTTAACTGGATATAATATTATTAAAGAATATAACCTACTGGAAAATAAAAACCTTTTATTTATATCTACTCATCGAAGTACAACATATATACTTTGATTTTTCCCACTTCTATACTACAAATGAAGTAATAAACACAATTTTGAACTCTTCAGACCAACGATTTCAATTGTTCTTTAACATATTTAAAAGCCGTATTTGTATTATGCGTGAATCAATTTACAAGATATAAATTTACTTTTCCGTGGATGACAATGATCGACGGTATTATTTTTAATTGGCGAGTTTTAATTTTCGAATCAAAATAATTGATTTAACTGACTTGATACTTTTAAATATTGTGTTCTTTATTATTCTTTTTTCCGACATATAACATTTTAGAATCATTTGTCCAATGTTGTTTTAAAGCACATAATTAATTATTGAAGTACTAATATATAGTTGTGATATCATTTCGTATAAATGTATTTGGGACAATGGCTGTAGTTTCTTCTTTAAAATTCGATAGCTAGTGAGGACACTAATACGAAGTATTGCTTTACATGGAGCAAATACATATCAGCAAATTACAAATTAGCAAACTAAACACAATTAGGCAAATTTGTGAATACAATGTTCACTCACAATGAACGGTAAGTTTGTAGAAAAACGACCAATTTTTATATATTCTTTCTGCATCCATCCCATTTTCCATGTGTCTTGTGAATGGTAAAAGTGAACTTGTTATTTGTTTCACATAAATACTAAATCTATCCTTTTCATCAGCAGATCATTTGATAGGATGCTCAATCTGCAATGTATCGGAGAATATGGGTGATCCTACTCATGTGAGGACACGGCAACAGTAAAGATTCCCATAGCGAGATACGGAGAAGGAAATAAATGTGTCTTATCTTTTCCATTGTATTACTTTTATCAGTCAATGTAATTTATTTTCTACCACAATTTTACTATATTTTTACTACCAATAACCTGCACTGCTTTTATTTGTGAGTCTCTATGGTTATAATGTTTTCAAAACATGATTGTTATGATCAGAGACAAACAGTAGCAGTCAATAAAAAACCATTTCATACCACAACAACTGTTGTCCTCAATACTAGTGTTAAGTCATCTGCGTTGACGTTGTGGGTCAGTAAATATAATACTGTTTCAGTAAGAAAGGTTTGTATTTAGTTCAAAGTAAATATTAGAGATGTCCAACGAGGAGCATCATTATTACTAATAACAAACAATAAAATTATTATATTTGTTGAATCATTTACCGTGACTACATACAAGTTTTAAAAGTCATTGTAGATAAATGTTAATTGCATCAAGGATCTTGCTCGGATTTATGTGTTAATTTTGTGGTAGTCATGAGTCTGTGGATCTGAAAAGTTTTTAGAGAACTGGATTTATTTCGTGTTTGTGCTATTGTTTTTAAGAGTTGTATTAATTACCTTGATTTATTAAATTTTATTTATCTTTCGTTATATTCAGTCTATAAACAGGTCTCTTGGGTAGTTTTGTTTTTTGGGAGAGCTGTTTCTCCACTCACAGGTGCCTTTTTCAAGCTTGAATCACATTATTCTACACAATAATATCACATTTTATACACATACACATTCCATAACCAATGTTATTCAAGCTTGAAAATGCCAAGGGTGAGTGAC
Source organism: Aphrophora alni (assembly GCA_963513935.1). Taxonomy (NCBI): domain Eukaryota; kingdom Metazoa; phylum Arthropoda; class Insecta; order Hemiptera; family Aphrophoridae; genus Aphrophora; species Aphrophora alni. The sequence continues at coordinate 39,585,935 of OY740769.1, forward strand.
GATCAGGTGTCCCGAGAGCAAGACGTCAACAAAAGTCTGCTACAGACTGAATATAGCAAAAGCGAATTAAAATATATACTCGCAGACCGTTAACAAATATGGAAATCATTCATTTATTTGATTTAAGTACATTTTAGTTGCTACTAAATTATGTTATATGATATTATTCAACATCATTCAATTTCACTGTTTTTTCTCTAACAGAATAGGATGTATATTAGGGAACACTAAAAGTTAAGAAAAGAAAAAATGAAACAAATAAATAATGTTTCGTAAAATTCTACGAATTGTAAAATATTACAAATTATATATTTTTGTGTTTCAATTAACATGGGGTTCCACATTGTAAAGCGTTATTCATCTGTACTTGGTACTGGAGATGTCAAGTCATCAAATTTACCTAAGTTGTCAAAGACGAAACAAATACATATTTAGTGTAATTTATTTATCTAGAATGAATATATTTTTCATTTACTGGAAATCTGTGTATTTTAAACTACATAATAAAAAGAAATGCAAAGTTGATTCTCATTTTAATTCTAAAAATCCAATCATAGACATAATCATTAGGCTATGGACGTACAAAGGAAAAACAAAATGTATATCACTAAAATCTATTATTTTATTCAATATAAAGACTATTGGAACGAATAAAGAGTTTGATAAATTTACAATTTAAAAGAGTAAATTTTTTTTATACGCAGAAAGAATTAAATTGGTGCTATAAGTTCGTAACATAACAGATTTTCCAATGTTTTAAAATATACTTCAAAACTAGAGAAGACTTATTGGTAACAAACTATATCTGAATCGTTATTAAACTCATCCGATCTTCTAATAAATTGAAACGTAGGTTTATAACACAAACACACACACACACACACACACACACACACACACACACACACACACACACACACACATCATACGTGTAATAATATAATAGTTATTATTCACACTTGAGGTGTGAAATATTTTTTTCATTGTAATTATTGTTGCATTCTGCAATGCAAATCTAATACTTCAACAACAAAATTAAACCTTGATATTTGTACTCATTTATTTTAAATAATTACATACGAACTGAATCTTAAAATGATAAATATTATTCCGTTATATCATAAATAATTCTGATCAAAAAGAACACAATATACTAGCTTGCCACAATGTATTAATCTTACATAGTAAAAGTCACTATACAATATATTCATCACATGCACAAAGCTAGGGAGAATTATTATTTACATGAGCAAAATGTAAGTCAATGAAATAATATCAGATTGACTATTTTGTCTACTTAATAAAATATATGAATATTCTCTTAAGCAAAATCCTCGTTAACCATCTTTATATTCCCACTTTAAATTTGATTTTCTAATGGTATGCCACACTTTTTGTATATTTTCCTTAAAATAATTAAGTTAATACAATCAGGGTTAATATCAGTGTACCTTAGTAAATAGGAGTTGAGGGACCAATGGTATAAACAAAAAGAGGCACAAGGGAATAATTGAAGTGTAAAAAAAAAATGGGCAAGTTGTTTAATATAAACTTATGCTGTCTTCAAGAATCTCGCAAATTATTCTGTTCGAGAAAATAACTGTAAATTGTATGTTTTATTTCTCTACTAATTTACAGTTTTTATAAACAAAAAATATAGTAAATAGGAGTTGAGGGACCAATGGTATAAACAAAAAGAGGCACAAGGGAATAATTGAAGTGTAAAAAAAAAATGGGCAAGTTGTTTAATATAAACTTATGCTGTCTTCAAGAATCTCGCAAATTATTCTGTTCGAGAAAATAACTGTAAATTGTATGTTTTATTTCTCTACTAATTTACAGTTTTTATAAACAAAAAATAACAACTATAATTAGCAATACTTTTGTACATGATAAGCATGATGTAATATTTTTATTTATATTTTAGTTTTAAAATTTGAGATCAAAAGTCATTACACCTCATGTTTCAACTACATAGTCCTCACCATCTTCACAAATCTAAGCATTTCTTGAGCCAAATTATTGTACACAAAGCCTTATTGAATCTGTTGATTACCTCTTGGAGTTTCTATTTGTCGCTTTAAACTTAACTACTATTTCTGCTACACTTTTTTCTCAAAGACGCTATATCTTCTGTAATTATTTTTCACAAAAAGAGTTCTTTGATAACGGAGGAAGTGAGTTTTCCTGTAACCGACTTCATTCCAATATTTACACGTTATGTCATTAGAAATTTTGCAAAAAATGAACCCCAAACTTAAAGTTCTACAACTTACTTATATGGTGAACTTGGAATACAATAAAGATAAGGTTAAATGGCCTGAATAAATCATTTTCAGAAAGTCCTGCCAAGAAATAATATAAAAATTAAAAACAAATAGTATAAATTAATTAGTGGTACAAACTATAAAACGAACTAAAACATTCACACAAGTTTTCACCTAATACATAATTGAAAAAAAAAAAGAAACTAAGAATCAACATCCAAAAGTAAGAACTTACTGAACCAATAGGAAAACAGATTTAAAGGACTGATGATTCACAAACCTTAAAAACTATTAATATTTAGAAATTCAAGAACATGGAAATATTTTAATAATTCAGTTATTAAAATCATAACTCAAAAGTAAAACCAACGAAACATCTAATCACAATAAGAACTTGAGCCGACATAAAAAAAATATGACCAAAGCAAGTGGAATTGTGATGTAACATCGTCACTACAAGACAAGAAAACAGCTGTAGTTGCTAGGATGTTTGTTTGTTTGAAGTAAAATTCACCTAAATTAACCTAAAAGTGCTCATTGTATTTAGCGGATACCATTACAAGTCCCAAATATTTATAATAAGTCTTTTCTTTTAACGTTCCTGAGGACGTAAGCCTATAACATTGCTGTTGCCTTAACCGCACGTTGATCATCATAGCAACTCATTTATGCAATGATTACGCCATACAGGATAGAGGGGATTACAAGAGAAAGCTTTTAGAGTGTGCCATTCGTCGTAGCAACTTGGTAACATTTTACATCGAAATTAACCTAACTTATAGCTGCAAATGTCCTTGTTAATGTAACTAATGAGCTAATTGAAGCTTTGTAACAGGATCTGATTATGAAATTTTGACTCTTCAGTTTTTATTTGAAAATATTTAAATATTAATAGATATGATAAAAACAAGGAAGTAGTGTTGTTATGTTTTTAATTTGTTACTTATTTGTAGTATAAAGAAGGTTGTTTAATGTGGAAAAAGATATGAACATTTTTTAATAGACAAAATACAACAATTTATAAAAATTCCTTCTGTTGTAAAATTCTAATAATGGATTTGTTTCAATATTATTCATTCACGTTATGTTATTTGCAATTCTAAACGCCCGTTTTGAATCCTTGGTATTAACTTTGATCCGTTTTACTCTTCAGAAAATAATATATGTGTCAATAGACTGATATGATATACAAATTTGTGTCAAAAGCAGAATGGCTGACTAAGCATCGTAAGTTGGATTCCAGTTCATATTTTTCGTATAATCATTTAGTTTTAATAAGTTACCTTAGGGATACAAACTTATGGTTTATGACAGTTTTAGTTACTCTATGATCATTCACAGTTGTATCAGTCACTCAGCCACATACTGCATATTTACCTACGAAATCTAATCAACTTAAGTTGTTGATTCGTTAATTCTTGAAATCGTATCAAAACTATCGATTAGAATATTTAATATAAATTCATTTTTAGGCCATGAACTGGTGTATTAAGTTTAATTTTCTGGGTGTAATTTATGTTTAAAATTATTTAAACAAAAATAAATCTATGATTTTACCTCTTAATTTAGAAATATCTCTAATTTCCGGAAGGGTTGGGGAAATGTATACACCCCACTTCCAATTCATGAATTTAAAACAAAACCCTTAAGCTAATGGTTATTGCAATTATTCGTAAAACAAAGAAAAAAGTACTAACTTGATTTAAAAAACTATGGGATAGGATAATATTTTTAAACTGAAATTATGGGTTAATTCTATTGGGCAAGCAAACATTTAAGTTGGCGATACCATGTTGATAAATTGTTAGATAATCCTGAGATGTTTTACAATAAAAAAAATTTACAAACTGTAAAAGTATTAATAGAGAAATTTGGTAATTGACCACTTTACTGGAACAACATATTTAGCTAGAAAATCTAATAAACTATGTAATTAGATTTCAAAATACTTCTACCAAGAAAATAGGATAATTATACTTTACATTGACGACATCCAGTTTCCAGTGTAAATAAATAAAATTTATTTCTCACAACTTCCTTTCCTTTATATTTTTGCAATGAGCAACTAATATTACATACAAAAAAATATATATCTACTATAGAACAGACCTATATTTACTAATTTACTTTTATATTATTTAATAGGCTTCACTATAGCTGAAATCCTGTAACGTTATTGTTGGTTTAAAAAAAACGTTGCCCAACATAGCAACTCGGTTATGCAATAATTAAACAATGCTCCATATTGGGGTTTACAAGAGAAAGCTTTTAGAGTGTACCTTTTGTCGGAAGTAACTTGGCAACATTTTACATGGAAATTAACCTTACTGATAGCTGCAAATTTCCTTGTAATGACAACTAATGAGCTGTTGAAGGATTGTATTACGATCTGATGATTGACATATCACTTTTAGTTTGAAAATATATAATTTGTAATAGATTAAACATCAAGGCAGTCATTATTTTATTCTTTTTATTACGGTTATTAATTCGTCACTTATATGTAGTATAAAGAAAAATGTTTGATGCAAACCAATTATAAAGAAATATTCATAGATACAATATAAATATTTATCGACAGTACATAAATTCAAACATCCAATGAGCCATGTGGTTAATAACAATAAAAAAGAAGTCATTCACAAACAAAAAATAAATTAGTAACATAATTAACGTTATGAAGTTATTAAGTTTGATAAAAAGAATAATACATGGAACTAACCAAATTCTTCTAAAGCCTAGGCGATTTTATTATAAATTGGACAATATAAAAGGTATTTCTAAATTTACATGGTTTGTTCTTAAACTTATAGATTTTTTATTAAGGAAACAAAAATTACAAAGTAATAAAAATGTCCACGACTCTTCAATTTGAAGAAAGTAAATTTAAATTTATTAGTTTGCGGATTGATTCCGCCCTTCTTCAAGGTTTGGAGTTAATTAACAACAAGTTTATATCAAAATTGTATTTAAAAGTTAAAATAACCTGCATTGTTAGGTAATCCCCCAAAAATCCCCACAACGGAAAATTCTGGTACTTATAAGATTGAGCGTATCTCATGTAAAAAGTTGTATCTTGGTGGAACTTTATGTTATCAAAAATTATAATTTAAAAGAGAAATGTAATAATAAATGTATAATACATATTTAATTTATCAGTAATCGTTTAAGAATAAACAGATGAATTTTATTGTTTTCCAAAAACTGCCTCTCGATTAGTTTATTAGTACAAATAACAATCGAAATTAAATTCCAAGTGAAATGTTTAGAAGAATTTCAATTAAAGAAACTTTTAACTGGCTATAATTATCCTTAAGGAATTTAGCGTTTCATTGAATAAATAAATGGTTAACGAACTGCCGTCAATAAAACGGGTAAAGGGATGGTATTAAGTTGCCTAATTGCTTCTATTTTGTTTTAATAAACCAATTAGTCATTTAAAGTAAAAGCTCTATTTATTTCTGTTTATATATTTGGTCATTAATATATTTGCATCTCTGGCTTCGTAATAAAGTTTTTCGGATGGATCTCATTTTCAGAGGTTTTTGTCTATACTGAATTTTTTTAAACTTAGATTTTGAATAATGTTATGTATTCCTGTAAATATATTTCCTATAACGTCTTGAACCAAGTAGTTAAATCAGATAAAGCGGACGAGATGAAACCATTCACTTACATATATATGATTAATAACAGTAGGAAATTTTATTAAATATCAACAGTTAATATAATGTCTTTAAATTTGCTCAGGTCATCTGTTTTATTAAACGTAATTTATAAATAATTTATTGAAAAATATATAATATAATATAATATAATATAATATAATATAATATAATATAATATAATATAATATAATATAATATAATATAATATAATATAATATAATATAATATAATATAATATAATATAATATAATATAATATAATATAATATAATATAATATAATATAATATAATATAATATAATATAATATAATATAATATAATATAATATAATATAATATAATATAATATAATATAATATAATATAATATAATATAATATAATATAATATAATATAATATAATATAATATAATATAATATAATATAATATAATATAATATAATATAATATAATAAATTTATTGCAACAATTTTTATAACAGACAAAATACAAGATTAACTATGTTGCAAAAGAAGCCCCAACAGGTTAAAACCCATGAAATGGTAAAGCGAAGGATACATTTGAAACTGTAATAGAGTTGAGTGATTTCCTCGTGACACAATATCGAAGCCAAATTATGACAAATCCAATATTACCTATACAAAAGTTAAAGAGAGAATAACAGACAGGTTGGAAATTATTGTTTTAAATATTTGTAAAAAAAAATCATTATATTTAATAATGTTTCTTTTAGTAAATATACAAATATCAAACTATTGAGGTGACTATAACTATCACCTAGTGAAGAAAGAAATTTACTATTTATCAATAGGTTAATGTAATCTTACATTTATTGATAATATATACTAATAATGTAAGTCATAATTATTAGATAAGAGACTAAAATATTTGTTATTTATACGATTTCATTGAAAAATGATTTGGCTCACTTATTGGAACGTGTGAAAATATTATGTAATTAATTAGTTTAAGTCGATTAATCAAAATAAATAATAATTTAAGTTTCTCTATAATGTTAATTGATAATTAAATACTTCTAACAAAAGGAAATTATATTAGAAAAAACAAATAGAAATAAAAATATAAAATAAAATAAAATAAAAAACAACAATATTGCAAATTAAAATAAATTCACAAATATAAATAGCCTTAACGTTGAATGAAAAGTAAAAAGAAGAAATTTATGTATTTTCATTCATACAAATACCATTCATGTAAATAAACGAAATGAATTCCTAATATACAACTCAGCACCAATATTTGCGAAACATCAGAACTAACCTCTTTTTACTGAAGTATACTCTCATCTACACAGGTCACACCGTCTCCATTTAGATAGATATAAATGAAACCATGAAATACAAATTGGCGAAAGACAAATATTTCTTAATTCTGCTAACATCAAGGAATGATTACTAACGATATTCATTGAGAATATACGTATTTGAAACTAGTATTATGTCACAACTAGTTTTCACTGTAAAGTTTTGCACTTTTAGGTGGAAGATGTAGTAGTTTACTTATTGCCACCCAGTCGCTCACTCCGCAACTTTATTCTCGAAATCTTCAACCTTTTGTTTGAGTTAAACATGACGACACAACGTCAAGAAGCGTTTTACGTCTTTGAGTTTGCAAAATGTAACTCCATTATTACAATGTCAAGACACTTCGATTTGAAGTATTAAATAGATCCTTCTATTGGATGGAATATAGGGGGAATATATATTCGTAGATGGTACAGGAATTTTGTAGAAACGCGTTGTAAATGTAAACAAAAGAGCCTTGGAATATCTGAAGAAAATTTCGCGAGTATCATCTGCTTTCCAACCCAGTTCTTCTAAATCAACTGGGGATTAAGTTGAGTCTTCTACATGGCCCAAAAACTTTAATATGGGGTGTATAGAAATGTTGATTTGGTAAAAGCAGTACAATTAAAAGTTAATGTAGGGTCTAAAGCATGGTTACAAAGAAGAAGTCTGCAGTTTCCATTCAAGTTAAACTGGATGCTTATAACCAAGTGAACAATTTCATTGAACGAGTTGTGTAGAAGGATGAAGCAACTTATCCACCTCAAAGCAAGATAATTGTTCAAATTTGGGGCTAATACAATTCTTATACATACATTGAACATGTACGAAGTTATCTACGCAGAGCATTGACTCGTACAGCCAAAGGTCCTGGGTTCGATTCCCAGTCTAGGTCGTATATTTTTCACTTGCAATATAATTGTATTTTCAATACCTGCTAGTCAAAACGTATAAGCCGAAAAATTAATAAATTTAAAATTAATTAATATGTACGAAGTTAACTAAAAGTGAATGTTTTTTGCGCAATATCCTTTTCATCTGTAAACGTTCATTATGTTTTCTGAATTGATGACTAGAGTTACCTTACTATCTACATAAGTCCGGTTGTTTCGAAGACTAAACGAATGTTTTTTAAACTTCATATTTTAATAAAATGAAAACTCATATTCATAGAATATTTGTACGAGTTTATACGCTTAAGTAGTACAACAAGAATTTCTGTTGCTGTTATGTTTTTTGTTGTTTCTGTGCTGATTCGAATCTTGGAATTAAAATATGGAGATTAAAAATGTACAAAATAAACAAGTACAGCCTCAAATATGTCTTGCATCGAATTATTTAACGAACACTCGTTTCAATTGTTTGCTATTATTGAAAACGTTTATTAATTTTACTTTAATACATGTATTATAAAGTATATAAATAGTTAAGAAATGGCTAAAAAATTTACCGTGGAGTTAATGTACCCGCTTTCAATTCTACTGAGCCCCAAAAAATATTTGTTTAATGTGCTTCTATCAGACGTCTGGCGTCTGTCTCACGTACAGTGCTTTACAGTACAGCCCAAACAAATGGACTAGCTTATATCAAATTTTGGAGTTTTTTCATGTTTATGGTAAATTATTTAAAATGTATGACTAAAAATTTTATGAAATATGAGAACAAACAAAAAACCGGTTTTAACGCGTTTGATTACTTTTTTTATAAGTGTAGTATAAAGTGGTAAACAAAACATGTCGGGCCCCATAACAACAGTGGCGTGGCGTTGCATCAAGGGTTCAATGTAGAATTTAAAAAATCTGCCATTTGACTGTTATGAAATTCATGTATCTAAAACTAAATGAACGTCAGTAAAATGTGAAGTTAACTGATACAAACCAGTGTGCAAAGCACTAGTAACAATATTATTACTCCTGCTTCAAGAATAATTGACATTAAAACGCTGTGAACTCGTTTATTGTACAAGCCAAGGAAGTTTAGACTCTATTAAGCATACAAATATTTTTAAATTGGGCCTCCATTGATTATTTAAATATTTTTAGTGGCAACTAATGAACTAATATTTATAGTGTAGAATAGACTTGGTTTGTTTTATTCCGTTTGGTTAACGTAAGATTTAGAAATATTTTTGGAATGTTTATTTCAAACTTATGTAATGAATAGCCTACCTGGATTCCTGCAAAATTTAACTAAAATTGTTTTTAAATACCTGCTGCTATACTTCATTTCACGTTCAGTAGGGAGCATGAGGCTGAGATTTTACGTGCTTTAACATATTATGTTAAGGTTTTATGATTTAATTATTACCTATACTGTTGAACATATGGTTTATTACAGAAACACAAGGGCGTTCTGTGAAATATTGATTCACTTTGTAATTTTAGTGACATCTTCCAATGGATCTCCAATCCCTTTAGGTGTCGTAACAAAACTAAGCCTTCCTGTTTGTACTATTTTTTTTTAATGAAATACAATCTCTATCGTAAAAATATTAAAAATTATTCAGTTTTGTCATAAATAAATCTTTGCATAAAATAAATAAATATATAAAAAAAACTAACCTGACAGAATGTATAAATCTTACTGTATAAATAAAACATATCTGGACCTTTGTTTGTAAGAAAATTTTCCTTTATTTTCACTCGTAGAACCCGTGCAGAAATTTTATGATTCCTCCTGAATAACACAGTATAATACGGTTTTGTTTTATATACAAAATAATAATATATATATTAAGGAATATTAATGGGGGGGGGGAAACAGTATTGAAATAGGTTGTTATTAAAAATTTTACTATATAAATATAGCAACACTTAAAAGATTTTCTAATCATATCTAATTCTCAAATTAATACGTAAGTAGTTGATACACACAGAAATACCAAACTTAGTTTAAGTCTTTTGAAGTTATCACATCAGCAAAATGTTTGGTAGAATAAAACTAGAACACAAGATATCACAAAAATACGCTTACTTAACCAAAAGCGTTTCAACGACAATGTCGCTATCCTCAGTGATACATGAGCTACAATAACTTAAATATAAGTTACAATATTTTAAGCTAAGCTCAATTTATATCGCAAAATATTTATTTGTTTTAAATATTATAATAAGAATCAGTGGTATCTTATAGGGTTGTAAAATGTATTTTATTTAAATTACTGTACTTGAATAACCAAAGTCAGGCCGTAAATGTATTTTGGAAGGTAAGGAAACCATGTCCATCTGGTTTTGGATGGGTCTGGGATTTCCATTTAATGAGTTGTTTGCTTTAGATATAAATATACCAGGCGCTTACTGATTGTTCTTGTCTGTCACCCAAATGAGACTATAATTTGTATATCATTTGCTAGAGAGTTGATATAAATTAAAAATTAAATAGGCTCAAAACTATTTTTTTGTATAACCTCTGTTTCTGATACACTCTCTGAGGAATTACCTTCTACTAATTTTAACTAATATATTCTCTGACTCAAATTAGTCCACTTATACAGACCTTTGTCTACTTGTACTTCCAAAATAAGTCTTGTCACCTGTTAAAACCTTTTACGAAAAAGGGAAAACAGTCAGAAGAACTTCATAATGAAATTTCAATGAAACCTTATTAATGATTATTGAGTCGTAACTCTGGTGATATTCTAGATACTATTTTACGCCTGTGTGTGTTACAATATAGTAGTAATTGATAAAATATTTTGTATAAGAATCAATTAGAATAGTCCTAATGGAAGAAATTCTTGTTGAAAAATTAGTAAGTGGGCATTATTGTTTATGAAAACTTAAGAGTGAATATTAAAATAATGCCTAGAGTCTGTAAAAAAAAGAGCAATACCTTTACCATAAAATTTAATTGAATAAAATTTAATATTTCCTTAAATATGTAAGATATTTTAAATGTATTTATAATAATAATGACTAATCTGGTTTTAATTCCACTTACAAGAATTAAATAGTTTCATATCTCAAATATTTTACAAGAAGCATGGGTTTCTATAACCCACTTACACTGCTAGTTATGGCTAGTCCTAAGACATATGAACAAACTATAATATATTATATCTTTAATTTTTTGAATATATGTGACTTTTTACCGTTTTATATCACGCCTTTGCTTTGCAGGCATGACAATTGATCACTTACTGCCACTTCTTCATCCATTATCTAAAGTAATGCGGTAATTGTGTGTAGATTTCATTGGATGTTAATCTATAATGAATTTTCTGCCAGTATATATATACCACAAATGATTTTAACATTTTTTAAATATATTTCATTTAGCAAACAGACAGGCCAGATAGTTTTTTTTATTATGGGTTGTTTATCTTGTGTATTCAAAGAACTTAATTGTGGTCTTATATATATTTTTATCACTTCCTTTCCAATTACGACCTTAATAGCGCTTTGATATGAACGATAAACAAAACCTAATGAGCAAAACCTAATTAATCTTAATCTCGTACCTAATATATTGTTTTATACAAAATCTATATCCATTTGCAAACATCATATTTTATACGTTAAAAATTTTCATATTTATTTTATTTTAAGATAATATTTCAATAACTTAATTTATTCATTAAATGTGTAATGCATAGGTTGGTAGAACATTAGTGCGTGTAGTCATAGGTCCTGGGTTTAATTCCCAGTCTAAGTAGTATATTTTTCACTTGAAATAATATTTATATTTCATATTTAGACAATAAAATCTTCTTAACATTAACCTTTTCAATCAATGAATTGAAACATTTAATAAATTTTATATTATTAGTTTTAGAATGCTGGAACACAGCTAGTTCAACAAATACTTGTGAAGCAATTTCATAAAATACTGACTGCCAGATATTTCGTAACATCTAATAAGGTAATTTTACAATTTTATTGAAATAGTTTATCATCTGAAAAAGATAATGTTCATGTATGGATCCTGATGTAATGATATAAAAGTTTAAAATATATGTAAAAAAAAATATTTTAATCAAAAATTTGAGTAACAAGGTCCCTAAACTAGAAAGCATTCTCCTAAATATCTTTTAAAGTTGTAACTACATATCATTGATAAAAAATTTTTATGTCTCAGAAATATCTCTATTAAAAATTTCCTTGCATCATCTTAACATGACTAAGGTATTGCACGTTCAGTTTAAGATAATTAAACGTATTAAATAACGTATCACAACAACATAACTTAAAAACTAATTATAAATTTGTTACAACATATGGAACGTCAACACTTTTGAAATTTATAGTGTTTTCTTCGTGTCTTACTAGGTAGGAAATAAAAACAAAAAATAAGGATATCTGTATATTAATGGTAGGTGTTTTTTAAATGGTGCTATTATTATTGTTTGTATAACCTAGACTTAAATTTCAAGTAAAGGAGCTTTGTACAGATCATAACTTGCTTAAAAGTAAAGTTAATCTGCGTTTTAAGTACAGGGAAAATAAATAAAGTCTAGCAAAAAAACAACTATGTGTGTCATCATAGAATTACTAGAATGTCGACTTGCCTTTTAAGTTCCAAATAATAAACACCCAGAGTATGAAGTACATCATGTATAGCAATTTTCCAGAATTAGTAATATGTTAGGTATTGTTGCAAGATCCAATAGAGTGCATGTTTTATAATTTTGCGAATGATACAATATATTAATACTGTGTTAAATATTGGTATCACCTAGACGTATTTTATATTAGACACTATTGTATATTATTTTTTAGGTGCAACAAATTTCTTAGGTTTTTAACTGACTTTAACGTGAGGCTTTATTTGTTTTTCATATGGAAAATTGTTCTTCTGTTGCCGATATCAACCATATAACATGGTTAATGTGAGGGGGAATATAAATTATTGAATTTAAACAAATCATCTTTACTACTCATTATTATTAAGATCGCAATGGCAGAAAATGCATTAGTATTTATGATAGAAAAACGTTCCTCATATAACTAAAAATATTTTCAGAGAGGATGGACGCAGGTGTCGATTCTGTTCCATATTACACTTCCCATTTCCCTTGGAAATGCAAATGACAGAAAAATTACTATAACATATTGACATCTTGCGGCAGATGGCACGAAATTCAATATTTGTAACCGTTAACGTAAAAATGGATTCTTTGTCACGTTAAAGGGTTTTCTGTATTTGTTTTATGTCCACCATATTAGAAATGAGTAAACTTATTAATTAATACAAGTTGTTATTAAACAAAATTAAATATTTTCAATTTCCAGTTCTTTTTTAGTTTATAAATTTTATTTACTAGTGCAATGATTACTAAAATATATGTACAATATCTTATATTCAAATATCTTATATAGAAAATGGGTTAATGAAATTGCACCAAGTTGGGAGCGAGGTGGATTAGGAATTTTCTATTTAATTGCTATATCCTTTATGCAATTATTTTTTTCCAAAACAATAAATAACGTATTCGTCAATACCAAAACATATAACTCTTGATAGATACAAATCTTTGGGATCCAAATTTCCGAACATGTGGGTACATACACTTCATTTAAGTCGTGTACTAAAATGTATAATTATTTCAAGAAGATAACTGCAATAAATAAATAAAAGAATTACAACTACTTTATTTTTATTATGGACCCTGAAAAAGAATACATGGATAAAATCTGGAAATGTTTAACAAATCATAACATTATCTATTTAAAATTGATCTGAGAAAGTAAGAACTTAGAGATAAAGAATTTACATGAAAAATAATTGAGACATGAAACCTTTTCGACGAAGTTATTGCATTTAATGGAGGCATAGTTTTAGTTTTTAACTTAAGATTATTACTTTAAAAAAATAACTGTTGATATTTTATTTGTATGAAATTAAACATCAATATAATTGCATGAATATGGTTATAGTCAATAAATAATATCAGTTTCTTCATAGAAGCTTATCTAAATGTTAATACCTCTATATCAATAAATAATACTCTCAATGACAGCACCGTCTCCTCTTAATACAACTTTAATTAAAACCATCTTACAAGTTATTAAAGGTATCATAATAAACATGAAATCTACAACAACTAAACATAAACAAGATGCACATACCTGGTTTAATAGAACTCAGACTGTATTTAATTTGAAAGAATATTGAAACACATTTTTCCACAATAATTTTATAATTTCCACAATTATACAAATAATATGCATTTTAATAATATTTGAAAACCAGATTGTCTATGCACGTACATTACCCTGATAATTCCTCGTTGAAACTAGACATGACCTATCTTATTAAACACAACTGCGAAAGTCATGTTGAAAAAGCCACTATGAAATCAATGGATATGTCTAGACTTTTAAACTGCATTATAGAGATAGATAGTTTACAAGATATTACAAATACGTTGAAGTGCCTAAACGAAACTAGTTTTAACACTAGAATACAATTAATACCTCCTCCAACAGAGCTCAATACATCTAATAGCCATATTTTTTTCTGAAATAACTAATTTATCTTTATTAGAGCTTTTACTAATAATATTGTTTTTACTGCTTTGACAATCTTACAGTTACTTATGGTCTTGATAATCAGGTATTCGGAAATGGTAAAGATAACTTTGGATACGTTTTTTGTTATAAATTTTCGTTGAATATATTTTTAAATTTCAATAACGTTTTAACAATATACTGTTAGCTACAGTCATTTCACAATATTTTATATACAGCACGTTTTGTATTAGGATCAAAGATTTCTTGTATTATTGCTGTTTTAGATTATAAAACCAACGGTGCCAGAAGTAACGTCTGCTATTTTGTATCTCATTTTTCGAAAAGTATTATGAGTAGACTATATTTAGATGATATGCATTTTGATTTTGATGAATTTTTGTCTTTACTGAATCGATATATATATATATATATATATATATATATATATATATATATATATCAATGAATTTTTTTACATCATGTTTTGTTAATTCCAAAATAGACTGACCATTTATTACTAACATAATGATTTTGGTTTTTACTAAATGAGGGAAAATAATTGGCACTCTTGATTTGTTCTCTCGATTCCACGCCTGTTTTAGATTTTTATACGAAACTAAATACAATAAATGTATCGACTTCCACTTTTCCTATGGAAGTATTACATCTAGTTGTATGCGTTGATTTAATGCTAAACCTCGCTATCAGCAGTAATGGAGACGAAAGATAATTTTCATAATGTCAAACATTATTCTTTAAACATTTCAATGTTATGTATACTAAATACCCCAAAACCCATGCATATGCACAATATTTCAGGTTGTAAACGTGTATAACAATATAATTAAATCTAGGTCGATGGATATGGAAATAACACACCTATTTTATATTATATTGATATTTCCCAATGTACCTTTTGAGTTCAGTGCGATTGGATTGTATTTATTAACATTTCTTTATGACCAAATATAACCCATTTCATTCCAACCCGGGAGCTCGGAGAGTAAAACATATTAATTACTACAGGGGGCTTAATTAACTTGGCTTATTCAGGATCCAAGAGAAATTAAATTGCGCACGTTACTACTATTTTAGATAAATATCTAGATGCAAGATAATACGAGGGTATTAACGATTGCTAAATATAAATGAACATGAGAAGATAAGAGTGTAGAATATAAATAATTAAACAATAAAACAAAATCATGTGACTGAAATATAGCTACCTATTTGTGTAGTATAGAGAAAAAAACATAATAATATAAAAGATAGGGATAAAATGTGGTGCTAATCACAAAATCTATTTAAAATATATCCAACAACATTTAAGTTTAATAAGTTGAGCAACTAAAATTCTTAAGAAGATTCAAATTCAATTTGAGATATAAAATAGTAATTAAGCCTTCCGTACAATTCTCTCTGCCAATTATAAAACACGTCGACGATTTATTCGAACACAATGTTTTTGCTTTTACACATAAATTTAAAGGTATATTTATGTTGTGTGTTTGACGTGTTTTATAAACACCACGCCTATGCTAAAGGTTTTAAAAAAGGCAGAAAAGGATAATTTATGACCAATGTTTCACTTACGTCTACGAAAGTTATATTTCATTTTTTAAAAAAGGTAGACTAACATATAAATCAACACTCGACTGCCCCATGAAATATTATCTGCAGGCATTGTTATTTTACACATGTATTACTCATTTTAACAAAGAACTTAAACTCGATTAATTAATTATACAATGCAGACACTGTGTTTGTACACAATATGCAAAATTCAATATATAAACGTATTTAAATTAAGTTTTTAATATCTGTACAATTTTTTTTTAAATCTGGAGTTTTGACAAAACACACACACACACACACACACACACATATATATATATATATATATATATATATATATATATATATATATATATATATATATATATATGAAGAGAATTAGGAATGATGATTTTTTGTACAGAATGGGACTGATTGAGCGTATCATGTATTAAATTAAATATTAAATATTGGTGTGGTTTGGCAATCTAATGAGAACTATAGGACTAAAATGATTTATAATTGGACTTCGCCAGGAAGAAAAAGGTAGGTTATGCTGAGGCAACCATGGGATTTTGATCTCAGGGATGTAAAGAGTTGGATGATCTTCAATGAAGTTAGGCAGATAGCCACGGAGAAATTGCAGTGTATAATGTATCTGTAGTCCAAATAAATATATGTATTTAATATCATTATGTGGACATATGTATTTAATCAACACTTACACATTACGTGTTTATTATCGAAACGTACACGTGATGTGCAAAAAGATGTAATTAATCTACACTTATAACACTTTTGTAAAATTGACACCTAATTTTTATGATACTATGGTAAATTTTATAAATTTACATACAACGTAAAATTCAGATGACATACTAATTAAAGCTCTATATTGAAAAGTT
The DNA here is from genome assembly GCA_963513935.1 of Aphrophora alni. Classification (NCBI taxonomy): domain Eukaryota; kingdom Metazoa; phylum Arthropoda; class Insecta; order Hemiptera; family Aphrophoridae; genus Aphrophora; species Aphrophora alni. The sequence goes on from OY740769.1 coordinate 39,603,085, forward strand.
GATTAAGGTTTAATTCTTCGGTAAAGGAAAATTCAATGTAAAACAAATTCAAAAAGTTGAATCAAGTTCCTTAATAATGTAAAATGAATTATACTACAATTGATTGATACCGTTTTTCGAGTATCACGTGAAAAACAATCTTTTATAAAGCTAGTAAGTTCGTAAATTACTACAGTCTTTTTTAAAATATAATTAGACAAATGTAGCTTTAAATACGTGCAGTTCAACATTAAAGGTTTCCCAACCTTTGTAAACAAAACACAAATGTTCTCGTCTCACTAATACAATTGTATTTTCATTACTTTAGTCGTTAAACTTTATTTCAACTCTAATTATATTTCAATTTCGTACTAATAAAGCTTTTTAATTTATAATTATTACATTTTAATAATACAATTACTTTCAGCCAGAATATTATAACGTAGCAATAGGGAGTTGTTTGTGTTATAATAGTTATAGTTATAGTTATAGTTATAGTTTCTGTTATAATTCAACTCTTTCTGTGAATAGCCATATATGTAAACCTTTCAGGATATAATATAACTTTATTTGTTAAAACTATGTTCTTTACTCAGAAAACGAAAACATTTTGAAGCTAAATCTGTATTTATTGTTTATTTTGTTTTAATTAAATAGTTCAAATTCATGAATTAATATCGTCTTCAGATTATAGAGACTATGAAACTTGGCCATGAAATGTGCAATAATAATGATTACTAGAGTAGTTCAAATCTTACCTGTTAGAAAGATGTAGTGTCAAACAATCCCCAAAGTATACATACATTATTTTTGTGTATAGAGTGGAGAACAAATTAAATATTGTAATAAAAGTACAGTAATGATTAAAACTTTTTTTTTTAATTTGGAAATATAATTATTCTGAAAACACACAAAAAAAATATGTTTCGGTCTCTTTTGTTGGAACCTCTGCTTAAGAGGTCACAATCTTCTACGAATTTGATAAATAATTCCCTTTTTTAGAAAGGGAGAGTTGAGTATGATCTTTCCTTAAAATGTAGATGCATATATTGTCGAATACATTGTGCCCCTATTTCAGAGTTTTTGTTTTAATGTACTTTTGTTTATGGATTTTTAATGAGAAACCTTTTCACTAATTAATGTAAACATAAGCTGCTTGGGGCGAAGAGTTTCCATTATTTTGAAAAACCGGTTAATTAGAAAAGTAATTAACAACTGAATCAATTATGTAAAAACAAACAAAATGAAACATGAAAATTTTACAATGTTTGTTTAAGATTGTAAACGTGGTTTACTACCTAATGTAGACAACCTAAAACACACGTTATTTTGATGTTTTTTGTTTTTCATATAACTACTAGGCGATTAAAAAGTTAAACTTATAATATTTCTTCGTTATGAATGGTGTCTTTGTTTACAGCAGCTGTTCACTGTTAATTCTTGGTCTATTCAACATTGTTCAAACAATGTGGCTGCATAAGAATCTTATTTAACAACAACAGAATCTTTGTGAGAATACAACCATAGAATATCTGGGATATTCAGAAACTTCTTTAGAAGTACTTTCTTTTTTAAACAGTTTGTTAAATGTAGCGATTCGAATAAAAGTCTAGTCTCTTGTATGAGCCTCACTTCACACACCATTAGCCAATACAAATTCCTCGAGCAGTTGAATTTGTATAAACCTTTCTACGATATTACTACAATTTAAAATATAAGTAAGCGGGTTTTAATATTAATCCATAATCAGGTACGTGTGTGATATAGTAAAACAAGTGTACACATTATGTATTATAGATTTAAATAGTTGAAGTGACATTGAGTGGTTTTAAATTACTTTAGAAAAATAGAAACATATAAAAAATTAAATATGAGATCCATGGTTTAAGAAACATTAATAATAAACTTTATTTAATTAATAATAATTAACAAATATATTTATAAAAAAAATGAATACTTGAATAATATACGTTAAAGTACATAAAAGTTGTGAATAATTAAACGAAGCCCAATATTACAATTGCTACAAATTTCAGAGAAAAATTTAGAGCAAACTGGAAGATATTTAATAATTTGCTTCATCCGTTTAGATAATAATTGAGGATTTTTTTTTCAATTTCATCCTATTTTCACCAACTACCCTCATCGATTGTACAAACTATTATAACCTTTAGGGGTATCCAGACCAAATTAGACTTCATTACTTGGAGGTAATCATATTACATGTTCGTGATATAGGGAATAGGAAAACGTCGCAATATGATAGACAGATAAAAAAAATAACACATTTAAAAGTCAATAAAAAGAATATTTATTTGAAATGTTTTATACTGTAGATTTATGTATTAGAAATACTGGTTTGTTCTCCATTACTTCCTCTGAAACCAATTATACTTGTAGTAATCCATGAATTAGAGTTACATAGAATAGTATTTGGATCCTTTAATATGTTGATGTTAATGTTTAATATGTTAATAGTGGGATAGTTAATAAGCTTAATTATTCTTATAACAATAATTTTAATATAATGTTATTTGTATTTCTGCGTCTTTTATCTATTTAATTTTGTGTAACACTGATCTTAATAACAAAAAAATTATTTGTTAACAAAATGTATCAGATTTTTAATGATCAACACCAAAGTATGGTTTCAATTAAGATATTCAGCGTCATACTCAAATGTATAAAACACCTGTCACAAATATTTTGCTAATATAACATGTTTTGAAGAGAGTACAATCAATAACATACCATTAAATATCTCTGAATAAATATTTGAAGACTGTTTGAAACATAATCTGCAAGTTGTAATGTTTCAGATCTGCAAGTTGTAACGTTTCAGATCTGCAAGTTGTAATGTTTCAGATCTGCAAGTTGTAATGTTTCAGATCTGCAAGTTGTAATGTTTCAGATCTGCAAGTTGTAACGTTTCAGATCTGCAAGTTGTAATGTTTCAGATTGATGTCGATCGAATCAATTGTTCAAGGAAATTGCATTCGCAAATTGTGTGTAAAGTCCTGCTTCTCCAAGACTACCGACTTTTATTTGAGTTTCGTAGGTTTAGCATACTCAAATTAAACTATAGAGAATAACCTTGAATTATACGAAGTGAAATTCAGATCAAAGGGTAATTGTTGATCTTGTAATTCCTAATTTTAAACACATTATTCTGACCGACATATATTGAAAATATAAAATGCAATTCGTTTGTTTTTAATGGTTTTTTAATCCGACTACATTTGAAAATTGTATTCGGAAATTAAACAAAAGCAAATGCGAAAAAATTCAAGATTGAGTTACCGGTGTAATTAAACTCTCATTTTATCAAACGATTTAATTTGGTAGTGCTTGGCAACAAACGTTTCGTGTGCGAAAACTCTTGACTGAATTACGCAAGAGTAAGCTGATTCCCTTATGAACGAACTCAAATTGAGATAACGATTGCGTAACTGTGTAAAAAATTGTTCCACTGTGTAAAACGTATTTAGTTGCCGTATAAACAAACAACTTTGTAAACAATTGTAGATTGAGCAAACAACCAGGGAAACAACCGCATAAACAATTTTACGTGTAAGAAAACACCTGTATGTGCAAGGAAACACTCATATACAATTTTTCCTTCGAAAATTACACGTGTAAAACGATGGTACGTGTGAAAAAACTTGGAACTAGTTCGTGCCCGTGTAATTATTTGTCATATTAGCATTAATCTTATTAGTGAAAGGGATAGCGTAATCAAAAAAAATATGCCAGTTGAAAACTACGTAACGGTTTTACGTGAAACTAAATATCTGAATAAGCATTCGCTAACCTATGAGCAACTATTGTGTAAAACCATTAATGTTAAACAACATCTTTATTGACCATTTGCTTCAGAAACATACCAAAGTGTGTAAAAATCTTATGAGCAAAAATTTGTAACAAATTATAAGCTCATATAATTTTATATACTAATCTCTGTTTTTATGTTTAAAACAAATATATGTTTAACAAAATTATCAATAAGGTAATTTTGAGGTCAATTTTGCTTAATTCAACTATAACTTTTATTTCTTGGCAACTTATTTACCAAAATAAAATACATAGGCCTATTTGTCTCAAAATTCAACCGGATTAATTCTTAGTTTGAATTTATTCGTGCCGTACTTATTTTGTTTCTTTGATTAAATATATATTCATTATTAATTTGTTAATAATATTTTATATTTGTCGAAATAAAGAGTTTCACTTTATATCATTTTTCTCCCTGACGCAAGTGTCAATTTTATTTAGAAAAATAATCTGTGTAGTAATATTTATTATTTTCTTTTTTTGTGTCTCTACAATGATAGTTTTTACTATAAATTACTTGTTTCGACTGTAAAAGGTCTTCATCAATTTTTTTACATCCGCTGATTTTGGTTACTATGCATAATATACAACAGATTGAAACGTACCTCACGTTGGGGAACTTTTTTTTATTGATTTAAAATTACTGACGAGAGCTTTATATATACTCTACTATGCCTCGTCAATTGAAACTGGCCTGGACCATATTTTTACTCTTCTCAACAAGTTTCACTTATTTTTGTTATAATCAATTCTTCATTATTTCATTTAAAATTGATCTTTCAATTGTATTAGTTATATCTAATGTAATGCCTTTAACTTGGTTATTTTTATTTATGGATACTCACTCTCAGAGAGAGTTATTAAAATTTTAATCCAAGAAACTTTTATTATGTTAATACTAATAAAATTCAAAACATGATAAACAGATTTACACTTATTAAATATCAACCTTTTAAACACACAAACACACATTTTTAAATAAAATAACACTTCCGTACACAATACTTTTTAATGCATATCCAAAACTCTTTAAATTAACTATTCCTCATTTCTTTATTATGAGAATCAGTTGACATTCTAAAGGTATGTGTTTGTTTTCATAGATGTTTTGCTTTAACATAGATACATACATTAAAGAAGCTAAATAATTACTGAATAAAATAAAGACATAATATTACAAATGTTTTAATTATAATTGAACTTTTCTCACGTTTTCTACAACAATGGGTGTCGTTACGATTCGAGGGGACAAATATTGTGGTTTTTTAAAGATAATAAATCACTTTTGTGATAAGTTACTTACTTTTTACTTTCGTACTTACATTTATACATGGTACATAGTGCATAAATAAATTTTAAGCAGATTGTAAATATAACTGAGGTCCTAAAATATTTGTTTGTCTTTTAGTGAAAATATTATATCTAATCTGTTATTTCGGAACTGAATTCGCACTTGCCTTTTGGCAGGAACGACGAACTCCTTTGATAACACTAAATGTTGCAGAGTTCGGATAAATCTTGACATATGAATGTAGAACGTACCCCACCTGCACGCGCCTATAGATATCGGTCATTTTTTGTAAGATTATAATTTCATGAACAATTAAATCAAAAGTTGTATACTAAAATAAATATAAAAAATCGATAAATGATTATTATTAAAAATTTATTACTGAATTCTAACATCTGTTAATATATTTACATAACAATATTAATATTATAAAATGGAAACAATATATTTGTTTTAAATATTACTAAATCTATATTAGTAATCTGATAAAACATATTCAATAAAACACGGATTCAATTAATACAAACAGCTGATTTAAAATGGCGTAAAAACCGGAAACACAGTAAACTAAAATTCTTTGTATTATATAACAATTTTTAAATGATTATTCCAGGGTCTAATCCATGGGCCGAAGTATATTGCCTAATTATGACGAACAGTATTAAATCCATGGTTTAGTAAACTAGGAATAATCGCAAAGTGATTACAATTTCAAAATAAAAATTTCCCTTTTTAAATTGATATTCAATATGTTCCGTTTAATCATTCGTTATGAAAAAGTAAACTCTTTAGAGGATTAAAACATTTTGGGACCATAATTACCCTTATATTGTGTCATTATGTAGTTCTGTTGGTTTGAGGTTTCCTTACACAGACTTTGATGTTTTGCAATCTAGGGACTAGGTTTAAATCACTTTCTAGGTTACTGTTTTAATTTTAGTATCTATCATAGTCCTAGACTACTTGGATAGTATTTTGGCCCTTTTACTTTCTGTGTGTTTAAGTTTATACACTTGATAGCGAGAGCTGATCCACCACTCTAAATGTCGTGCATTATTTTTATATGTGCAAAAGATAGTAGATGTTCTAACAAATCAAAATAATAAATATAAATTATTTTTCAGCTGAACTACTTAATAATATTATATTTGAGCAAATTACAATAATAGGAGAAACGTATACCCTCTTTTAGAGAGAATACTAGAATACCACGTGGAACTATGGATCAATACAATGAATATTATCAAAATGAAGGCATCGGGGACGAACTACCGGAGAACATGACGTGTAAAGAGAGACGATATAGGTTGGATATAATGCAAGACATGAGTGTTGAATAATATATTTTATTTAACACAAACATATTTTTCAAAGAAAATGACAAACTTCACGTAGTTGTCTCGAGTTGGAGAGGCTATATACATTATCAAAAGTAACAGGAGTAAGGATAAACAAGGATAAAGATTCAAGGGAAAACTTGAGAATTAATGATAGAGAGCTTGTGTCAATAAATTAATATATTTTAGATGGAATAGATATTATATTAAAACTGTTATTAGTAATTGAATATAAGTTTTACAACAACCCTCCTAGTGAAAAATAAATTTATTTGAAGTGTAAAAATATTTAAGTATAAATTTAAACATTGGTCATAAAATTGTGATTTTGAATTTCCCTCAATAAATATAATTACTTATTTAAAAAACAATTATTTTACATAGAGTTTTTGTAAAACTAATAAATTTTATATGTAATTATGGATGAAATAACAAGTACAATTAATAATATATACAAAGTAATACAATCTATATTGTTTATTCAAGTACCATTTTGTACCTTTGTTCAGGCTATTCATTGTATATGAACCAGAACAGCGCGTTTGAAAACATTATTCCACAGTTATTTTAACAAATTATAATAATGTTATTGTTTCACTAGGAAATAATAGAGTAATAATTAAACATTGATTAATCAAGGATATCAATATAACAAAACGTAGAATGGAAAATGAGAATGTTTGCATTTTTATGAGTTGTACATCAAGTGCTATAAGCTGTAATACCTTATCTATGTACTTGAATAGTACATTAGATTTTATAATCAATATAAACTTTAACACAATTTGTCACAATTCATTTATTAAAACAATCCCGTTTCAATGACGATGTTGACATCTTTAGTATGCATGAGATGTACTAATCAAACCATTACTTACAGTCATGACACCATATTAGTTTATATATTAGATTACAGGTTATATTTTGATTATTACGCCACATTTATCACTTTCGGAGTGCAGAATCCATATAAAGATTCCTAATGATTTTGTGACACCCTATATTGCCGTAGAAACATAGACGGTACGTTTGGAAGACGACTGTCAAAGTTTGAGTACTCGTTATAAAGTTTCCTATTACACCCCAAAGGCTTTCTAGTGAACATAAAATACATTTTACTTTACATACTTACTGCAGTTCAAATATTGATTTACATTTTTGCAAAGTACAAAGAACTATTTTTATTAATAAAACATAATCTTTTGAGCAATACAAGAATGAACGATATAATAAAAGGTTTTATAACACCGAAATATTAGATTTGATATCAATAAGAAATTTGAACGATATAATATACAGAAACACTTAAAAAGTTTATTCCTTTTGTGTTGATCCCAAGCTGTTTAAATAGTTAGACGACTAAAATTTATTCAAGTTCTACTTTAAACAAATTTTTTAAAATGTTATACCAGTAAATTGATAATTTTACAAATATATCACCCTTTTTTTTATTAGGTTTGTGTGATCTTTCTTAACATATACACAATAAAACTCATTTATACTCAGTTTTGAAACCATGAATTTGTTTTAGTCATTATTTCACTTGACGTCGTAGGTACTCCCATAAAATTATTTGTATTTTATTTAAATCATATGTTATTTGTATTTTCTATTTATGTTACGTCACAATCATCGTATTTTTTTCATACATGCATTTAGTTTAAGGAAAGTTTTGTGCCTAACCGTTGTAGAGTTTGTCAGGTTAATATCCTCCGAGTTCTAAAAAGTGGTTGTGGAAATAATGTCTGTCCATCGTGTATTTTCATGGCACTGTTGTATGAGCAGTGCTCTACAGCCCAACGCAAGGAGAATATTTAATTCAATTTAGTTTGCGGTAGTATTTTTTAGCATATTATAGGCGATTTTTATTTTGTTTATAACTCAGTAATATGGATGTAGTCAATATTTGGCCCTAATGGATTCGATAACTAAAACATACCTGAAAAATGCAATTAATATTGTTCTCTATCTTTTGTAGCATCTCCTCACAAAACTGAAGTCTGCGGTCGGGATCATCTTCATTAAGTTCTTGATGAAGTTGGACTTTGAATGGGTGAAACTTAAATTGTTTTAATACTTTATGTACGCTACTTTTTGAAATACTGACTTCGAGTGCGGTGGACCGGACTGATGCATGAGGAATCACGGCAACACTAGATAACACACCAACCTCAATTTCTTCTGTAGTCGGTTTGAGGTCTTACAAAAACACGAGGTCGGCTTGAAGTCTTAGCTTTGGGAATTGGTATTTTAGTAAAAAGGGATGGGTACAAAATTACCTGTCTGAACTTTTGTCGGTAGTTCCTTCATATCTAGGCTAGCTTTATACAAGTGGTCATCTATACATACTATTACCAAGTTTACGGTTGGCAATAGAGCGTATAGATGAAAATCGGCAGGAAAGATTTGCTTCCTATTTTCCAGCGTGACAACAGCAGTGTGTATTTACATTTTTAAATATGAAATTAAAGTTTGTAATAATTCTTCATTTGCAATTATCACTGACATACAGTTTGGTAAATAAATTGATGAGATAAACTTCATAAACTATTATTTTTATTGTTAGCAGTGTTTAACTTAAGTAAAGTTTAAATATACAGTACACAAACTCATCATCAATATATATGACGTGTACATCTCACGTGATATTCATGTTGACAACTTCTTTATTTACAATTAAAGTTTTAAAATTAGGTAATGATTATTTTTATGGTTTGATTAAAAAAAAACTATCATCATTAGTATATATAAAAAGAAGAAAATAATGTAAAATAAAGACCACTAACGCTCGAATTCTGTAAGCGAATTCTAAAAGATTTCATCGGTAAGATGAAACAGACTAAGGGGTAGGAGGGATAGTTTCGGGATAAAGTAACTATTCGTTATAGTTTCCAATTTCCAACACTACCTTGCTCGTCTCGTGGGTAGATTTAATTATTCATAAAAGATAATGAATATTTAACTGTGAAAGAATGATGAAAAATTGAACAACGACATAAGCAATTATTAAAATTGGACGATTTCATAAATAGGATAATTGTGTCATTCCCTAGAGCGCAAAGATGTGGAGTATGAGGAGGAGGGAGGGCGGTAGAAGCTAGTGCTGTGCGGCCATAGCTACTACCTGTGATAGAGAATAAAATACTAGAGAATAACTTGAAATTGGTTTTTCCATCACAAAATTATGTCTATTCTATGTGACGTCATACTCACACGAGTAAATAAAAATTAATTCCTGAAACTTGTAAACTACAAAACCACCCACGACACTTTTAGGCAACTATAGGAGAATATTTATTGTGAGAACAAACTATCGTTTTCACTCGAAATTATCAGTCTAGCATATAGTCTGTTCTATTCCCTAGCGACGTGCACTCAATAATCCAGGTTAAAATAGTGGTTCGTCCAGAGTGGGTTAAATTGATTGGTTGTTTTATTAGATTATTATAGTTTTTCCTTTATTTAGTGTCATCACATTATATTAATTTTATTGGTAAAATTACTAATAACCCAACTTCCTGTTTATTTGAGTAAATATTGTTGAATTTTATTTGAGAAACTCACAATTCAAAATATCCAAGATGTCTTTTTATTGGCATTTTAAACTTTCTCAATTTTTCAGTTGTTAGATCCGCCAGTGTAGGTGAAACAGAGTGGGAGGATATTTGCTCATGGTGCTTAATATTGAAATATTTTATTAAATCAGTGGTAGAAAGAAATAAATTATCGAGCAGGTGCGCTATTATAAAAATATAACAATGATATTTGTATTTAAAAATGTAAATAGTTACTGATTTAATAAAATTGGAAATTATTCAATTTATTAAAAATAAAATTGTAAGCAATAAGATGAATGGAAATGAAATTGAAAATCGCAAAACAGAACAAAATTGAGAAGCTCCTGTCTGGAGAACTGGTCCAACCCAATACCTGGACTGAATATTCAAGAGAAAAATAGAGAATGATCTTAAAATTTAGAGAACAGCATTTGTGGTCTTGCTTATGATGTAATTATTGATTAACACATGTGCTTCATTTAATGTAAGTTTAATTATGTAATTTTTTATTTTTTTTTAAGTGCCTAAATCTCAGCAAGGTAAATGTTACCTCTGGTGGAAAGTCATAAAGAAAATACTTTAACACCTTAACAGACGAGGGGAAAGGAAACCCCATAAATCACCACAATTGAACTTTTTCGCATGTTTTCTGCAACAATGGATGTCGTTACGATGCGAGGGGAACATAAATTGCTGCTCTTTAATAAAATAAATCACTTTTATTATACGGTACTTTCTTTTTACTTTCTCATGTATACACGTTGTGAATTTACATTGTGAATAAATTGATTTAAAATAGTTTAAATTATTTGTTTAAAAAATCGTTATGGATTGACGTGGGTCAGAAGAGACTAATTATCCTTTGTATAAGCAAAGGCTTCTAGGCAGAGCGATGGAGTATTCCACGCATCAAATCAGATGTGAGGGAATATTTAATTGGCAGATGGGTCATATTATCACTATCTTGTGATATTATCACTAGATTTAATATCAAAACGTAATGTTAAGAGTATCCTATAAGAACATATTGGTCACAAAACTATCAAGTCATGAGGAATAAGTTATATTAGTAAAACGATATTTTTGTAAATTAAAAAAAAAAATAGAAAACTGGATTTCAAAAACAAATAATAAAATGAAAACAAGGTGTTGTGAGTAGGTACTATGTAAATATGATATAATTAAAAAACGAAAAGTTAACCACAATCGCTGTTGCTATAAATTTATAAATAATAAATGTACTAAAATTGATTGATAAGAGAAGGGGGAATAATAAATAATGGGTTTAAAAACTAAGTTAAATGAAAGAATAAAATGAAAAAGCAATTTCAAATTAATATTTTCCCTACACTATAAAACGTTCCTATTTTTTTATATTTTAAAACTTAAGCTGAAAGTAATACATCCTCATTGTGGACAACGGTATTAAATAATTTCATGTTATTTGTCGTAATAAATTATTACAAAGAACAAATATTTATCTTCTAGTTTATATGGTAATATCAGTTCATATAAACATAAATATAATCCTTAGGCAACTAATGGAATGAAAATAATCAACAAAATTAATACCTACACCAAATACAAAACCTTTGTCATTGTTGTTAAATATTTGTTATTAAATGCAATCCTTCATTATTTCATTGTGTCGTTGAATTGTTATTCATCTCCAGTTGTATCAATAGATCAATAACAAAATTGTATTACCGAACTTATAATACAAATTTTTGAAAAATTGTAAATGTTGAGACTACCGTCTTACAATATACTATTTTCATTGCCGTATAACGACAGCCGTTTCGCCTATCCAGCCATTTTCAACATTTAGACGCAAAATGCTTTGTCAAATGTTTGCAAAAATCTGAACGAACTAAGTAAAGACAAATTCTTAATGTTCAATTTTTTTAAGCCGTTTGAACACATAATTAGAAATTTACTCCAAAAGCAATAATATAAATTATCTACAGAACAACAAATAATCTAAGGAGTCTCATAACCCCCCCCCCCCCCAAATATCCACATTGATGAATTTGAAGGAAGAGGAATATATGAACTATCGTGCAATGACTGCCCATGGAAATATATATATATAGGCGAGAAAAGAAGATCCATTAAATAAAAGATTAAATTTATTATTATGGTTGTGATAATGAACTGTGATTAATGGTTTCGTTAATAATTGACAAAGGATTATGAGGCTACAAAGCTTGAAAGCCGTCGTTATACGGCAATGAAAATAGAATATTGTAAGACGGTAGGAATATTTAATATTATTAAATCAATATTCTTAACGTCGACAAATAAACGTTTTGATCTAGAATAGTGTAGATAGCTTCACTAATATTTCTAGTCCAATTCCCTACAAAGGTTTGAATGAAGTTTCAAAATAAATAAAGGTAATATGTGCTTACAATGTGTTGATTTATTATATATTTTCTTTTATGCATGATGACATAATAATTTTTTTTTGAAATAATAGATGTAAAATCATTAGTATTCTGATAAATGTAATCCTTCATTGTTTGACTGTATCGTTCTGTTCTTATAACTCGGTTATATCGAGATGGATCAAAAACATAATTGTGTTCAAGAGCTTTGCAAACAGTAATTTCTAGAATGATATATAAAACTTCGTTGTTATTGAGAATAATAATAAAATTACAAACATTCGTTGAGGGAAATTCGAAAAAGAGAATAACATTGGTTATTGTTTTATACATTTAACGAATAATCTTCTGTTTTTTTTTTTAAATTTAGTACTACATCAATGAATGTATTTAATATATTAAAATAATAATTATTCCATCAAATTCAAATAAAACTTGAACACAATCACAAAAACACATTCATTACCTTACTTCGACTACAATGTCGCCATGTTCAGTAATGCTTTGAATTTAATAATCGTATGATTTTTGATATATTGTGTTCAAATATCATTTTAATTTTAAACCAACTCACAAGTCAATCTCAACATTTATTTATACATAGATAATTTTTTTTTCTAAAATGCAAGGCTACGTGTCAATATATATATATATATATATATATATATATATATATATATATATATATATATACACATTTAGGAATAAGTTACATATGATAATAAATATTGTTAGGAATAAGTAAGGTGTAAGATTAAATTTTTTAGATTAGTGATTAGGTAAGAGAAAGATTTATAGTTTAAGAATGTAATTAGTCCAGGAGGGCTCGTGCAAATGCTGACTAGGCCTGCTGGTCTAGTGAATATTTATTGTGAAAATGACACAGTTAAGGAGGGGAGATGGAAAGGTTTTAAATAACCAGGGAAAAACAAAGACAAGGGCTTTTTCTGGGACAAATGGGACGGTCTATCACGTAGAAAGATGTTTGTGCAGCGGCTTACTGTAGAAGTTCCCAGGACAGGTAAGGAGGTAATTTCTCTTTTTTTGTTTGAGTTTTGTTTTCAGGGAAAAGTATATAAAAACAAATATTGAAGACTGGAAGAGCAACAGATCCTTTTTGAAATAAGATTGTTTTCAATCTTGTGTTAATTCGGTGGTGTTAATTGGAATCGAAATTACTTAGTGTTCCGGACAATTTTTAGAATATAGGATTTACAATGATGCTATGTAAAGCCCTTGTATATATCCTGTATATGTGGTAAAGAGTAAGAGTGGGCAATAGTAGACAAAAATTTCAACTTTCATTAACTCCTAAAATCTAAAAATTGATGATGTATATTTATTTATCCTAGTACTTATAAAAGCACCCATTCTTTAAAAAACTCACTTGAAATACACGTCTAGTGTAATTCAAAAATGTAAGTATTGATGACAATAACATACTTTCGATCAGTCATTCTGACAAATAGTACCTTATATAGTATCTTATATACAAAATATGACCTTATAATTTCAAAGAACCTAATGTAATCCATAAATATATTTCCGATGACATTTTAGGTGTTCTTAAACTAAATTGCAATTTGTTTGTGTTCGATTTAATTCAATAAAAAATTCCAAATCAAATTGAAGTCGTGGGGAATTCAATTTTCGCTTGAAACAGAAACTGTTATTACAGATACAATCAGCTCTTCTCAAGAAAACAAAATCAATTTACCAGTTAAATTATATATTTATTTGTTATCGTCAGCTTTTCATTCTATTACGGAGAGGCTTCAGCAATTATTTACTTGGACATTTAGTCTAATAAAGTGTAAAGGCCGTACACAGACTAATTCCAATAGTCTGTGCTTTTATTACCACCGAGCTCATAAACTGATTGGGTGATTGAAATTATGGGTGATTGAAATTATAGAAATTTATACTTAAAACAACTTTTTAAAACATGTTAAAATTTGGTTTAAAATATAAAACGTACAACTTTATTTTCTGTTAGATTTGCGTAAATGCATAGATATATTCATAACTAAAATAATATTTATCAAATTTATCATAACAATTTAATCATTCATGTGTTTTATTCATTAATTCTTGCCATATTGTATGAGATCTTTGATGGTAATCCGGAGAAGGCGATATTTTTGGAGTTTTCTATAGGCCTATTTTAAACTAATTGTACTATTAATAAATATTTTTATTATAGTTGTTGAAAAAAAAGAATTATCATAATTATCATTTATTAATATGTTTATTTACGTGTTTAACATTTATACATTTCCTATTATTTATATTTAAATTAAATTCTAAAGTTTTATAAACTTATTGTTGTATAACGATGATAGTAATCACATTGTTATTGATATAAGGTGACGTATTATTGATACGCACCGCTAAATCGGGTTCGCTGTAGGTGGTTAAAAGTATTTCCAAGGCAGTTTAACATAGAAAGTCAGGTTAAAATGCAATTTCATTCCTATTGTAGTGCATAGACGTGTAATTTATTTAAGAAAATCAGCAGCCACAATGAAAGTGGGGGCATGTTTGGATAACATACTGTACATATGGGAAGTGCATTTTAGAATTTTTTATTTTCAATTGCTAAATACATCATGGTGATTATCACCTTAAACCTCAAAAGGCGATAAAGTCGCAAAGAACGGGTGTTAATAGAGACCCATTATTTTTTGGATAGAGACAAGCTGAAGTACGGTGTAGCTAGCAAGAGACCTCGAGACTACCACACCCATAGCCAACTCATTATTAGTGATCAGCTGTGGAACTTGTAGTTAGTAAATCTATATCTTGAGAACAGCTGGAATTTAAATCTTTTGCCTCAGGATTATAGAGTCTTTAAAAGGAATATATTTATTGTTGTTGAAGGATTTAAACTATAGTTAAAAGTCTTCCATTTTTTTGCAGTATTTTCTTTTTTTTAAAAGAGACTTTCTAGTAGACTGTAAAAAAATAATAATAAAAAATAAATAAAAAAAGAATTAGAAATTAGGGAAATGATTCAATTTTCTTTTGATTAGGATGCAGTTTTTCCAGCTGAAATTAAATTTAATCTCTCTAGTGCTTCTACAGATTTTCTATTCCAAGGAGAATTCAACAAATTGATTTACAAGTGTTATTGTTAAATTGTATTAATTTTTTTGAAAATAATATATTATTTATGAATTATTTTCTGGAAATGCTCGTTTTTTTTAAACGATCTGATAAAATTTTCACAAATTCCTTGCTCCTGCAGCCTTTTTCTAGACTCTATAACCATAACCCCTCACACACACACCATACTAGTCTTCTACCTAAAGTTTATTTTGTATGTAAAGTAACTAACTGTATTTTACTAATATGTATAAATTATTTACATCTACTTTCTAGTATTTGTCTTTAGTCTGTGGTAAGCTTTTTCTGTAACTCTTAAAACTATGATATAAAAAAAACTCCAATTGTGTGGAATTTAAAAACTATTGTATTTGTATCATTTAACATCCAGTTAAAATAGTATCATAAGGGGTAATCCGGATTATCTTTATGTATACTTTATATATGTGTATAAACAATAATTGCACATTTCATATAATAACATACCGAAAAGTGGTAGCACTAATATCAATAAAATACATTTACATGACACATAGTATTTTATAGCTGTAAAGATAAATATATCTAACACAATGGTAGACAAGAGGCTTAATATTTTGTTAAGCCCTAAATAAATCTAGAGAATCCATAAAGCTCAGCAACGTTTCTTTGAGAGGAACAAAATGTTATCAGTAACAGAAACACCTTCTCAATGTATAGAGTTTAATGGTGACAAGAAAAGATGTTTTATTCCTTTTCATAGATTATTATAATAATACTAGCATATATTCAGCAAACGTTTTGGGCGAAATGTTTTATAATTGTGACATAACTTTCCTGTAAAATAAGCTACAAATATATTGAGAAGAGCTGTCAATAAAAAATATATAATACGAATCCGCTTTAAGTATTGGTAATTGTAAAATCACTTAAAGTGGGAAATGCAAAATGTCTACTTAACCGACTAACCTAACTTAAACTAACCTATATTATTGTATATCGGTAAACTATTTAAGATTAATAGTTCTAACATGTGTTAAGTTATTTATACAATGTATGAACACAATTACGCGTAATGTATGTATTATACATGAATACGAAATAGTAACACCAGGTTAAATTTAAATTCTCAGCTTGAAAAATATTTTCGATCATAAAGAAGGATATTTTTTGTTGGAGAAATATTATAAAACATTGCAGATACCTTAATAGTAATAACAATGCACAGTCCTATGAATTGTTTTCTTACATTTTCATACAAATGTAATATAGAGTAAATTATGTGAAAGGTAAAACAAATTAACGACGAGATTTTTGTGGATACATCAGGTCTGAGGTTCCTTGACTACAAGAAAGTGGTTATCCGAATGAAGTCGGTCTGTAATGTGCTTGTGTTTCTGTGTCGTTTATAGCACATCGTGTTTGTGCTGTGCTCTACGGCCCAAAGAATTGGAACAAAATATCAATTTTGAAAAGTTACATTTAGAAAAATAACTTTTTATGAAGAAAGTTACATATAAATGAAAAGATACGCTTATTTTGAAAACAATATATTAAAATTTTTTAATACCATTCACAATGCAACTTATTATATATCATTTTCCTCGAAGAAATTCATAAAATTAAACTGAGCAGTAAATAAATTATTAAGTAAATACAATTTGAGGAGTTTGTAAATCAGGAATTATACTATCTGCAGTAATCGATGTCAAAACGTCACAAAAACGCGCATACTTCGTATACACAATCAACACTAAAAGTATCAACAATATCTTGTCAATGGCCACTTCCAGGTGTAAGGTCGATTTAAGGATGTTTTCGTCGATGTTAAAAAAGATTGCTCTGTAAATAGAATCTTTTTAAACTGTTTAAGTATATTAAACAAACGTTAAATCCACTAAAATCTTTTGGACAGAAAAATTCTTATAGAAGTGAATGCACTGACTAACAAATAAATAAGAATAATGACGTATTATAATGATTGTGTAATCCAAAGATATAAGTTGTATCAGAGATTATAATGATCTTTCCATGAGTCTATCTGACAAATTGCACTTCTTACTTCGTTCTAAATATCATCATATTATTTGGTAGAACTTAATTATTGTAATGCACATAATTTTATGATATTTTAAATACTTTAAAATGGAAATATCAAAGTATTTTTTCGATTAAAATGAACAAAATTTTCAATCAAATTTACAGAATTGCTATTGAATACGGACGTCTATAGTAAGTACATTTTCACTGGAGACAGAAACTATTATTACAGAGGAATAATTAAAGATTTTATTCTTTTATCGTTTTTGCCAGTTTTAGGCTCTATTACGAAACAATTCCAGGGGGTATTACTTTTAATAATATATTTGCGACTATTACTGGAAACTAGAGATTTACTTAAGCTAAAATAGAAAATTTAAGAGTATTTTTTTTTCAAAATGTATGCATTGTGAGAAGTATATATTTAGGGAAAATGACAAATAGATTTAAAGTTAAATCACTTTACTGTCCACGCAATGGAATTTACGACTACCAAAAACATGCAAAAATCTAAGCCAATTAGCATTTATATTTAGATTAGAATACGATGCATTAATTCAATTTATAATAATAGATTCTGGCTCTAGTTATAATTTTATTCCTACGAAATTTGACGATTTCAATATAACTTCAATGTGTTTTATGTCCATGGTTTTTCTCTGATTATATTTTCTTTTCTAAGTCTACAGTTTTACAATATCTCCATATTTAGTATAAAAGTTAGGTTCAATGTTTCATTTCAGATTTTAATATACAGGTTTATTTTATCCTACATCTATGTCATTTCGCTATATTTAAATTTTAAAATATTTGTGTATCAATTCTGAATTACTTATTTGCATTTATTTTAAATTATACAGAAATTATTGTGTATGAATTATGCTGTACAAATATCACTATTTCATTTCATGCATCACTATAAGAGGTGTTTGTATATATATATATATATATATATATATATATATATATATATATATATATATATACTTTAACGAATTAAAAAAAATTAAAAAATTTCGTTAAAGTTTACAATAATATTCATTAGAATCGCCTTCACAGAAGATAACTAATTACATTTATTTTTAATACTTTATTATAAAAGTGTAGCATTAGTAAAAGAAATAAACTTAAGTTTTTTTTTGTTTTTTTTTAATTTATATACAGCAACACATTGCAACAAATTTATTTTTAAGGTGATGGGATAGCGTTATGCATTGTATAGTGTATTATGAACATTAAAATCGAGATAACTACTAGCATTATACTGTTCATTCAGTTTTCTATAGTTGGGATTTTAGTTTTTCTACAATTTGGGAATTAAATTAGTTCCATCCAATAAATATCAGACTAAACACTTATATGTATCAATGTATGTCATAAATATCTCGAATTATGCCACTAATATTAATTTTAGAAGAGGATAGATATTTCTATCGTTTGTTGTTTTTCGATGGTAATATTCAATCCTTTTCTAGAAATTTCATCTTCTTCTACCATCCATATTATCATACGTTGATTAATGGATAACAATGCACACACTATTCTGAAATCTGTAACTTTATTTAAGTAAGTGTAATTAGATTTAATTGGCTTCATTGCACATTGTATTCCTCAAGATTTATTTAATTACTTAAAAGAAAACAGTTTTGAATATTGTGGTAATTTAAGATAGATGGAAGTGTATATCCAATACATCCTACCGTATATAATCTGGAATATGAACTATTCTAATGCTTCTGAACCCTCTCAGGACAACACTGACCATGTCTGGAGTCCGCACCACCATTTATTTCATCTTATCTGTTGGAGAAAAAAAACATTTATTCATAAACACACAAACTACCATTTCTAAAAAAAACTCATACTTTTAAAATACCTAGTTATTATTGTTTGTATATTATGTAAACAGGACCAAAAAGACTACATGAAACTAATTTAGTTGAACACAGTACACAGTTATAATTCCTATTTTGATCTTTAAGGACTAAATTTATTTCCTTCAAACCTATGTATTGAATTCACGTGTCTACATTAGCACCATGGTCTTGAAAACCATTTTCTTTGTTCACATCATTCTGGCGTTCTATCTTTGTTGTATAGTGTAACCTAAAGATAGAAGAATACCGATTTAATTTAAGAATTACTGATGAGTTTAATACTATAATTTAAACATTGAGAAAATTAAAACCAAATATTTGTCTAGGATAATAATAATAATTGGTGTAGTATTTTCTTTTAATGTGTATATTTAAATAATTGTGTTACATTTAATTTTTTTTAATGATTTTTATATTATTAAATGTTTAAATAATTATTAAATTGTTTTCTAAGTTTAAAAATGTGATAGATTTTTTATTATATGAATAATGTAAGTAATAATGTCTAGCTGCAACATAACATATTTAGTTTAAGCTAGACCCGATAATAATTGGAAAAAAAATAAATGAAAAAAGTAATTAGTAATTGTCAATCATTATTATTGATCTAATGAATGTTTCAAGCGGTGAACTTTTTAAGAGGCTCTCCAAGTTTTAATTGAGTGCTTGAAGATTTCTGATATGAAAATAAAAAATGACTCATTAATACTAGAAAGCTGTTTGCACTATTTAATTTAATAAACAAAATGACCATGAAAATAACTTGTTTTTTTTTTTTTTTTTTTTTTTGTTCTTTCAGGACCTCTAATGATTTTACCTTTTTCTCCAAAAGGTTATTTGTTAAATTACTAGTTAGCAACACAATTTTTAAAAAGCTTCAAAATAAAATCTTTTCCTCTTTCCATTTAACATATTTAATGTTTCAATTCCACCAGTAACAAACATGACCAAAAAGAATAAATTTTTAAGTACATTTCTAACAGCATCCGCACTATGTATGGTTTTACTGGTATTAAACTAATGTATTGGTAAATAAATTACTAAATAAGTACTGTTGTTCCTGAGTTATACATAATATATATTTTTATTTTCCTATATATTACAACCATTTTACATTTAATATTAACCACATCTTTGATGATCTTATGTGTTTTGGACAATTTGTGGAAGAAATGAGCAACAATGGAATCGCAAAATCAAAAACAAAAAAGAAAATTTGTTACTGCCGAGGGAGCCACGGCAGAGGGACTTTTAGTCAAACAATATTTAAAATTGTTGAGCATATTACATAAGAAGGATAAAATAAAGCAAAAGCTTAAAGTTTCAAATATTTATAATTAAATATTTGAAACTTTAAGCTTTTGCTTTATTTTATCCTTGAATATGGAGTTTCAACAAGAAATATCTGCTATTACATTAAAGTTTATTACATAAGAGTATATGCAGTAGAGTTGTACTAAAGTAAATTGGGCTACTGCAGTTGATGATAATTTGGATATATAAATACGAATCTAGACATTGTAAATTGTATTTTGCTAAGTGACAGTACGTGATATATAGGTGAGAACGATTTAAATGTATAAAAAACATAACTCAGGTGAGATTAGATTATGAAAGTAAAATCAAATTAGTAAGTTACAAATAAAGAAAGTCAACAAATGATTAAAAGTTGAGTATATGTAATGTTTACTGAGACATCAAGACTTGTTGCAGACTATTTAATAAACAGTAAAAAATTGTAAATAGAGTTTATAACTCTGCGAATTCGTAATTAATTTTACAGATTTTAAATACAAACTTATTTTATTAAGTTTTGTTTTTGAAGTACTGCACACAGTTTTCTACGATCCTCGTCGCCATTTTTCTCGTCTCTTCAATTCAACTTTGTTGAAGTTCACAATTTGTTTTGAGAAAAATTCAATGTTTTCGTACAAAACGTGTTAATAATATTAATTACATGCATGCATTAAACAATAGCATACAAAAATCTTGAATTGGATATTTCATTTTTGCTTACATTAAGTATAACTTTACATTATAATGGAGGGTGAAATCTTAAATAATTTATTGACGGGAGGTATGATTTATTTTTATTTTTATAAACTACATAAATATATCATTAGAGAAAGATTACGATATTATAATATATTTCATTAAATAATTACCCAAGCAAAATACACTAATTCTTATTAGATTCTTGGAAATAGTGTACTTTTAAATTGTGTTTTATAACTAATGATCGTTTAAGACTAAATACAAACCTAAAATTAAAAAAATTTTAAAAATCTTTTAAATAGTTCGTTGTGAAGAAAAAAAATCTTAATAAACAAATAGCATTTATGATGAAAAACTTTTTTTATAAATGTTTAAATATTTTTTCAATGAAGAGTGTGATTATTAAATGTGGTGAATGAAACAAAATGTGTAATAAATAATATTTAAGCAACTTTTCTCCAGTAAATAATTGTTGGCACAAAAGATTCAGTTTATCAATAGTTTTAATTAAATCTCTACCTGTCATACAATGTTCGCTTAAGTTTGAGCATTAGCACTTAAACATCAATAAAACAGAAGATCTTTGTGCTTAATAAATTACTTCCTTGTACTTCTGGTAATCTTACTTTTAATTTTTTGTACTTAACAGAAAATTATAAAGCATGCCCAATTCAAAGAAAAAAGGATTCCAACTAAATTTAATAAACTTCTCAGATATATTCATGTATTAACATTAAACATTTGTGTTTTGCAATAATACTATGTGTTAGTTTACTATATAAAATGATACTTTGGATACTTATAAACACATTCTTACCTATAATATAAGTTTATGTGTACGCCTCCAAAAGAAAGTTATAATTCAGAGAGCTGCATAGATAATTTCGGATTTTCGCAATCTTAAATAGAGCATTACAGTCATACCTGTTTTTTTTTTCGAACAGCTATGACTGTGGCCCGTCTGTAGCTCGTCGTCCGGCCCCAAGCCAATCAACTTCAATTTTACGTTACCTATTACACTGTTTGCACTTATCAAAACAGAAAACCAGTTAAAGTTGTTACGAAAATGAATGTGTAAAATGGGAATCAAAATGAAATGATAGAAAACAATTTTCTTTTTAAAATAAAATTTACAAATTACTTTTCAGAAGTGGAATTATTGATTTAATACGTAATGCACAGTGATTATATTATGATAGCAGAGCTGGATATTGTTAAATGAAGTTGAACTTGTAGATGTTTATTTTTGCTATTTACTCCATATGAAAGTTTATTTATTCATAAGAGAGTAAGTTAATAGTTCCGTCATATTAATTAACCACACATATTATTCTTTACATATTAATCCCCACAGTTACTAAAACATATAACTATACATACACAGAGTAATTTCCATTTAATCTAGTTTTGTGTCTATCTAGTTGATCTTGATTTATTAAACAAACAATGATTCTACATATAGCCTTTATAATTACAACATTGTTTGTAATATATGTAAATAATAAACATAGCTTTGAGTGCAGAATATTTGCAAAATTTACTGATTAAACGTTTCTAATTGTGTTATACTGTTACGGTCGTGAGAGCTTTTGTAATGATGCAAACGTCATTACTACAAACGAAGAAAAATCATTAACTGTGCGCTGTAACTGTTCTATAGTAATTATTAAATTATCGAATGAACGAGTGAAATATATGAAATTTGAGTTCCTCGACATTTTAGCTTTGAAAATATTTTGCGTTCTTTCGATCCTTTTCCTGTCAACAACTTTCTAAATTAATAATGTGAATCAAGTTTGATGCATTTATTATCTACCTCTATTTGTAACGAAATAGCCATGAATTTTAATTATTATTCGGTTTATTTATTTTTTGCAGTTCCCTTGCACTTAGCACACAGTCTGC
This sequence comes from Aphrophora alni, assembly GCA_963513935.1. Lineage (NCBI taxonomy): Eukaryota > Metazoa > Arthropoda > Insecta > Hemiptera > Aphrophoridae > Aphrophora > Aphrophora alni. The sequence continues at coordinate 39,626,368 of OY740769.1, forward strand.
TATACAAAGTGTAACGTATTACACCCAGGGTGTTCATATGTTTCTGGTATGCTTTATGCTCATAAATAACAGCTAAAGAATTTTACTTAATTACGACTACTACGTTTTTAGTTAACACATATCTAATTTGCGAGGCCTTGGTTTCAAAGGTATTTTAGAATCTTAACAATCATCTCCTCTCTGTGTGTAGGTATGTGTAAGTTTAAAAGTTTTTTTATTAATATAAGGTTTTAACAATCTTAGATTATAACTTACACACACTTACACACAGACAGGACAGAAGTTGGATCATTGTGGTGCATTGTGAATCTTGGATCATATTTAAAAAAGGTGAAATTTCGTCTTAAGAATATCATCCATTAGCCTTTTCTCAATATATGCAATATCTCCACGAAATTAGGTAAAATATGTTAAAACAAATACACTACTCAAAAATAAGAAAATTAGAATTGGAAAAATTAGACCAGCAAATAATTTCTGAACTGAATCTTTCAAAATATGCCACCAAATTCATCTCTAACAATGTTGTCTAAAGAATCAACAAACTGAACCCGCTCCTTCTTTAAAAAATGTAGATACTATTATAGTTACCATCATTTACATATCGGAAAGAGAGCAGTTATGAGCTTAGAAAGAACTAATACTCAAAGTATAGCTACATTCTTTAGTAATATTGTGGAATACCTTTTAATATGAAGTTTGTTACGTTCTGTAATTGTATCGATTAAATGTTCTTATATGGAAGCTGGAAACATCTCTGTGGTTTTCATCTTTTAGTCACTTGATAAACATAAATTAATCCATGCACTTGAATCGTCGGGTTTTATTTTACAACCTTATCATTTTAAAAAAAAGTTTAAATAATTTATCTACAATGTTCATCATTTAAACACACGTGTTAGAAGTAAGATGTGGAAGTTAACTGCAGTTCACTTACCAGTACCCGTAATGACAGATAACTGAACTTGTTCAGTTCACTCCGAGAAAAGTTTAAAAAGCATATTAGTGACGCTATTTAGAATCTTAGCGATTTGCGATAACCAAAACTGATAATAACTAATTCAATTCTCTCTAAGAGAGAGAGAGAGAGAGAGAGAGAGAGAGAGAGAGAGAGAGAGAGAGAGAGAGAGAGAGAGAGAGAGAGAGAGAGAGAGAGAGAGAGAGAGAGAGAGAGAGAGAGAGAGAGAGAGAGATACAGGAATAAATATATATATATATATATATAAAAAAAAATTTTTTTTATTATTCCTGATATATATATATCAGGAATAATATGTATATGTATATTTGTACATAATATACAGGAACATATATATATATATATATATATATATATATATATATATATATATATGTTCCTGTATTCTATGTTGACACTTTCAAGTGCATTTTTAAATACGTATTTCTTCATCAAATTAATTATCGGCAGTGATTAGAATCAACTCATCATATTTCTGCATGAAACATATTAAAATGTGAAATATATTGTTATATTTGTAAAAACCAATAAATAAACTGTGAATAACCGATAAAGTAATTTTACTGTACTTTTTCATATTGTATTCGCATAAGTAAATTAATAAGTTTAAAACCCAAAACTTGTCAACTATGAAACCATTCAAGAAACTTTAAGACTATAAGAAGTGTTGAGATAAATTGAAAGTCGTAAAGTGCTTTTCAGTGGAAACTATTCCGTCTAAACCAATAGACTCCCCCGTTCCCAAGCGCCGTTCAATTTACTGAACGGATGAAGCCTGGTCTGAGAGGCTTTAAACTAATGCTTATTTTAGTGTGAGATTACATTTTTGTCACTGAGTATTGTCAAATTATATTCCTTTTCCAAATAAAATTGATTAATACAAATCTACTTAATGATGGATATTTCACTTTTTCAGGTGCGGGTTCTGCTGGTAGGATGTGGGTGGGGGGGGATTTTATCTGACATGTTCCAAGGGCGCCTATGATCCTAAAATTATGATCCTGATTAAAAACGATTTTCACGCAATGACATAATGGAAACAGTTATATAGGATGAATGAATGTCATTATAAAACATAGATAAAAATATAAAAACTGAAAAGCAACAACAGAAGAAAACAGAGGGCTGCTATTTCGACTGATGTAAACCAATCTGCTTATTTGATATTCAAGAGCAAAAGAGAATGATTTTAAAATATAAAAAAAGGTATATGTTGCCATTTTTAAGAGATTGACTTCTTGAAGAACGAATGTCATTATAAAACATAGATAAAAATATGAAAACTGAAAAGCAACAACAGAAGAAAACAGAGGGCTGCTATTTCGACTGATGTAAACCAATCTGCTTATTGGATATTCAAGAGCAAAAGAGAATGATTTTAAAATATAAAAAAAGGTATATGTTGCCATTTTTAAGAGATTGACTTCTTGAAGAATGAATGTCATTATAAAACATAGATAAAAATATGAAAACTGAAAGGCAACAACAGAAAAAAACGATGGGCTGCTATTTCGACTGATGTAAACCAATCTGCTTATTGGATATTCAAGAGGAAAAGAGAATGATTTTAAAATCATTATCATTTTAATATTATTAAAAGGTATAGTTTGCCATTTTTAAGATAATTTACTTCTTGGAGTGCAGGTTTTTCTGATATAATTAATTTATTTTATTTTACAGCATTGACATCTCAAAGTTATCTATAGGCTACATGAAGAGTTTTAAAGGGCATGTTTTACCACATTAGCAGACCGGAGTTAAGGAAGAGCTATACATTACTGCAATTGAACTTTGTCCCATGTTTTCTACAGTAATGAATGTCGTTACGATGAGAAGGGAACATAAATTGCTATTCTTTAAGAGAATAAATCCTTTTTATTATACGGAACTTTCCTTTCACGTTCTTATGTTATACACGGTTGTGGAATTACATCATGAATACATTGATTTATAGTCGTTTTTAGAAATAAATATTGTTTAAAATTGTTAAATATTAGAGAGGGTTTTTCTACGAAAAATTGTAGTGAAATGTAAAAATGTTATACGGAAATTGAAATTATAAAAGCCATAAACTCTAAGCTAATGAGAGTGAAAAAATACAATGAAGGAAAGACTGTAAATGACTTAAGTCACTACATTTAATCAACACGAGCGCAGAAGTGATAATTGTAAAAAAAATATATCACGGAGTTAAAAAAAGTTAAATTTGGAAAATGTTAAGCTTCAATAAGTTAATCCAGCAATGTTATCGGAAAACCATTTATTATAAATTACACATTTTGTAATAATGTTCAAAATTGCTAAGTAATATGTTAACCAAGTTAACTATGTTAGAATTGATGGAAAATAGAAAAACTACTTGAATGGAGAAAAGGTATGGGTCATACAAAATTTATGACCCACTAACTTACGGCAAATATTTTAAACCCGATTCCACTCCTATTTTTTGTTTGTAAAATGAGATGGATGTTTCGTTGTCTGGTTATGCATCTTTTCTAAGTGGGATTATGAATTCATTACTACAAAACAAAAAAGGTGAAAGGATAGGAAATAGAAAAGAAGGGTTAGTGTTTTTTAAAATAAATTAATAAAACCGAGTTAAGGATATACATATTTATGTTAGATTAAATATTCATACCGGCTTTAATGGTTGGTATGAAAATAGAGAATATTTCTGTCTGTTTAGCTGCACCATACTATTCTAGATCCCTTCATCGCAATATCTCTAGAGAAATAATACCTCAGTCTGCGAGACCTTCCCTAAATATTTATTGTATTATCTCTTGCAGAATAATATACTAATACACATTTATAGACTGAAATGTATAATAAAACCTCCTTTGAAAATTGGAATAATCACCTGTGATTAATAAACCTAATAACACCTCCACTAATGTTTAATCTCCATTGTTTTAGGTAGTGTTATATAATATCACAAACGTTTAACAGGTCTAACTAATCCACAAAATGGAGTAGGACATAATTATAAACAACAATTAGTTCTCAGACATTAACAATATCATTATACATATGTTTTTGGAATTGTGTTACAATTGTAGCTTATGTTAGTGATATATAGAACCTACGCTTTAAAGCCTCTTGAATCTTTAAATATTTAGAGCCTCTTCCAATATTTGTTTGCATCATTGAATTTGTTTATTAAACAATATTAGTAACTCTCCTCTCTTACATATAAGTTGCATGATGCAAATATTTTTAAGTGGTTTTTTACTTTATATTATGTCACGGGAACGTAAGATTTCAAACCATGCTTTGGCGAAATTCACTATTATGATTTGTTAATTGTATGACTTATGGTTATAAAGTAAAAGAAAATTAGAAAGCAAAAACACAATAAAAAATTTATTTAAGTAAATTTACATTTTTACAAATAATAACTCTTTATAAAACGAAGAATTCCACTTTTCTAAATCATACAAAGTCTGCTTTTTGGATATTTCATATACAGTGTAACTTAATTGGCATGAATTTAAAAATTAATAATATAATCCTTGGCTAGAAATATTTAAGTCTTAAAAACAAATAATTAAAAAATAAATATATATTATATAACTACCTCTTTTTAGTATCCTCACAAATTACACATTTCAGGTGAAACGCAATTTTATTTTACACAAAAAAATGTTAGAGTGTTGGCAATCTATTACTACAATCAATTGGAATGAAAGATCTGCCCCCAAATGTTAGAACTAACCACGGGAATAATAATAATGTGTAGAAGAGCTCTAAGATTAAAAAATCGGCTGTAAAGTGATGTGCGTCTCTTGTATTGGTTCTTTGTAATTTCCTAAAATCAGATTATTTTTTGATTTTCAATAAAAATAGAAATCGGTTTAGATTTATAAATAGCCTACAGCCGTGAAAAATCGTAACAAAACACGTCAATACAAAAATTAAATGTCACCATTGCACTAAGTTTAGTAGACAACTGTCATCCCTGAAATTAATCGTGGTTGTGTTGGATGGACGTTGAAAAATCTTTGCTCTCGTTTATGTCTCTCGGCTTGGTCACATTATATTTATTATTATACAATAAAAGAATAATACCGAGTGGGAACTAGTTGTATAATCGTCTAGAGAGGATTTTTCCGTGACTCATTTTTAATAATGTTCTGTCCATCTATACTAATAAATATGTTCACATTACTTGGTATGTAAAAGGAAAACGTAAAGTTTGCTGTAGTGATGACGATAATAACAATACTGGTTCATTTTTACACAATTGTCTATCTAAACATTCCATAGATTTTAATATTAGAAACAAAATGAGAGACAGACTGCAACCTTGCATCAATCTTTCACTTTTTGGATTGATATTGGATGTGTAAGTTTCTATCTATAAGCACCACCCACGTACCAATTCATTCATACATATCTTATTACCTGATACGAGGCAATATCTTTTACACTCCATTACGCCACACAGCTTAACTTTAGAATGACATCAGAACTGAGATAAAATATATGTTGCCTGTGTCTCTTTGTTGAACTCTCTCTCTGTTCTTTACTAGAATATTAAAGACAGTAAAATAACGTATTATTTTAATAATAATTTGAAAACGTATATAGAAATCAATAACGGTATGTACAGTTATAATTAATATTAAATTACCAATTCTTTCTATAAATCAAATGATGATGATGTAATGTAAAACAGTATAATAACGAGCAAAATATTATGGATTTCGATGTAAGTAAATCCTGTAATAATACTTAATAATATAGTTTTATAACAAATAATTCATATGACTTTGAAAATTTATATTCCAAACAGAAGTAATATTTAGATAATTCAAAAACTTATTATAGTTTAGTGTATAGAATCACTACAGACAGTTTCCACAAAACAATAGTAATACATTTAACAAATTTAATAGACAAAACTACATTCCGTAACAAAAATAACAGAATACCTAAGACGAACCAAATTTATCAGCCCCCCACCAATGAGCATATCAAAGCGTCAATCCGGAAAACCAATAAGACAAAATAGATTATACCAAATAATAGGAAAGCTAATCGACGAAGAGAAAGAAAGCGATTTGATGTGCCGTATGATGGAACATATGTCGAATATTTCACTATCGGAACAGAATAAAATCGATTTTAACTTTGTGGGAGACTGTGTAGAAACACAAGACCAATACAATTTAGTAAATGACCTTATTGAGGAAATCAATGCATGCAGTTTCACACAGTAAAATAAGCACACCCAACATCATCTGTTAGGACTCACAACAATAAAAAGAAATTTTCCATAATGAACGTAGAAAATGACGCAAACGATACACCATACGTTAATGAACCTAAATTAACCTAAAAATATTGATCAATACTGGAATCACTAAATCATATGTTAAGAAAGCTATTGGTTTCAATATTTTAAATAATATATTTAAACAAGAAACGTTCCAAGTAAGCATACAATACGGAGGGTCCAAAGAAAAGTTTAGCTGCAAGATACCAATTTTAGGAAAGTATTATAACTGACAAATCAGATAAATGAGTAAGATCCCAATATATTACCACCCCGGTTTTAGTCTCGGGGTTCCGTGAAGTAGAAATGCATCCGGATAACGTTCATAAGACAGCCCTCTCAACAGAAACTGGACACTGTGAGTGTCTAAGAATGCCTTTTGGACTAAGAAACAGCTCATGCACGTTCCAACGAATACTGAATAACATATTGCGTGGAATGCATAATGAGATTTACCTGGTTTATATTGATGATAACATCATCTACTTGACCAGTTAGACATTACTTATTAGTTATTCGTTATACATTTTGTTTATGAAATATTGAATTTATAGACTTTTAAGAACGGTTAATAAACGACTTGAAATTATGCAAAAGGAAAACCTATTGTGCATCCCTATTATACATAAGGAAAACATATTCAATTACACAGTATAAGGAAAATATATAGTGTTACCAATTACAAAATACCATTATTAACAAGTATAAGGAAAACCTATTTCAAAAAGGATAGTAATTCAACGACAATCTAATTGTATGTGGTTTATTTTAAATGAATTCTACAACAGTGTAGGGACTAACACATCCTACAATTACTACTTTTAAATCGGTTATTATGTATACTCTAACGCTTAAGGACGAATAATATTACAATTTACGTACAATTTCATATCGTTGTAGCTAATTTTAATTTTTTATTAAGAGAGTATAGGCGGTCAGTATGCTCTTTCACCCAGTCCCCAGAATAGATTTGATTTGTACCGAAGCTTCCACGATAGAAGGCGAATTTAAATGTAAAGATGTGATGATAAAAGGGTGAATTTAACTGAGAGCGAAAGTGAACACGTAGGGAGCATATATTAAACACAGGCTACCATTTTATATCTTTGGTGAAATTTACATTCCAGACTTCAAGAATATACATCATGAAGATTATTGAAGCATATTTTACATCACTTTACCAGATTTTTGGCCAGCCCGTATAACCTTGACGCTCCAAACTGTATCTCAGAAATCCTCCGAGGTTACGTAAACGTGCCAGAGCCACTTACACTCTGAAATATCAAACTTTCATATAAAGAAGTTCAATTCTCTTTTGGAAGAACGGTGAGATTTATAATGCAACGTTTCTTCAAAAAAAAAACATATATTAATAATTTTATAAAATAACTGTATAAAATATTTGTAGAATGTTTTAAAATCTGAAGTTCCTGGGTTTGTACAATAAATTTTCAAATGTAAATATTATAATTGAAACAGATTTATATCTCTAATGAAACCAAATATTGTTATTTAAAATTGTATTTCTATAATGCCTATGATTCAAAAATATCGGTCAAATGTGTCTGTTATGTAGTATTACATATTTTCCTCTCTTTTGACTAAGCCAATAAAATCCATTTTACAATTTTAAAACTTAAACATTTATTTCATACCTCACACAGTTTGAATAAGACTCATTTTATTTCTTTTTTTTTCTTCTTGAATGCATGTTAATTTATATTAGAAACATGCGTTTGAATATGTTGGAAATACAACATATCAGATTGGGATCTTCTTGTTTTATTTCTATACATTTTTAAAGAAGTACTTAAATCTGTAAATTTACTATTATTTTCTCATGATTGAATAAAGCTATATGAGACCAAGGACTCGTATATATAATAATATCTACTTAAACGAACTTAGAATCCTCAACAGAATTTGAAGAATTGATAAATTAAATTACAAAAAAAAAAATATATTAAACTGCAGTAATATTAGTTTTGTTATCGGTGTAAATTTTCAAATCCAGAATATGGGATAGAAAACGTGAAACTTATTTAGTTTAAATTCAAAGTCAACATTGTTCAAAATTAAAATCAATATTATTGTACTTAAAGTAATGGTTTTTACAACAACGTTTATTTTAACCGAATAACTTGGAATCACTTGTTTGGTTATTTCCGTGTTTTATTTTATTCTTGTTAGATATGTAAGAAAAGTACTTAAAAAGAAAAACATAACAATTCAGAGACAACTTACCTTAATGTTTGTAATCCTAGTTTGTTTATATTTTAAGAATTTTGTGCATTATGTAATCAAAATTGGGGACAAATCTTAAATCCTCGTAACTATTCCAAGATCTAGTAATTTTGTAGAAATGACTCCAGCAATTGAAGTGATAAAAGAAATTGTACCGACTAATGGTGTGTGAAGTGGGGCTCATTCAACAGACAAGACATTTATTGGAGTCGCTAAATTTAACAAACTGTTTCAGATAAAGAGTTTTCTAAAGAACGTAGTAAATTTTCTCCATTATAGAATAGAAACTATTGTATATTACAGTTTTCGAAATATTTCGTGTGCAGAGTATGTAATGAAGAAAATTCTATATAGGATTATTTGTGTATTATATTATATAATAAAATTGTGAATAATGGTTCTTTGAATAGTGGACATAGTTACTGAGATGTTTTAATCAATTAATTGTTCCCTGTATAAGTGACTAGGCCTACTGCATGAGGAGCAGTTAACAGCTAAATGGGGGCACCACTCATAGGATAAACAATAGAACTTGTAAGGGGTATCTTACTCGTTGCATTGCGAATTACTATTTAGTGGGAACCCAGTGGTAGTAACAAACTAAACTCTTAAATGTTATTTTTTCATTGCACTTCAATCATTTTGATGTAACGAAAACATTCAGGTGCTTCTTCACCATGGAGATATTCAAATCGCCGTTTTCATAAACGACTTGTTCCGCTCTTGGGCTGTAGGTTACACTGGCGGTTGCTTACGTAGGCGTTTGCTTACACAACAATTTTCTCACATTTTAGTTTTGCTGAATGGTTGTTGTTTTATTCTCTCTCTCCCCCCGCCATTCAATAAAATTAGCTTTTACATGAATAGTTGCACACGCGGGCTTTTATCACAGTTATGTTTGTTTAGACGGGTATATAAGCTCACTTGGGCGTTTCGTCACATTATCGTTTAGCTTTACAGTCGGCTACTGACGATATACAGACATTGGTTCACACTAGCTATTACACTGCCGGTTCCACGCTCGGAAATGTAGTCACACGAGTATTTGTTTACGTGGGGTATTTATTTACATGCTCATCATGTAACTTGTGAGTTTCCTCTCAATAATGTTTTATTAAACACTTAGTTAGTGATAATGCCCTTTTATTACACAGGAGTTAGTTTACTCACAAATTATTGACTTAGTTCTGTTTAGACAAGCTGTTGTGAACACGGCCGATTGATAAGAGCGACACTATCAACACTAGCTTTTTTTGAAACAACCATCACACAATATACATGTGTGTGTGTGTGTGTTTACACAGTCACTTATTGACATAGGCGTTTTCTCCATCCTTGATTGTATACAAGGGTTGTTACTAAAACTTCTCTTTAATTTTAATTGCTTTTGCGTAAAAGGCTTTATACTCACATGTATGTCTTGTACAAAAATATTTCTAAATATTACCACAAACATTTGTTATATAGACAGAAGACATTTATACATTCAGAAGACTAAGATCGCGGGACATAAGCCAGAGATTGCATAGATATTTGTTAATTTAAACCGGAGATTGACTATATTGATGTCAAGTCCCAGGTTTTTAACGCAAGAGTTTCCCATACTTTTACAAGTACCCTTGAAAAGATTAATTAATGCCCTTCATAAAAGATGAAGTTGTAATGCATAAACAACCTTTTACAACTATATCATGAAAGGCTTTTATAAATTATTTTTTAGAAAGAAATTTCTATAATCTTTGACTAAATCTTGACCCAGTTTACAAAATAAAAATATTCTAACGTCATATTACTGTATCCATATTTTAAGCAGTATATAAAATATATGAATACTGTTAATAAATAAATTGAAGTTGCAAAACTAAAATCTATTTCAACAAGCCAAACTAATGGTAAAAAAACTATTTTAAAATCCTGAGAAGTTTAAAGAAACACAAAAATATATACATTTACGAACAAATTGAAATCGCTGTAGTGAAGGAGAGATTTGAGATGATGAATATTTATTTTATTTTAGTATTTATTTAGACTAGACGTTATAAATTATTTTAGAAAGTTATACATTTTATAAATTTGTGAAATGGATATAAGCGTAAATTGTTAAATATTTGTGGTAATCAGTTACGTTTAAACATCTATAATCATTTTAAAATGAAGTTTGTAAAAACTCGTTGTCCTGTCGAAGAATGTAATTTGATTGGTACACATTTCAAACTTTTGAGCCTGGAAACAAAAGAAGGGATATTTACTTTCATTAAGAATCCCATCGCTCTGCAAAAGAATCATCTAAATGGATTTCAATACAACAATTTTCATTTACAATTGAACCTATAAATGAATTAAGGTCGATGGCCTTTATGGTATTAATTGTGAATATAAAACAAGCGTAACTATAGTTAAATAGCCTATATTTTATGGAATAGAAGGTTTAAAATTTCATATTTTTTTGTTTCGTAAGTATAAAATTATAACACTTTTAAAGGAAATAAAAAGGGACAAATCTTTGAAACCCTGTAAAACATGGAAAAGGTTTAACTAACGTAAATCTTGTATGCTTGGAAGTTTCGATTTCTTAGTAGTGAAAGTCGAGTAAGAAAGTTCTTTGTATATTAGAAGTTTTATTTACCACTGCTTGTTTCCTTAGCTCACAGTATTAAATTTAACACTTCGGACAAGCAGTGTCTACTAGTCTGATCACACGACTTGGAACTATGCAGTGTTATTTGGAGTGGACTCCATTAAAAAACTTAATGAGTAAAAAGACCTTGTATAAAATGCAAATAATCTTATTTCTACACTTAGCTAATGTAGTGGAGAGAAATACAAGGAACACCATATCAGTAATTGGTTTCAAATTTATTCGCATATCATAATATCATTTACACAGCTTTATATGTTTATTTCACTCATAACTCTTTATATTTCATTAAACCTTGATATACAATAAGGCTACCGATTTTAATACATCTAACATTGTAAGAGATTGATTTAATAATGTTTACTCATCATATTACTAAAATACGTCAGTAGACATCGCAGGGATTTGGTCTTAACATGGGCTCTTATGGAGTTATTCTCGACCAATCAGAATCGTCCATTTGGTCACGTGACCGTTTCTCAACCAATCAGAATCGTCCATTTATAACTTCAACTGCACCGACTTGTGTCCTAACCGACCGCCATCTTTGTTTTTAGTACAGTAAAATGCACAGAATTGCGCATAACTGCCAAAATTTTGGTTTTCAATGTAAAATGCACCAACGTGTGGCCTAACCGATCGCCTTCTTGTTTTTCAACATAAACTGCAACGACTTGGGGCCTAACCGACCGCCATCTATGTTTTTGGTAGAGTAAACTTCACAGACTTGCGACATAAATGACAGCATTTGGGTTTTATTGTAAATTACATTGACTTGTGGCCTAACTGGCCGCCTTCTTGTTTTTCAACATAAACTGCAAAGACTTGCGACCTACTCGTCAGCCATCTTTGTTTTTGGTAGAGTAAGCTGCACATACTTGTGTTATACCTGCCAGTCATATGGTTTTCAGCTTAAATTACACCGTATTGTGTTATAACCGCGAGGCTTGTTTTTAAACCGCTAGGCTTGCATAATAACCCCCAACATGCGTCCCAAAAGTCCACTATCTTGTTTTTTAATATAAAATGCACCAAATTGAGCTTTAACCGTTAGACTTCCAGTTTTTCAGCGTGGGCTGACAGCAACCTAACTTTTTTTTTAGTTTAGCAAAGAACATAATATAGCGAATGCCAATTCCCAAACACATGCACATATGCTCGTATGCAATAAATTGCATAGTGGGGGTCTTACAAAAATAAATATACGTTTACCAGTATACAAACAGACATCTGTTCACATGTAAGTGCATAGCGTTGGTCTAGCAAAAATAGCCGTGACATTTATAAGCTATCACCCCCTAGTCTACATAGCTACCCCTACTATAAAAACCTTCAGTTTCGATTCTCAGATGCCAGTTCAGTTCCAAGTTTGATCTGCGTGAATACGTAAGTACAAGTTTATTCTGTCTATATTTGACTTTTATACCTATCATATTATGTTATATTATGTTAGGCAATCATTTAAAACAATTTAAACCAGAGGAATTTAGTTAAGTATAAGGAACTTGTAAGGCAGAGAGACCGGGAAAATTGTCGTTTAGACTCAGCCTATTAGATTTTACTACTCTAGTGCACAGGGGTTACTTACAATTTGTTTAATTTAGTCTAGTGGAAATACAGTTAGGATTGTTGCAGCGTGAATACGTGGGCAGAGTTAAAGTTTTAATACCTGTTATATCAGGAGTAAAATTATGAATATCGATAGCCTATACATAAAACTGATATTTCGAGTGAAGTGAGTTAGAAAATCGTATCCTCCTCCTCGTACATTGGAACTTCGACTTTTATTTTCGAGAGAGTGAGGGTGGTATTATTTTGTCAACTCTAAGTGTATTAATTACTTAGCGTAAACGGTATTTTTCCTGATTGTCTCAATTAAAGATAATTTATAATATAATAGCTACATAATTTATTATTTTATACATAGAAGCGCGAGGATTTCATAAGAGTCATAGGGTTTTGGACATTAATGTGTTTGGACATCAATCATAAAGTTATCATTAATCTGCCTTGCCTACGCTAATTTGAAATAACATATTACCTTCGGGTCTTGTTTTGGTGTTTGTTATGAAGAAAAACGGTGTCATAAACTAGATTAGGTTTTTTATTCTTCAACTCTTACTATTCTCCTATAAAAATCTACAGCGCAATATACCTCGCTGGCTAAAACCTCTTCGAAGGGTAAATTTGTTTCTTTATGAGTGAGATTTTTGGGCCTAGTAAAATCCGTAGACTTGTGTTAAATAACTAGTAGAGCGTCATACTATTTTGTAAATTTATTACAGCACATCTTTCATAACACATCTTTTACTTTACACGTCAACATTCCATTCACAAATTTATTATGTGTTTATATGTAATTCTAAATTAAAAAGTTTATAAAAATCCCATTAAAAACGTTTGAATTCTCAGATAAGGCTGTGTAAGGAAGTTGCGGTTACGATAACTCTTGCAGTCTCCACAAAGGATATTATGGGTTTTGTAACCACTGTGTTTTTCAACGGTTCGGTTTATTTTGAGTTATCAAAGTGTCGTATAAGAATAAAATATTATAGTGAAATCGGTTGACATTTTATAGTTAGTGTTTTGTACTTAATGAAGGTTTGTGTTGTGTAGTTAATGGAGTGTTTTTGTTGTGAAGTTAATGAAGTGTTTTTGGTGTGTTATTATCTTAACAAAGATAAGTATTTACTCGTTTATTTTTATTCTTACATCAATTTTCGGATATATTATATCTGTATATTAAGCAAATATTTAATTAACAACCTAATCTCAAACATGGTTTTTACTATTTATTTAAAATTTATTTTGAACGTTAGACTGCAAAACAGTGTTTTATAAGATTTTTAACAACAGTACAATAACGTGGAGTTAGAAATAATTCAGGATTACTTAATGATACAGTTCTTTATTCCAATCTTTGTGATAGGAAATTAGGTATTATTAATACTATTGTATATTTTTTCTGCGAAATTATTTTTAATAAGTACATTATTACAGTACATTTTAGGCGATTTGTCAAAGTTATCACTCAAACATCGGTCTCTGTAGGGTTGTGTACAGTAGTACCTTATAGATTTTTGGCAGTGTACTCTTTCAATCTAATATAGACAGTTCACCCGTGAGACACGGACCTGTTTCGGAAGAGATCGAGAATTTTCGGCTATTTTCGGCTAATCACGGATTGTAACAACAGTATAAAAGGGCATTCCAGACGAGTATAAATCTAGCCTAATTTAAACACGTGAATTGTGAGGAACCAGCAGCTACAACTAACTGCTTACGGCAGGGCTCGTAAACTGCGCTGATAATCCACATACCGTAACTTATTCGTTGTAATAAAACGTACTAAAACCGTTCTCTGTAAGGTTCTTAACAGTAGTACCTTATAGATTTTGGGAGTGTACTCTTTGAGTCTAACATAGACATTTGACCTGTGAGACACTGATCTTGTTTCGGAAGGATTTTTGGTTATTTTCTGCTAATCGCGGATTGTAATAACAGTATAAAAGGGCTTTCTTAGTGACTATTAATTCGGCCTAATTTAAACACTTGAACTGTGAGGAGCAAGCAGCTACAACTAACTGCTTACGGCAGGGCTCGTAAACTGCGCTGATAATCCACATACCGTAACTTATTCGTTGTAATAAAACGTACTAAAACCGTTCTCTGTAAGGTTCTTAACAGTAGTACCTTATAGATTTTGGGAGTGTACTCTCTGAGTCTAACATAGACATTTGACCTGTGAGACACTGATCTTGTTTCGGAAGGATTTTTGGTTATTTTCTGCTAATCGCGGATTGTAATAACAGTATAAAAGAGCTTTCTTAGTGACTATTAATTCGGCCTAATTTAAACACTTGAACTGTGAGGAGCAAGCAGCTACAATTGCTTACAGCAGAGCTCGTATAGAGCGCTGGTAATCCCCTGATCGGAGCATATTTATTATAATACAACGTACTAAAACTGTTCTTTTTTAAGGTTCCTAACAGTAGTACATATATATATATATATATATATATATATATATATATATATATATATATATATATATATATATATATATATATATTTGGAAGTGTACTCTTTGAGTCTAACATAGAGAGTTGACTTGTGAGACACAGAACCTATTTCAGAAGAGTTCGTGAATGTTCGGTTATTTTCGGATGGTCACAGATTGTAACCAGAGTATAAAAGGGCTTTCTTGGTGACTATTAATTCAGTCTAATTTAGACTTTCGCACTGTTAGGAGCATACAGCTACAACTGCTTACGGCTGAGCTCGTAAAAAGCGCTGATAATCCAGAGATCGCAGCATATTTGTTGTAATACAACGTACTAAAACCGTTCTTTGTAAGGTTCTTAACAGTTAGTACCTTATAGATTTTTGGAAGTGTACTCTTTCAGTCTAATATAGACAGTTGACCTGGGAGACACCGAACCTATTTCAGAAGAGTTCGTAAATGTTCGGTTATTTTCGGCTAATCACAGTCTGTAACAAGAGTATATATGGGCTGTGTTGGGGAATATTCATTCAGTCTTATTTTGACTTTTGAACTGTGAGGACGAAACAGTTATAACGGTTTTCAGTAGAGTTCGTAAAAAGCGCTGATAACCCACTGAATCTTTCTTCTTTTGTGCAACTTTTTGTACTAGTAAATATGAATCCTATAAATGTAGTAAATACAGAGGAGTCATACGTTAAGCACTTTAGATTGCACGGTTATAGGACTACCTTTAAATTTAATCCTGTTCCTGAAGGCATTTCAGAAATTGAATGGCTCAAATTGGGTTTTGCAAGTTTTGTTGAAAAAATGAAAGCTGAATCCACAGATAATGATCAATTAGGGTTTACACTAACAAGCTTAAATCTAAAAAATAAGGAACCAGGGTATATAGCTTTCCAACCGGTAAGTCAAGTGGATGGGGATATTATTTGGGATATTTTCGGTGGTATTATTCAGAGCAATGCTGAGTCAATTAATTCAACAGATACATTCAAAATTGAATGTACTAGAGTTAACCTCCCCGTGGGCCGTGGTGGTCAAAGAAGATCAGGTTTTTATAATAATTTTGTTGAAGAGTCCAGTGCACGAAAGGGGATAGTAGTGATAAAAAATTCCGATAATTTATGTTTAGCTAGAGCATTAATTGTAGGCAAAGCTCATGCTAAGAAAGATCCCCAGTACAAGGCTATTAGAAAAGACTTGGGGAAAAGACAATTATTTAGGGCCGAAAAACTAATGGCTAAAGCAAGGGTGGTAATTCCAGAGAATGGAGCAGGGATCCCCGAATTAGAAAAATTTCAGGACCATTTGAAGAAATACAAGATTACAGTGTACAATTTCAATAGGAAAGGTCGTGATGTGTATTTTTGTGGTGAAAATGAAAGTGCTGTGTATAAAATAAACCTATTATTTAGTGAAGGCCATTTCAACGTAATCACTAGCCTAACAGCTGCTTTCGCTTGTAATTTCTTTTGTGAAGGATGTCACGTTCCTTATGATCACAAAGGAAATCATAGATGTGAAAATATATGTCCAGCATGTCAAACAGTATCCCCACCTTGTAAATTACAATATGGAGGAATAACCTGTCCCAACTGCAATCTTCACTTTAAAAATCAAGTTTGTTTCATTGCCCACCAAGGTGATCGTTGCAACTCTATTAAAAAGTGTACTGAATGTGGTAAGATTATTAGATTTAGGGCTAGAAAATCAGTACATATGTGTGGTGAAGTGTTTTGTAATATTTGTGTAGAATACAAACCTCCCAATCATCAGTGTTTTATGAGGGTTGATAGGGGTACACCAAAAAGTAAAGACTTTTTGTTCATATTTTTTGATTTAGAAACCCGCCAAGACGAGAGTCTTGCAAATGATTCAGAAACTAAAGTCCACAAAGTTAACTTGTGTGTAAGTCAGCAGTTTTGTCATAAATGTATTACAGGGCAATCTTGTGAAAATTGTGGTTCCCATACCCGTATCTTTAAAGAAGATCCTATCAATCAGTTTATGGATTATGTCATAGAAATCAGGAAAAGATACAAGCACTTATGCTTACTCGCTCACAACGGATCTTCATTTGACTTTCAGTTTATTCTAAAGTACGTTATTCATCATACTAAGTTCACGCCAAAACTTATTATGAGAGGAACCAAGATCATATTGATGGAGATGGACAATGTAAGGTTCATAGATTCGTTAAATTACTTTCCAATGGCCCTGTCTGCTCTTCCGAAGGCTTTCGATTTACCCCCTGAAAAGAAGAAGGGTTACTTTCCTCACCTTTTCAATACATTAGAAAATCAAAACTATAAAGGACCGATACCCGCTAAACAGTTTTATTGTCCAGATTCTATGTTCGATAAGGGCCACAAAGACTTTGAAAAATGGCATAACGAGCAGACACTAGCAAACTATGTTTTTGATTTTCAAAAGGAAATTGTAGAGTATTGCATCTCGGACGTAGACATTTTGGCTCAGGCGTCCATGAAATTCAGATCTATGTTCTTGGAACAGTGTAATGTGGATCCCTTTTTAGAAGCAGTTACAATAGCTAGTGCATGTAATCTAGCGTTCAGACGTAATTTTTTGAAAAATAGTACAATAGGCCTCATCCCTAAACACGGATACCGTCTTGTGGACAACCAGTCTGCCTCTGCTTTACAGTGGATGACGTGGGAAGAGGAACAAAGGGGTGTTCGAATCAAACATGCAGGCCGTGAAAGGGAAGTCAAAATAGAAGGGGTAAAAGTTGATGGTTTTGATGGGGAACGTATCTACGAATTTCAAGGATGTTACTTTCACGGTTGTCCTAAATGTTTTCCTTATAAGAGGGAGGAACCACTAAAAGAGGACCCTTCTGATAGTCTACACCTAAGGTATGAAAGGACAAAAACCAAAATTGAGAAACTTTCAAAATCACCCTTTGAAGTAGTAGAGATGTGGGAGTGTACATTTAAAACTATTAAAGAGGAAAATAAAATGGACTATTTGAACTCTCTTCCAATATTGAACACTTTACCACTTAATCCAAGACATGCTTTTTTCGGTGGCCGGACTGGTAACGCTAAAACATACCACAAGTGTACTGATGAAGAAACCATTCAGTATGCTGATGTATGCTCGCTTTACCCTTGGGTATGCAAGTACGGAAAATACCCATTAGGCCATCCGACTATTCATATAGGGGATAGAGAATGCAGGAAGATGGGGATGGAAGTGGAAGGCTTGTTAAAGTGTAAAGTGTTACCACCTAGCGTTTTGTATCATCCTGTTCTTCCAACAAGAATGAATGATAAATTAATGTTTGTTTTGTGTCGTAAGTGTGGTGAAAACTTGTGTACTAGTGATTGTAAACATAGTAGTGAAGAGAGGGCTTTAATTGGAACTTGGACAATGGATGAGCTCAGGAAAGCGGTAGAAAAAGGATATGTTATATTAGACATGTACGAACTTTGGGAGTACAAGATGGCCACTTTTGAGAAAGGAGGCCTGTTTACCGATTTTATCAACAAATTTTTAAAAATCAAACAAGAAGCTAGTGGATGGCCTGCCTGGTGTAAGTCAGAGTGGGACAAAGACAAGTACGTGAAAGATTATTATAACCGCGAAGGTATCATGCTTGACTACGTTAAAATTGAAAAGAACGGGGGACTCCGCTCTCTTGCAAAATTGATGCTAAACTCATTTTGGGGTAAGTTTGGGCAACGGGAAAACCAAACTAAGATACTTTTAACGAGAGATTCTGCGGTATTTTTCCAACTACTAACAAGTCCATCGATAAAGGTTAATAGAGTACAAGAAATTAACGAAGACACCGTTTTAGTGAATTGGCAATACTCAGAGGAGATTGGAGAGTCATTAAAAAATGTAAATGTCGTACTGGCGGCGTATACAACTAGTCAGGCCCGTCTTAAACTGTATGACCACCTTGATACTTTAGGAGAGCAGGTATTATATTATGACACGGATAGTGTTATTTATTCATACAAGGAGGGTACACATAAAGTTGCTACTGGTGATTACCTAGGGGAAATGACGAATGAATTGGAAGAGTATGGCCCTGGATCCTACATTTTAGAATTTGTTTCGGGAGGCCCTAAAACATACGCATACCAAGTATTTTCTACAAACAGTAATGGTATTATAGAGGTGTGTAAAATTAAAGGTCTAACACTTAATCTTAAAACATCTGAAAAACTGAACTTTGAAAAACTTAAAGACATGGTCCTGAGCGAAGCTAAACTGTCTTTACAAATTGAAGAGAATAGAATTAGGAGAAATAAAAATGTAGATATTGTAACTGTAAAGGAAACAAAGGTATTTAAAGTAACGGGTCCTAAAAGGAGATATGTAGGAAAATATGATACTATGCCATATGGTTACAAAAAACAAAGAATTCAATAAATTTTGTTATTATGGGGATAATATATATCACAGCTTATGTATTTCACGGTGAGGAGTGGATAATTCTATAACTAACTAAAGTATATTATTGTCATATTTTAAAAACAATAAACATATATACATGTTTTTATGATAGGTGGAGAGCGTTCCTGTAGATTAACATCATTGAGATTTGCCCAAAATTTATATAATGCAGCCTCTGAAATACTAAGGGAACTTTTGATTGTTACAATTGATATAGTATACGTACCTAATACTAGCGGCTTTGGGGAAAGTTAAATTCCCTATGTTTGGGACAAGTACTTATAATTATGACATAAATAGTACCTATAACTAAGTAAAGAACACATATTGACTAAATAAAGGATAAATATATCAAATATTCTTACGAACAAGGCGGCGAAGTTAATCGATATTCAGTTGAGAATATATAGATGTCGCGACTCACAAGGATTAGTGATCACTTTTCAGGGATAATGTCTTTGAAATACAGAGTATGATTTTAAGATTTTTAGTACCAATGTTAGAACATAATAAAAATTGTAAATCTGCAATACGTAGTGCTAAAAGTTATTACGATTTACTTCTAGCCTAATTTGAGTTGTGTGTGTGTGTGTTTCTCAGGTCCCTGGCGAGGAGTTTATTCTCTCGTAAACCTGTGTGACATAGGTGTGTATGTGTGTGTTTCTCAGGTCCCTGGCGCTGAGTTAATTCTCTCGTAAACCTGTGTGACATAGGTGTGTATGTGTGTGTGTGTGTGTGTGTGTGTGTGTGTTTCTCAGGTCCCTGGCGAAGAGTTAATTCTCTCGTAAACCTGTTTGGTTTGAAGTAAATTCGTAAAAAAAAAATTCAAAAAAAAATTTTGGAGGCCACAATTTTGTAAGGGAGTGGTGGTCACAGGAAATAGCGATGGATTTGGGGCTATTTCCACAAGGGGTAAAGCCTTCTGCTTGCCCCGGCTTGTAATGTGGGCTCTGTTATGGCTTCACTGTAACGGATGACGGTTCCAACCCCGTAAAACACAGAGGACAAGCTTATTTTAACGAATTATTTTCTGCTTTTTCAGGAATTGTGCAAGACGCTGGAATCCTACGTGTGCTGTGGTAACGCATAGGTTTAAAAGTAGGTAAAAGTACCAACCAAAACCAACCGATTTACCAACCGAAATATACTTTTACCAACCGATTTACAAACCAAAACCAACCGATTTACCAACCAAAATATACTTTTAGCAACCGATTTACCAACCGAAATATACTTTTACCAACCGATTTACCAACCAAAACCAACCGATTTACCAATCGAAGTTTCGAGAAATATTAATATTCTTAACATAAATGTTAAACAAACTAATACATTCAATACTAGATATAATTTTATAAATTCCTGAAAGATCAAAAGTTGGTCAAAAGAGAGAGAGAGAGAGAGAGAGAGAGAGAGAGAGAGAGAGAGAGAGAGAGAGAGAGAGAGAAAGTGATCTAATCCAATACTTGATAAAATTATAAAAAGTCCTGAAAGATCAAAAGTTGGTCAAAAGAGAGAGAGAGAGAGAGAGAGAGAGAGAGAGAGAGAGAGAGAGAGAGAGAGAGAGAGAGAGAGAGTGAGAGTGAATAAGTACAACTTAAAAAATTCTTAACATAAATGTCAACCTGAAAAACATGAAAAATTCTTAACATTAAAAAAAATGTCAATTAATGTTAACATAAATGTTAAGAATTTTTCATGTTTTTCAGGTTGACATTTTTTTTGTTAAGAATTTTTCATGTTTTTCAGGTTCACATTTATGTTAAGAATTTTTTAAGTTGTACTTATTCACTCTCACTCTCTCTCTCTCTCTCTCTCTCTCTCTCTCTCTCTCTCTCTCTCTCTCTCTCTCTCTCTCTCTCTCTCTCTCTCTCTCTCTCTCTCTCTCTTTTGACCAACTTTTGATCTTTCAGGACTTTTTATAATTTTATCAAGTATTGGATTAGATCACTTTCTCTCTCTCTCTCTCTCTCTCTCTCTCTCTCTCTCTCTCTCTCTCTCTCTCTTTTGACCAACTTTTGATCTTTCAGGAATTTATAAAATTATATCAAGTATTGAATGTATTAGTTTGTTTAACATTTATGTTAAGAATATTAATATTTCTCGAAACTTCGATTGGTAAATCGGTTGGTTTTGGTTGGTAAATCGGTTGGTAAAAGTATATTTCGGTTGGTAAATCGGTTGCTAAAAGTATATTTTGGTTGGTAAATCGGTTGGTTTTGGTTTGTAAATCGGTTGGTAAAAGTATATTTCGGTTGGTAAATCGGTTGGTTTTGGTTGGTACTTTTACCTACTTTTAAACCTATGCGTTACCACAGCACACGTAGGATTCCAGCGTCTTGCACAATTCCTGAAAAAGCAGAAAATAATTCGTTAAAATAAGCTTGTCCTCTGTGTTTTACGGGGTTGGAACCGTCATCCGTTACAGTGAAGCCATAACAGAGCCCACATTACAAGCCGGGGCAAGCAGAAGGCTTTACCCCTTGTGGAAATAGCCCCAAATCCATCGCTATTTCCTGTGACCACCACTCCCTTACAAAATTGTGGCCTCCAAAATTTTTTTTTGAATTTTTTTTTACGAATTTACTTCAAACCAAACAGGTTTACGGGAGAATTAACTCTTCGCCAGGGACCTGAGAAACACACACACACACACACACACATACACACCTATGTCACACAGGTTTACGAGAGAATTAACTCAGCGCCAGGGACCTGAGAAACACACACATACACACCTATGTCACACAGGTTTACGAGAGAATAAACTCCTCGCCAGGGACCTGAGAAACACACACACACACAACTCAAATTAGGCTAGAAGTAAATCGTAATAACTTTTAGCACTACGTATTGCAGATTTACAATTTTTATTATGTTCTAACATTGGTACTAAAAATCTTAAAATCATACTCTGTATTTCAAAGACATTATCCCTGAAAAGTGATCACTAATCCTTGTGAGTCGCGACATCTATATATTCTCAACTGAATATCGATTAACTTCGCCGCCTTGTTCGTAAGAATATTTGATATATTTATCCTTTATTTAGTCAATATGTGTTCTTTACTTAGTTATAGGTACTATTTATGTCATAATTATAAGTACTTGTCCCAAACATAGGGAATTTAACTTTCCCCAAAGCCGCTAGTATTAGGTACGTATACTATATCAATTGTAACAATCAAAAGTTCCCTTAGTATTTCAGAGGCTGCATTATATAAATTTTGGGCAAATCTCAATGATGTTAATCTACAGGAACGCTCTCCACCTATCATAAAAACATGTATATATGTTTATTGTTTTTAAAATATGACAATAATATACTTTAGTTAGTTATAGAATTATCCACTCCTCACCGTGAAATACATAAGCTGTGATATATATTATCCCCATAATAACAAAATTTATTGAATTCTTTGTTTTTTGTAACCATATGGCATAGTATCATATTTTCCTACATATCTCCTTTTAGGACCCGTTACTTTAAATACCTTTGTTTCCTTTACAGTTACAATATCTACATTTTTATTTCTCCTAATTCTATTCTCTTCAATTTGTAAAGACAGTTTAGCTTCGCTCAGGACCATGTCTTTAAGTTTTTCAAAGTTCAGTTTTTCAGATGTTTTAAGATTAAGTGTTAGACCTTTAATTTTACACACCTCTATAATACCATTACTGTTTGTAGAAAATACTTGGTATGCGTATGTTTTAGGGCCTCCCGAAACAAATTCTAAAATGTAGGATCCAGGGCCATACTCTTCCAATTCATTCGTCATTTCCCCTAGGTAATCACCAGTAGCAACTTTATGTGTACCCTCCTTGTATGAATAAATAACACTATCCGTGTCATAATATAATACCTGCTCTCCTAAAGTATCAAGGTGGTCATACAGTTTAAGACGGGCCTGACTAGTTGTATACGCCGCCAGTACGACATTTACATTTTTTAATGACTCTCCAATCTCCTCTGAGTATTGCCAATTCACTAAAACGGTGTCTTCGTTAATTTCTTGTACTCTATTAACCTTTATCGATGGACTTGTTAGTAGTTGGAAAAATACCGCAGAATCTCTCGTTAAAAGTATCTTAGTTTGGTTTTCCCGTTGCCCAAACTTACCCCAAAATGAGTTTAGCATCAATTTTGCAAGAGAGCGGAGTCCCCCGTTCTTTTCAATTTTAACGTAGTCAAGCATGATACCTTCGCGGTTATAATAATCTTTCACGTACTTGTCTTTGTCCCACTCTGACTTACACCAGGCAGGCCATCCACTAGCTTCTTGTTTGATTTTTAAAAATTTGTTGATAAAATCGGTAAACAGGCCTCCTTTCTCAAAAGTGGCCATCTTGTACTCCCAAAGTTCGTACATGTCTAATATAACATATCCTTTTTCTACCGCTTTCCTGAGCTCATCCATTGTCCAAGTTCCAATTAAAGCCCTCTCTTCACTACTATGTTTACAATCACTAGTACACAAGTTTTCACCACACTTACGACACAAAACAAACATTAATTTATCATTCATTCTTGTTGGAAGAACAGGATGATACAAAACGCTAGGTGGTAACACTTTACACTTTAACAAGCCTTCCACTTCCATCCCCATCTTCCTGCATTCTCTATCCCCTATATGAATAGTCGGATGGCCTAATGGGTATTTTCCGTACTTGCATACCCAAGGGTAAAGCGAGCATACATCAGCATACTGAATGGTTTCTTCATCAGTACACTTGTGGTATGTTTTAGCGTTACCAGTCCGGCCACCGAAAAAAGCATGTCTTGGATTAAGTGGTAAAGTGTTCAATATTGGAAGAGAGTTCAAATAGTCCATTTTATTTTCCTCTTTAATAGTTTTAAATGTACACTCCCACATCTCTACTACTTCAAAGGGTGATTTTGAAAGTTTCTCAATTTTGGTTTTTGTCCTTTCATACCTTAGGTGTAGACTATCAGAAGGGTCCTCTTTTAGTGGTTCCTCCCTCTTATAAGGAAAACATTTAGGACAACCGTGAAAGTAACATCCTTGAAATTCGTAGATACGTTCCCCATCAAAACCATCAACTTTTACCCCTTCTATTTTGACTTCCCTTTCACGGCCTGCATGTTTGATTCGAACACCCCTTTGTTCCTCTTCCCACGTCATCCACTGTAAAGCAGAGGCAGACTGGTTGTCCACAAGACGGTATCCGTGTTTAGGGATGAGGCCTATTGTACTATTTTTCAAAAAATTACGTCTGAACGCTAGATTACATGCACTAGCTATTGTAACTGCTTCTAAAAAGGGATCCACATTACACTGTTCCAAGAACATAGATCTGAATTTCATGGACGCCTGAGCCAAAATGTCTACGTCCGAGATGCAATACTCTACAATTTCCTTTTGAAAATCAAAAACATAGTTTGCTAGTGTCTGCTCGTTATGCCATTTTTCAAAGTCTTTGTGGCCCTTATCGAACATAGAATCTGGACAATAAAACTGTTTAGCGGGTATCGGTCCTTTATAGTTTTGATTTTCTAATGTATTGAAAAGGTGAGGAAAGTAACCCTTCTTCTTTTCAGGGGGTAAATCGAAAGCCTTCGGAAGAGCAGACAGGGCCATTGGAAAGTAATTTAACGAATCTATGAACCTTACATTGTCCATCTCCATCAATATGATCTTGGTTCCTCTCATAATAAGTTTTGGCGTGAACTTAGTATGATGAATAACGTACTTTAGAATAAACTGAAAGTCAAATGAAGATCCGTTGTGAGCGAGTAAGCATAAGTGCTTGTATCTTTTCCTGATTTCTATGACATAATCCATAAACTGATTGATAGGATCTTCTTTAAAGATACGGGTATGGGAACCACAATTTTCACAAGATTGCCCTGTAATACATTTATGACAAAACTGCTGACTTACACACAAGTTAACTTTGTGGACTTTAGTTTCTGAATCATTTGCAAGACTCTCGTCTTGGCGGGTTTCTAAATCAAAAAATATGAACAAAAAGTCTTTACTTTTTGGTGTACCCCTATCAACCCTCATAAAACACTGATGATTGGGAGGTTTGTATTCTACACAAATATTACAAAACACTTCACCACACATATGTACTGATTTTCTAGCCCTAAATCTAATAATCTTACCACATTCAGTACACTTTTTAATAGAGTTGCAACGATCACCTTGGTGGGCAATGAAACAAACTTGATTTTTAAAGTGAAGATTGCAGTTGGGACAGGTTATTCCTCCATATTGTAATTTACAAGGTGGGGATACTGTTTGACATGCTGGACATATATTTTCACATCTATGATTTCCTTTGTGATCATAAGGAACGTGACATCCTTCACAAAAGAAATTACAAGCGAAAGCAGCTGTTAGGCTAGTGATTACGTTGAAATGGCCTTCACTAAATAATAGGTTTATTTTATACACAGCACTTTCATTTTCACCACAAAAATACACATCACGACCTTTCCTATTGAAATTGTACACTGTAATCTTGTATTTCTTCAAATGGTCCTGAAATTTTTCTAATTCGGGGATCCCTGCTCCATTCTCTGGAATTACCACCCTTGCTTTAGCCATTAGTTTTTCGGCCCTAAATAATTGTCTTTTCCCCAAGTCTTTTCTAATAGCCTTGTACTGGGGATCTTTCTTAGCATGAGCTTTGCCTACAATTAATGCTCTAGCTAAACATAAATTATCGGAATTTTTTATCACTACTATCCCCTTTCGTGCACTGGACTCTTCAACAAAATTATTATAAAAACCTGATCTTCTTTGACCACCACGGCCCACGGGGAGGTTAACTCTAGTACATTCAATTTTGAATGTATCTGTTGAATTAATTGACTCAGCATTGCTCTGAATAATACCACCGAAAATATCCCAAATAATATCCCCATCCACTTGACTTACCGGTTGGAAAGCTATATACCCTGGTTCCTTATTTTTTAGATTTAAGCTTGTTAGTGTAAACCCTAATTGATCATTATCTGTGGATTCAGCTTTCATTTTTTCAACAAAACTTGCAAAACCCAATTTGAGCCATTCAATTTCTGAAATGCCTTCAGGAACAGGATTAAATTTAAAGGTAGTCCTATAACCGTGCAATCTAAAGTGCTTAACGTATGACTCCTCTGTATTTACTACATTTATAGGATTCATATTTACTAGTACAAAAAGTTGCACAAAAGAAGAAAGATTCAGTGGGTTATCAGCGCTTTTTACGAACTCTACTGAAAACCGTTATAACTGTTTCGTCCTCACAGTTCAAAAGTCAAAATAAGACTGAATGAATATTCCCCAACACAGCCCATATATACTCTTGTTACAGACTGTGATTAGCCGAAAATAACCGAACATTTACGAACTCTTCTGAAATAGGTTCGGTGTCTCCCAGGTCAACTGTCTATATTAGACTGAAAGAGTACACTTCCAAAAATCTATAAGGTACTAACTGTTAAGAACCTTACAAAGAACGGTTTTAGTACGTTGTATTACAACAAATATGCTGCGATCTCTGGATTATCAGCGCTTTTTACGAGCTCAGCCGTAAGCAGTTGTAGCTGTATGCTCCTAACAGTGCGAAAGTCTAAATTAGACTGAATTAATAGTCACCAAGAAAGCCCTTTTATACTCTGGTTACAATCTGTGACCATCCGAAAATAACCGAACATTCACGAACTCTTCTGAAATAGGTTCTGTGTCTCACAAGTCAACTCTCTATGTTAGACTCAAAGAGTACACTTCCAAATATATATATATATATATATATATATATATATATATATGTACTACTGTTAGGAACCTTAAAAAAGAACAGTTTTAGTACGTTGTATTATAATAAATATGCTCCGATCAGGGGATTACCAGCGCTTTATACGAGCTCTGCTGTAAGCAATTGTAGCTGCTTGCTCCTCACAGTTCAAGTGTTTAAATTAGGCCGAATTAATAGTCACTAAGAAAGCTCTTTTATACTGTTATTACAATCCGCGATTAGCAGAAAATAACCAAAAATCCTTCCGAAACAAGATCAGTGTCTCACAGGTCAAATGTCTATGTTAGACTCAGAGAGTACACTCCCAAAATCTATAAGGTACTACTGTTAAGAACCTTACAGAGAACGGTTTTAGTACGTTTTATTACAACGAATAAGTTACGGTATGTGGATTACCAGCGCTCTATACGAGCTCTGCTGTAAGCAATTGTAGCTGCTTGCTCCTCACAGTTCAAGTGTTTAAATTAGGCCGAATTAATAGTCACTAAGAAAGCTCTTTTATACTGTTATTACAATCCGCGATTAGCAGAAAATAACCAAAAATCCTTCCGAAACAAGATCAGTGTCTCACAGGTCAAATGTCTATGTTAGACTCAGAGAGTACACTCCCAAAATCTATAAGGTACTACTGTTAAGAACCTTACAGAGAACGGTTTTAGTACGTTTTATTACAACGAATAAGTTACGGTATGTGGATTATCAGCGCAGTTTACGAGCCCTGCCGTAAGCAGTTAGTTGTAGCTGCTTGCTCCTCACAGTTCAAGTGTTTAAATTAGGCCGAATTAATAGTCACTAAGAAAGCCCTTTTATACTGTTATTACAATCCGCGATTAGCAGAAAATAACCAAAAATCCTTCCGAAACAAGATCAGTGTCTCACAGGTCAAATGTCTATGTTAGACTCAAAGAGTACACTCCCAAAATCTATAAGGTACTACTGTTAAGAACCTTACAGAGAACGGTTTTAGTACGTTTTATTACAACGAATAAGTTACGGTATGTGGATTATCAGCGCAGTTTACGAGCCCTGCCGTAAGCAGTTAGTTGTAGCTGCTGGTTCCTCACAATTCACGTGTTTAAATTAGGCTAGATTTATACTCGTCTGGAATGCCCTTTTATACTGTTGTTACAATCCGTGATTAGCCGAAAATAGCCGAAAATTCTCGATCTCTTCCGAAACAGGTCCGTGTCTCACGGGTGAACTGTCTATATTAGATTGAAAGAGTACACTGCCAAAAATCTATAAGGTACTACTGTACACAACCCTACAGAGACCGATGTTTGAGTGATAACTTTGACAAATCGCCTAAAATGTACTGTAATAATGTACTTATTAAAAATAATTTCGCAGAAAAAATATACAATAGTATTAATAATACCTAATTTCCTATCACAAAGATTGGAATAAAGAACTGTATCATTAAGTAATCCTGAATTATTTCTAACTCCACGTTATTGTACTGTTGTTAAAAATCTTATAAAACACTGTTTTGCAGTCTAACGTTCAAAATAAATTTTAAATAAATAGTAAAAACCATGTTTGAGATTAGGTTGTTAATTAAATATTTGCTTAATATACAGATATAATATATCCGAAAATTGATGTAAGAATAAAAATAAACGAGTAAATACTTATCTTTGTTAAGATAATAACACACCAAAAACACTTCATTAACTTCACAACAAAAACACTCCATTAACTACACAACACAAACCTTCATTAAGTACAAAACACTAACTATAAAATGTCAACCGATTTCACTATAATATTTTATTCTTATACGACACTTTGATAACTCAAAATAAACCGAACCGTTGAAAAACACAGTGGTTACAAAACCCATAATATCCTTTGTGGAGACTGCAAGAGTTATCGTAACCGCAACTTCCTTACACAGCCTTATCTGAGAATTCAAACGTTTTTAATGGGATTTTTATAAACTTTTTAATTTAGAATTACATATAAACACATAATAAATTTGTGAATGGAATGTTGACGTGTAAAGTAAAAGATGTGTTATGAAAGATGTGCTGTAATAAATTTACAAAATAGTATGACGCTCTACTAGTTATTTAACACAAGTCTACGGATTTTACTAGGCCCAAAAATCTCACTCATAAAGAAACAAATTTACCCTTCGAAGAGGTTTTAGCCAGCGAGGTATATTGCGCTGTAGATTTTTATAGGAGAATAGTAAGAGTTGAAGAATAAAAAACCTAATCTAGTTTATGACACCGTTTTTCTTCATAACAAACACCAAAACAAGACCCGAAGGTAATATGTTATTTCAAATTAGCGTAGGCAAGGCAGATTAATGATAACTTTATGATTGATGTCCAAACACATTAATGTCCAAAACCCTATGACTCTTATGAAATCCTCGCGCTTCTATGTATAAAATAATAAATTATGTAGCTATTATATTATAAATTATCTTTAATTGAGACAATCAGGAAAAATACCGTTTACGCTAAGTAATTAATACACTTAGAGTTGACAAAATAATACCACCCTCACTCTCTCGAAAATAAAAGTCGAAGTTCCAATGTACGAGGAGGAGGATACGATTTTCTAACTCACTTCACTCGAAATATCAGTTTTATGTATAGGCTATCGATATTCATAATTTTACTCCTGATATAACAGGTATTAAAACTTTAACTCTGCCCACGTATTCACGCTGCAACAATCCTAACTGTATTTCCACTAGACTAAATTAAACAAATTGTAAGTAACCCCTGTGCACTAGAGTAGTAAAATCTAATAGGCTGAGTCTAAACGACAATTTTCCCGGTCTCTCTGCCTTACAAGTTCCTTATACTTAACTAAATTCCTCTGGTTTAAATTGTTTTAAATGATTGCCTAACATAATATAACATAATATGATAGGTATAAAAGTCAAATATAGACAGAATAAACTTGTACTTACGTATTCACGCAGATCAAACTTGGAACTGAACTGGCATCTGAGAATCGAAACTGAAGGTTTTTATAGTAGGGGTAGCTATGTAGACTAGGGGGTGATAGCTTATAAATGTCACGGCTATTTTTGCTAGACCAACGCTATGCACTTACATGTGAACAGATGTCTGTTTGTATACTGGTAAACGTATATTTATTTTTGTAAGACCCCCACTATGCAATTTATTGCATACGAGCATATGTGCATGTGTTTGGGAATTGGCATTCGCTATATTATGTTCTTTGCTAAACTAAAAAAAAAGTTAGGTTGCTGTCAGCCCACGCTGAAAAACTGGAAGTCTAACGGTTAAAGCTCAATTTGGTGCATTTTATATTAAAAAACAAGATAGTGGACTTTTGGGACGCATGTTGGGGGTTATTATGCAAGCCTAGCGGTTTAAAAACAAGCCTCGCGGTTATAACACAATACGGTGTAATTTAAGCTGAAAACCATATGACTGGCAGGTATAACACAAGTATGTGCAGCTTACTCTACCAAAAACAAAGATGGCTGACGAGTAGGTCGCAAGTCTTTGCAGTTTATGTTGAAAAACAAGAAGGCGGCCAGTTAGGCCACAAGTCAATGTAATTTACAATAAAACCCAAATGCTGTCATTTATGTCGCAAGTCTGTGAAGTTTACTCTACCAAAAACATAGATGGCGGTCGGTTAGGCCCCAAGTCGTTGCAGTTTATGTTGAAAAACAAGAAGGCGATCGGTTAGGCCACACGTTGGTGCATTTTACATTGAAAACCAAAATTTTGGCAGTTATGCGCAATTCTGTGCATTTTACTGTACTAAAAACAAAGATGGCGGTCGGTTAGGACACAAGTCGGTGCAGTTGAAGTTATAAATGGACGATTCTGATTGGTTGAGAAACGGTCACGTGACCAAATGGACGATTCTGATTGGTCGAGAATAACTCCATAAGAGCCCATGTTAAGACCAAATCCCTGCGATGTCTACTTACGTCTACATTCAAAAATTAACCAGCAGTTTTGTTAATGCTAGGTTTGTACAGATAACACAGAAAAACGGTATTTGAAAAACACTTTAACCGTTGAAAAACACTATATGTTAAACCGTTAAACTAAAAATCCGGAATTATGATTACGTACTTTTATTTATTCACAATCTGTATTAGGTATTTATTGTCATTTACAGGTTTCATCTCATCGTTAGAATGCTTAGACCACTCTTCCCTGTTGCTTTTGAATTAATCAACTTGAGATAAATTCTGATTGGATACATTCATAAAGATCTTCATTCATCTTTTTCTATCTCAGATAATTCCTTTTGTATTGCATTTCTTCTTATAATTTCTTCCCCCATCTGCTTTTTCAAATACACGAATAGCCCTGAAAACCACAATTTCTGCACTGCGGCAACAGTTTTCTTGACTTATATTTATTAACGAAAATTTACTTCAAATAATAAAATTCAGGGGTTATCTAGTACAATTTATACCGGGGATATAATAGTTTTACATAGTTTATTTACATTGTTTTGAATCTAATTATATATAATCATTTTTCTTGTTGAAGGATATGATATTTTACCACCAACATTGAAGTGTCTTTACAACTCCACTGTTCTATCAATGACAACCATTTTAATATATATCAGATATCTACATCGGAAATCCATTGTATGGATATGAATAAGTAATCGAATAACTACAACCTTCTCTCAAATTACTACTTTGTGTATTGGTATTGGTTTTCTATGTTTTCAAACAATATAAACACAACCGACGTATTTTAATGGAAACCTTAATATCTTCTCCTTAACTGTCCAATAGACTATACAGCTTCTTTATACCATTATGGAAGGCTTTCTCAAAATCTACGAAAGCTCTGCCTCATTATAGAACTATTTTTTTTTTCTATACTATGAATATAGAAAGAAATAAAATAGAATAGTGTATTATTAAAAAAATATATATTAGGAATCAATATATATATATATATATATATATATATATATATATATATTAGTACTCATTTATATTATTACGAATATTATTTATTACAACTAACTTTCTATATGACAAGCGAACTAAGAATGTCAATTTCATTTTTACATAAATTACAAAAGAAACAATCTACCCTATTATTCCTCAACATAAATGCTGTATAATATAAAATTAAATTACAAACGATGCAAAGAAATACAATTATTGAAACAGCGAAGATTTTCAATTATAACACAGTAGCTACGCGAAACTTATTTAATTTAACTTTCAAAGCATCCCAGTATAGCTACAAAGGTTTATTACTTAAGAACGTTGTTTCGTAAGCAATATATTTTCCCCTCAGATATGATTTTATGACATGCAATTATAAGGCCAAGCTTAAAGTGGTCAGCTTCATCATCAAACTCTACTACTTGTATGCATATTTTCAATTGCATAAAATAATGTATTATTAGTTCGTTAGAATTTTTGTGACCAATGTTTCAGTCATATATTATATCTTTGCTTATTACATTTGAAATAAAATCAGGATTATAATATTCGTTGGTGATTGTTTCAATAGTGGAGGTTATATATTTAACATTTTTGTTTCTGGATCAGTGGTTTTTTTGTTTCTCCCGTGGCTGTTTCTGGATCTGCTATCGGGAGCACATAATATTCGTTGGTGGTTATATTTTTAACATTTTTGTTTAACACTTTTATTTCATCACTTAAACATGTGTCGTATAGAGACTAAGATAGGCTATAATTGAAAACACACTTCTTAATAAAACTATCTCAATAAGTCGAAACAGATGTCTTATATCGTCATTTTTGTATGTGACAAAGAGCTGTAGTTTTTTTGATATAATAATGCGAAATATAAAAAAGGAGTTTAGAAATATTTCTCAATAGCAGAAAAAAATATACTATACTAATTCAACAATACAATAATAGACATCTGATTATAATAAAAATAATTAAATTGAATTAAACATCTCATTTTGCTTTAAAACATTACTAAGAATGAAAACATACTTAAGTAAAAATATGAAGATTTATTTTAAAAAAGAGTCACATCTTAAATATTTTAAAACCATCAAAACCTTTGATTATAAACACTAGTCGTTCCGTCTTAGTTGGTTTTTAATTTGCGTTGATATTTAAATGTTTAATGTCATTTATATATGTTTTTAATGAATATACCTCCAAGGGAAGTCATTACATAAAGTCAGTCTTCTTCTTACACAAAGTCTTTTACAACGGAAAAGTATTTCACAAACTTCATAGTTAATTATAAAATATACATGCTGTTAACCAAAAAACTTTTCTTATCTATTAGGATTCATCTTAAAAAATTAACACTTTTATATCTTTATAAGGACATCATAAACACAGGTTTTTATTCAAATTAATTACAATTACCACCAGAAAAAAAATGTTTTTTTTTTGTTGGTTTTTTTTTTTTTTTTTTTTTTTTAAATTCCCACTTTGTAATGATAGAACATCAAGGAGTTTTTGACTATATCTAGAATCTAAAACTAAATTTTATTTATTCACATAAGATAAAGATTTTGTCTAAAATCATTTAGGACTTTAAGATTAAACGTTTTCTCTATTCAAATTTTGCGCATTAAAGATGATGAACATTTCCTTTGAAAAATTTGTTTATCGGTTGGTTTTTCGATTAACAACACATTTGTACGTTTATAACTTCATAAAAACCAAACATTTTTGTATTTAATTTGCCGGTAATTTTATATTTATCACAACTTGAA
The DNA here is from genome assembly GCA_963513935.1 of Aphrophora alni. Lineage (NCBI taxonomy): Eukaryota > Metazoa > Arthropoda > Insecta > Hemiptera > Aphrophoridae > Aphrophora > Aphrophora alni. The sequence goes on from OY740769.1 coordinate 39,660,404, forward strand.
ATAATACGTACATATGAAAAAATATATTAAAAATGAGTTATTTTTAGTGCAACACTAGAGGGAATGTTTAACAGTCCTAAACGATACCAAGAGTGCTAGTACCTGGCTGATTCTGAGTAGAATTTAGACAGGGTATTAAGATTTCTGAAGACGGATAAAATGCATTCATTGAAAGAAGGAATCAACCCTTGATGTAAAAGTTGACCACACCAGGATAAAATACAAATTTCATATTTTGTTTACCAATTAACATTTCATTAAATGAAGACTTACCAAAATTAGAATTTCCATATAGATACAAGCAAGGCCTTTTCAAATTTAAAAAAAAAAAAAACTATGATATTTATTCCACCATAGAACACATTTAAATGTCCAATCATTATAAAAAAAAAAAAAAGCCGAAATGTCTATATCCAATAAATAGTTTTGACTTTTAATTGAAAATCATAAAAATATGTTTCTACAATTCTATAAATATGCTTATATTCTACTACAAAAGGATGTATATATGAATAATGAGAAATAGGCCTACTATTAGCCCAGTTATAAAATGTATAATTAAAATTTAATTTTGAAACTTGCATATTATGAAAAGGTTCTATATCTTACATAGTAATATACTTAACCAATTTCTTTCAGATCTACAAGTTTGAATATTAAACTTAGATATATTTTCACCAAATATGTCTTTAATATAAATTTTTAAGTCATTAATATAAATTGAAGTCTTAAATTAAAGACATGGAACTTTTGTAATATCTAACACTTCTAAGACAATGTAATTAATAGTGTAAGTGTAAGAGAATATTATTTTTAATTAGGGTTTAGTTTGTATTTCATTGTTTAACCCATTGTTATATTTCTAAGTTGTTTTTTTTTAACCCATTGTTTATTTACATTTATTTATGTTTAACATTTATTTACATGTCCACATATATATATATATATATATATATATATATATATATATATATATAAGGTTTTTCCTCTCTTATCGATCTCTTATAATAAATTAAAATATATGTAATGAAATAATAACAGCGGTTAATGGTTTTTTTCCCTATTTTAATTAAATTATATATAATATAATTATATAATTATATATATATATATATATATATATATATATATATATATAATACTATTAAAACCGTATTTAATTTTTTTTTTCGAAAATCCCGTTATCTATTTTTTTAAAGTGTAGTTTTAAGAATACCATTCCTCCTTACTTGATTTGTTTTTGTAAATATTGAGAAAAGTACGTACTTATTTGATGATCATATTACTCATGTCCATCTGACAATACATATTCCTATATATTAGATTTGACGAATATAACGTCATCGCTCTGCTAAAAGGCAGTTCTTATACAATGGACATTCAAACATGTATTTTATAAAAAAACATTTTCCCATTCACTTTACTCCAAACGGGTTTTAAACAAACATTGTAAAATAATGTAACTCAATTTATTCTCGATGTAACTCTATGTATTATACACATGAAAAACGAAAAGTAAAGTACCGTATAATAAAAATGATTTATTTTCTTAAAGACCACCAATTTATATTTCCCTCTAATCGTAACGATATCCATTGTTGTAGAAAACATGCAAAAAAGTTCAATTGTAGTAATTTATAGGGTTTCCTTTCATCTCGTCTGCTGAGCTGTTAAAACATTTTCTTTATGTCTACATGTACAGGTAAATATTTATTTTGCTGAGCTTATGGCACTTTAAAGATAATATTACCATACAATATCGTCAAAACTTAACTCTAAGAAAGATTTGCTTCATCATTATTGCATCAACAAAATGGACTCAATTTATGTTTTCAACATTTTAGTCTTAGTATTTAAAATTTATTAATATTGAATCCACTTATTGGTTTCTACTAAGACTACGTACAGAATGTTTTGTTTTCCGCTTTTCATTTAAGTTCAACCTATCTATAAATTATATTTATATCTAATAATGTGTTTTATTTTTATAATAGAAAAAATATGATTGGTTCCCTTCCTCAATCATTGGTTCCCTTCTATCACTACTCTAATATTTGCTTATAATCTGAAATATAACTACAGTGGGATAGACAGCCTGCACAAATACGCTCCCTTCTTTATCATCTAGCACCTGAACAATTTAAAAATAAAAATAGCTATAAAAAGACATATTCCGTATTTTAAATCGTCTGAATTTTCAAATCAGGTTCATGCATTAATTCCACTATTAGGATGGTTGATTATTAGTACATTTCATCAGGGCAAAGAATAATGGGATGACACTCGAAACCGGAATAACTGGAACATGCTAATAATAGAAGCATTAATTTTAACTCTCTTAGGGGTGGCGACAATTTTAAGTTGGTTTATTGGGTGGACGCTGCACGAGAATAGAACAGAATGTATTGGATGGATGGATATTTTCGAATGAAATTAATTATTATTCTCAATTTCCCACGCTAAGTTGCCTCTTATAATAGTTCAGTGTCTAGTCAAATGTTCGGTATGAACTTTATTTACTTGTGCGATTACAAATTCATTCAGGATATAAAAGAATTATGATGAAAAGCCATTTTCAATTTATTGGCTATTTTTGTAATTTTATTCTCTGTCACAGGTAGGAGACGTGGTCGCAATAGACTAGCACCTACTCCACTTCCTACACGTACGACCGTGCGCATACACACACACACACACACACACACACACACACACACACACACACACACACACACACAAACACATCTTTGGAAATTACACCTTCTTCCTATTTATTACACCTTCTTCCTATCCGATTTATAAATAAAAAAACCGAATAAAAAACGCTCAACCTTTTTATTAGTTTAAACAATATCGTGTCTTTTAGCAAGATAACGAGGAAACAAAACATTTACTTTAATTGCGTTTAATTGTTTGTAGTTTTTGAAGTCGTTTGCTTTATTTTTTTTATAAAACGTAATGACTTGTGTTATCGTTAGTTAACAGAATGTACAAAATAGATTTACTTGGTTTTTCAGTATTTTATAAAAGATTTCTTTTTACAGTAACTTAACTTGAATTCCTAAATACATAAGTTAGTTGTCATTGTTATAGATCCAGTATAGAAGACGATGTATAAAATTGAAATGGTTGGGGATATACTGTAGAATTGGAAGGTGAATAGAAAAATAAAACTGAGATATGGGTGGAAATACGAATAGCATAAAATAGCCACAATATATATATATATATATATATATATATATATATATGGGCTAGTTTCATTAGCAAATAGTGAATTAAATGTTGATTATGAAAATCCCTATACAGAGTGTCCCGTAAGTGAGCTGCCAAACTCTAGGAAATGATTCTGTGTTTATGTTTATTTTTCAGATATATGTAACTTTGATTTTCTAACAAAAAACATAACTTTTGGAATAGAAAATATAATATTGAGTACTATTTGGTATATTCATTTCGCATGTTACGTTTTATAAGTGTATGAATTTTAATTTTACATTTTCAAAATGGAATCCGTTTAAAATATTTAATACAGAATCTCTCTTATTAAATATTTTAAACGCCTGGCATTTTGAAAATATACAGAATGAAGTTTTTATTTTCTGTAGAAAGGATATTAGAAAATTTGAATAAAAACTGTACAGTTATTGCATGATTTGTGCCAATGTTTTATGACAGATAATTTATTTAAAAATAAGCAGTAAATATTATCAATCTGATTGTAATATACAGTGATAAACTAACGTTATTATATATCGATACTTTGTAGTAAAAACACGAATTTATGCATCGACTGCAAGCTCCGTGATATGTACACGAAAACCATGCCCTGGATAATCATTAAAATTTGCCATTACACTGAAAAAACTTTCATGTCAACGTAATATTTAACATGATTTTATTACTACAATTTAAAAATCATATTATTTATTACTACTCTATTACTACAGAATACACAATATGTATACAGATAAAATTCAAACAACATATAAAATAACAATTTCGACAACATATTATTTTCCAATAGACTATACTTGTTCAAGGTTCTAATTTATTCATACCATTTATTTAGATATAAAATGTTTGTCTTACATAGTAAAAATATGCATTTTATTTGTCAGGGAACCCTTTTAATTACGTCTAAATACTTTCTTGGAGAATAAAGATAAGAAAGTAGAGTTAATAGAAGCTAAGTGTTGCCTTATTTTATCTATTGTATATTTATAATAATTATTTCCTGGGGGATTCATAATTTGATTTTGCTTGTAACTTTGTTTATTTGATCACACAGAAAACCAAGAAGAGGAACTCATTTATAATCTAACAACATTATTTTTATTAATCTATAATAACGATAAGCAATTATCGATATTTTTTTAAACGTTTTAAAATTTACTATAAGTAAATAATATCTAAAAATAAATTTCTTTCCGGATCATTTTAAAATTAAGTATTTCTGTACTAAATAAAATTAAAACAACAATTTTTAGTATCAACCACAATATTTTAATAGAAACTTGCCGACCATGGTTTCGCTAGTTAAAGCATTGTCAAGGACTTATACAAGAATGAAACAAATAAGGTTCAGTACACAATATATACACATTATAACAATAGTTGGGTTTTCCCTTATAACCTAGATGAGAAAGTTTTAATTTGATTTAAAATGGAAAACCACCAAGTACCTACGGTCTTTAGCATAAATATTTCTGTACTCCCTATCGATAATAAAGTCTCTTTCTTTTTTGTATCCGGTTCAACGGTATTGCCTTATTGTTAACTATTTAAGAATCGTACATATATACATACAAACCCAATGTAATATGGTCCAAAACGCAAATTTGTTTACATAATAGCTCAAAGCAAACAAATTAATGATGTGGCAATGTTATAATAATGTTTGACCAGTTGGATAAGAAATGCATAGTATGTAGTTTGATATGTTTGATTGATGTAGTAAAAACGTAAAACATTTTATCTCCATGAAAAAAATAAATAAATAAATAAAATAACTCAAAGAATGTGTATAAACATTTTACTATTACTTATTGATAATTAAATGCTTATATATAAAACCGGTCTGCAGTAGTATGACAAATAATTTTGCTGCTGTTATAATATGAAATATATCCAATAAGGAAAGAATGTTCGTTTTATAAAAGGTTTTCAAATCGCTAAAGAAATATATTTTATATTATCGTTATTTACTAACTATAACTCCAATAATATAATTTGAAAGTGATTAAACATCAAGGAATAAAACTAATCAAATATCTGAATGGTTTTCTGTAGAGGAAAGGCCATTAATTCAAGCTGTAGTGACAGTTACTGTATCAAACGAAAATTCAATTAATTACAATCCTACAAAATTTCTATTTTAGTTAATACTCATAACATTTATGTGGTATCTTTATTATTAAAATAATGATCATCCCAGTTGTTAAACTAACTTAGATACATGCCCAACAATCAGTTCTGCCAAATATCAAGATGTAATTGTGCATTCAAAGAAAATTGATAGTACAATTTGCCAGATATTCTAGTCGGAAGCGGTAAAAATTTCTATATTCCAAATATGTTTATTTGACATGAAATATATAATTTGTTATAATTCGGAGAGGATGAAGAGAGATTATCTAAATAACTGCATATGTACATGGCTCAAATAAAAACAACAAACACAGAAGGACGAAGAGAATAAATGAATTTTTTTTCAATTTCTTTGTAATCAAAATAAAGTTAAATATTATTTCGTATTAAACACACGATATTTATACTTACCTACGGAGGGGTTTAGAAGGGTGAGTACGTAATTTTAAATACTATTGTCGAACGTTTATTGATAAAATGTATTATTCAGACGTTATTGCAAATGTGAAGATGATCATCTTAATTGTAACAATGTAAAGGTATATTTGGATAAAGTCTTTTTATAAGATAATGAATCGATAATTGATTATATGATAAAATCCTCTATTGTCACAAGAGCAGAGTGTAAGGCTTACAAAACAAATATAGAATGAAACAAATAAAATATTGCATTTCCTTTAGGAAAACATACATTAGTTCAACTATATCTGTTTGTTGAACATTTCGTTCTTTCAGACACCTTACTTCAACTACAATTATTGCATTACATTGTCTCTGTATTTCTGATAAAAGCTTTTTAAACAAAATTAAGTTTTAATGCGATGTATGTATTAGTATTAATGAGGCACTGCTGTAACACTGGATAAGGTATAGTATGGGAAAACCCAGAGTATTATTTTGTATCATAATAAAACCTTTCTTTCACACCAGTTTTTATCCTTTGAACTTAATATAATTACCCACTATACCTAATAATTGAATAACCTATGCACAATATAACTATTATCCAATATTTTGTATTTTTCAACAAAATTATGAATAAAAAAAACTACTACAATGGTGATACCATTCAGTATTAAAAATAATGCTGGAGAGTTAAAAAATTAACAACCAGAAGAGTTATGAACTCAATATTAACTTTGTTGTTTGTTTATTGGTTGGTCTACACCAAGTCTTTATGCATCAGAGAACATCTCATTATCTAAACGTAATTACTTGTTGACTTATTTCAACTTTTTGTTGCTAATTTATTTTCTTTACATAATTTCAGGTGAAATATAATTTTAATATAGTCATATTTTTTATATATATATTTTCTGTAAAGAACAAACAAGACAATCTCAAACATGACAAGAATTTTTATTAAATTTCTTAGACTTTAATCTGACACGATTTTGTAATTTCTTTACGAAAATGGCACGTTAATAAACATAACGTAAAGGATAAAATTGTTGCACATATGTTTCAGAACATCGAAAACAATTTCACAAGCCATTTAATGTTATAAACTGTAAATAATTCATACATTCATACAAGCATATATTTTTATTTTTCAAATTTCAAGAACCTGCTGTTACATTTTACCCCTATTTATATTAATTGTTTAAAACCTGCAAAAAACTTATAATAGCAGTAATTAAAACTTGGAGAGGCTGTTAAATGGGTAGTAATACTTAAAATATCCATGAACCATTTAAATTTTGGAATTTAAAAAGATAAAATTTTGTGAAGGAAATAATCATACAAATATGTTTTATAATTTTATCAGTAATTGTTACCTATCTATTTCTTACAATAGAGTCATCAATACATATGACAATCATTGCCTTTAAACAATGTTGGGTATTTCCAGTCCTTTTCAAAAGAGAGGCGGAAATTCTATGATTTCACTTAGTTATTCGCTGCCTGGTTAGTCTAACCAGTTGTTATATTTTGATTATTGTAAACCAATACTTCAGTTAAGATGTCGGCATTATCGTTGAAAATCTGTTATTTGTATAGACGTGTTTGTGAGAAATTGTATTTAAGTTTTACTTTTATTTTAAAACATCTCATATTTCAACATCAATATTTTTTTACTCATTAGCCAAAATGAGTATGTTTGTACCAAAACGCCTACAACAAACAGATAAATGTCTTTATAGTAACTTCAGGAAATATTAGTCTTAGCCTAATGAAAAAGCAAATCAAAGTGGAAGTAGGGAATTAGCATTTTGTCTTTTATTCATTCAACATATTATACCCCTTCAATAGTCCGGTGCATCTCAATAAACTATTCTAAAAATACCCCTGCGGATGAAAACAGCTCCAGAGAAACATTTCCTCAGTCAGTCAAAACTCTTAGAGCCCGAGCTGATTTTGTGGGCAGCTTATTTTATTTTCCAGTTTATTGCTCAATTTATTAGTTTATCGTTAGTTTATTTATTACTTTGTTTTAGTTTATTGTCATGTTATGCAGGCACAAATTGGAAATATTTTACTAACATATAGACCTGTTAAATAAATCTGATAAACATTCATATAATGAAATAAAATCATCTATACAATTTAAGTTATAATTTAATAGTTTCCAAGTAATGGAAATAAATCTAATGTGGCTTGATTCAATGCACACTTACCTAACTAGGATGAATGCTTTCACATTAAATAAAACATTCAGATGTTTGTAAGAATACAAATATCGAAAAGACATAATATCCTTACCCTTAAGAAAGGACACAAATTTCATTTCAATCTAGTAATATTATATCCTCTTAATGAACAAAGTTTAGTTAAACAAAACCTATTTCCTACGCTTGTATCCGTTCTAAGTAGTAGTAATTAAAATCGCATTATTACAGCTTGACATTTTCCCTGAAAGTGATAACACATTCTAAAACTTACGTTAAATTTACTTTTGACGTTAATAAATCCCGATTTCTAATTTAAATTACATTCAAGGAACGGGCTTAGTAATTCACTCATTCTTCTGCACAATAACAATTTAGACTCTTCTACAGACTCTTAAATAAACAAATTAGTGCACTAAACTCGCACAAAAGTTTGTGATATTTTACCATTGGAGTTGTTATTTCATTTTCAATAAGTTCAATTTATTTTAATTAAAATAATTGCGTTATTTATTTATAATAGGTTATTGATATCATTATTCAAAAAATATGAAATCACAATTTCAAATAAGTTGCTGAACATTTATTTACCCCTCCTTATTTTTAATTCGCTATCTATTGATAGAAAATATGCATTTAAATTTCAGTCTTTCTCCACAAAATTGCTACATTTTTCTTTCGTCAATTTATTTCTTTAAGAAATTTAATTATTATGTACAGTATGTATTAACTGTGAAAATTAATTTCAACATTATTTATGAACAGACATTAGTCACTCACGTCATACTGATGAGCGTCAGATATTTCAAAGCCTCATCAACAAATATAATATTACAATAGAAGCATTTTTGCTCATTTCTGTTTAGAAATTCGATACTAAGATAAGACGTAGGCACCTAATGATATTTGGAAAACTTGTGTAGGACCTTTTAGGCAGTGGAAAAAATGGAAAAGAACAGTTTGAAATTTAAAATACTTATGATGACTGCACCAAACAACACGTTGATGACTGTCTGTCTTTTGTCGTAAATGTTAAAGGTTTTAATCGTGCAAAGAAACTTAAATGGGATTATCTTGATTTAAACTCGTCAAAACGACCTGTGCCTTGTGGGGGAGACGATGCTTTGCCGTTGGCAACTGCAGAGTCTCAACTATCATTAACAGATAACGAAGAAATGTAAGATCTTAGTTACAATACACATGACAGTAATAAAGCTATTAGGATTGTAGTTTTAATTCCAGAACAATTTTCTCAACACGAACTAAATGATCTAGTTAGAGATCTTAATTTATCAACATAACCATCTCTTATTTTTGTATATAGGTTAAAAGAAAAAACTTTCTATAATCAGGAACTAAAATAACATTTTATCAAATGAGAGAGCAAATTCTTCTTCTATATTTCACTCGACATGAAGAGTGTTTTGTCTTCTTCTTCAAATGGGATAAGATGAATATAAATCTACAGATTGGAGGTTGTTTATAGACAGTTCAAAACGAAAATTCAAATGCGTTTTGTTACATAATGGCAATAAGTAACCCTCAATCCCAATTGACTAGTCAACAAATAATGTTAAAGAAGAATATAATAATGTCAAATTGATCTTAGAGGAAATAGATTATTATCAACTTGAGTGGTTAATTTGTGTTTGATTTGACTATGATAAACTTTCTTTTAGGACAGCAAAGGGTGTACAAATTTTCCTTGATACATCTGTCTATGGAATAGCAGAGCTAAAGCAAAACACAGGGAATAATTAACATACAATCAAAGAGAAAGAATGAGTGTAGGTCCAGCCAATGTCGTTTATGCGGCAATGACTAATAGACACAGAATGATCCTATCTCTACTCCACATGAAGCTGGTATTAATTAAACAATTTATTAAGGCTTTAAAAAAGATGGCAATACTTAAAATAAATACATCTGTACATCATTCACAGAACTCAGTAATGAAAAATCGGGCGTCAAATTCAAAAATTAGTGAACAATTCTAATTTCCCAAGTGTATGAATTACGTTAAAGTTAATGCCTGGTATAGCTACGTCGTAGTTATCCAGAATATTCTGGGTAACCATAAATTATATAAATATGAAGAACTGGTGAAGAATATATTTGGTAGTTTCCAAGATTTTACTGTTAACATGAGCATTAACATTTACTGTCTTCACAACTATCTTGAAAAATGTCCACATAATCTTGGAGATTTCAGTAAAGAACAAGGAGGCAGATTCCACCAAGATTTCAAAAATGGAAGAAAAATATCAAGGTGTATGGGACGAGCATATGATGTTAGACTACTGCTGGACCCTTCATTGTCTTACTGCGTCATTGTCTTAGAGCTCATTAAAACGAAAGTCTTATATACAGTGATTTTCTTTAAATTAAATAAAATTATTGAAAAAAGTATATTTATTTTAATATTAAACACAATGTAATCTAAATCGTTTGCGTTCATATTTCATTATTTTGTACACAACAATGTGATTAAAGTAGAAAATTTAAATTTAATATTTTAATAATTTTGTACAACTAACACTGTGTTTATCAAAACAACTTGAGCTAATTTGAATAAAGTAAGTTTAATTTCATTATTATTGATATTAATTTGACATATAATATATAATTTCATATAAAATCATTGGAAAAGAAAAGTTTTTTGAGAAATGTCACCGATACCGCCAATAAATGTAAAACATAAATGGATTACTGGGCTTTTCAAATGCTGACCCAAGTCTGTTAAAAATAGAGTGGGGGTGAGAGACATCCTAATTGATACAATTGTGACTATTAAAATCTTCAGAAGGATTTATCCATCAGATATTTTCTAATAATGGTTTCAGTTATTCTATAAATTTCTTATTTAGTCTGTTCCATAAAAGTTTAAACATCGTATATAAAATTTAATTGTTTGCTACAGTTATTAAATATTTAAAATCCAAACAATGAATATACATACATACAAACATACATACATACATACATACATACATACATACATACATACATACATACATACATACATACACATAGACATACACATACACACACATACACACACACACGCACACACACACACACACACACACACACACACACACATATATATATATAATAATAATAATAATAATATATATATATATATATATATATATATATATTATTTTCTTTAATATTTGAAAACTTTAAAGTGACGATAGACAAAATTTAATTAAAAGGTTCAGTATTTATTTAGCCCTAAGTAACTTCTAAAACATCTACGAAATACAATCTAAAAACAGACGTAAACAAGAACAAATGGAACGGGTAAATTGATTGTTTTTCCTTAGAATAACAGGCAATAACAGTTTCTATTCCTAAGTGAAATTGAATTCCTTCAGATTCCTCTATTTAAACAAACATTCAGTAGAGTTATTTGGTATTTTTATTGAGAAACGAATATATTTTTTTTCGATAGTAATTCTAAAAATATCATGAATATGCGTAAAATTGAAAGGAAATAATCAAATGAATTTTGAGGAACGTAAAAAGTACGAATATAAGGAAATACGGTTGAAAATTGAAACCTTGTCTTACACTCCAAAGATATTTAGATTTTACACAAAATATAATTCTTTAAATAGAAAATATTCATGAAAGTATATTTAAATAATTGGTTACACATAAATATATGTTACAAAGTAAATAACTATAAATACCGGCATTGTAAAACCAACATTATAAATGGTTGCAGAATATTATTGTTATCAAAACAGAAAAATGTAAGTTTTATAAAATAAATCGAAAGAAACATCTAATGTGTGAAATCCTTTACGCTATCAACAACAAGAAAAACCTTCTTAATACAAAATCGTTTCTAAATATCAGTCTAATAAATTGTCTAGTTCACCATTATTAAATTTTATGGTTTAGTACAATAACAAACGTGATACAATATAGTTTATTATGAATTAATTGATATGTTACAGATATAATAGACATTGTATTTAAATTATTATTATTAATGCATTAAAAATTAAAAGTAAACTTCAACGTAACAACTACGTTTGTTGCATAGCATACATACATAAAAACACTGATACTCTAAAAATATCTTGAAACAGGATATTTATGCAAGATTGCAGTTGTTGTTAAAAAAATAAAAATGAATAATATGAAATGTTTTGAATCGAAATCTCATCGTGTCGAGGATTTCTACGGAAGGGTCATGTCTATGTATAATTGGAAGGAAATTTTCAAATAAACCTCTCATGTTTGTTATGCCAGTACTACGTAAAAGTTCACGTATCGAAATGTATTTGTGTTACGAAGTCATTGAGGGGTCGATTTCATATTGCCCAACACGTATTGTGGAAAATACGATTAGAACTAACTAATTATGTATTTAAGCGACTTAAATATCAAAGTAAGGTTCTAATTTTGATCTGTAAAATAATCCAGAAGATCATATCAAGGTTATCAGTTTTTTTCTAATCATCATTGATGTTAAATTATTTTGAAAGAAAATTATTAAAACGTAAACTAAAATAGCCCAAATACCAAGACGCAATCTTTATAACGAAAATAATGTTTCTCTTTATGTCCACTTCACAACTACAAATTTACCCTTTCGATAATTACAATTGTACTTTAAAGTGACCTCTTTACTGATGAAAGTTAATATCACACTTTGATTTTATACACTTTAATTCCTTCTAGTACTTCTAAAAACTATTTTTCTAAGTATTATTCTAGAATATTATTACAAATTGCTCGTTTAGAACTTTCTTATTAATCCATCAGGAGATAATCGAGTTATACAAATACAACAACATATTAGAGTAATGAAATATTGCCTTGTGTTAAGTTTTGTATTTCTACAATTGTTTCAAAACTGTAAATTTAAAGTATTAATAAAGTAGAGATATACATATACGAGGAGAGGAGGGGATGGGCGGGTTTAAGGGCGGGGCTTAAGTCACGTGGTTACCCCCACCACTTTGGTTCTCAAGTGCCCCACTCTCTACTTAAAAATGGCTGTAAAATGGTATCAATATGTAGTTATAATGTAATTTAGATATTAGCTACTTACTACAATATGCATTCACATGAACCAGTAAGAACAGATATGTATTTCGATTGCAAGCTTCATCTGCAAGACAACCATGTCTGTGGGGAATTGATATACAATTTCTCATTACAGTGCACGCAATAAAATAAATTTAACGCTACTTTATTACCGCAGTTCAAACTGTACCTGTATATAAATTCTAATGCATTAACTAACTGTTACAGCAATGTAATAATTATTTATTAAATAATCATTCTTTCAGAATAACTCGAAAATGTAATAGATGTAATAGAAAATCGAAAAAGCTGATAATACCAAAAAATAAACTGTAGCAACAAATATGAAGTGGAATGACCACACATTGAAGCATTTGAAAGCCTATGCTTTTACTACCGCCAAGCTGTTAACTGTTTGGCTAACTGATAATAGTTAATTTAAAGCTTAAACAAGTTCATAAAACAAGTTACTTACTGGTTATTTTTTAACCGAAAGACCAAATTGGGGTTCTATAAGTTTAAATTGAAATTTTTCATGATATGCACAATAATATTATTCCCTAACAGGGCCCCAACTTTGAAATTTCAATAGGGAACCTTAATTATTTTCTCAAGTTCGGATTCTGCGGAAAATTTTACTTTCGAACAAGTCTTAGCCCCTTGTGGAGCTTTACGGCCCCTCTCAGAGCCCTAGTGTCTTTTGTAAGTCCCATAAAAAGATCTAAAGGGATCTTTATAAGACAAATCTGAATTTGATGTCGACACCTTATTTTCATCTTAAAGATTTTGATTCAGTGAGGAATTTTTCATTTCAGCTCTTAGCCGTCGTAGTGTCAGAAAGTAATGGTCAGCGGCGGCTATGGTTCCATCAGCATCAAATTTAATTTGCCCATTCGATTCTGAGCGCGAAAATTACAAGAGCAAAATAAATATTAAATTACTAAATATATTAAATATTATAAGCAATATATATAAATATTAGATTTACGAAACAAATATCTGTTGTTCCCAATTTTTTAACTCTAGGATGGCCCTAAAAAAACTTTAGGATGGCTCTATGATCGTCGAAGGGGCTGAAATTTAAAATTCGTCACTGAATAAAATCTAAAGGATTTTTGCTATACTGACCCCTTTAGATGTTTTATTAGACAAGCAAAGGACCCTAGGGTCGCATTAGTAGCTAAGATGCATCCACACGTAAACATTTTCCGCTGAATACGAATTTGGGGGGACAATTAGGGTTCTCTAATGAATTTTCAAATTTGGGGGCCTGTTAGGGACTTTGGGCACAAAATCTTACATCGCCATTCGATTCCCAGAGAAAAAAATTTGGAACTACAAATTCAGATTGTGCTATACAGGCCCCTTTACATGTTTTTCGGGAACATATAAAGGGCCCTAGAGCTCTAAAGGACACATAAAGGGCTCTAACGTATTCTTATATAAAATTAACCGCAGAATGCGAATTTGAAAGAAATTAGGGTTCCCTATTGAAAATTCAAAGTTTTACCCAGCGGGCAACTCTTTGGGACTTGTCATCCAGAATCTGATATCTTCTTTTGATTCCAGGGAAAATGTATTTAGAAATATGTTGTATTTATATTGTTGAAATTGTCTGGATTCATGAAGGACGCTCAGGTGATCCGTCCTTTTTAACACACCCTGTATATTATAGAGAGCAATGGCAGTACTATTGTTAATTAAATACTACATATACATTTCACGTAATATTTTATCACAGTAAAGACACACATATCTCACAAAATGGCAGATACAATGGATAATATTTTGTTAAGCTTTATATCTAGAGGATTCATAAAGCTTAGTGACGTTTCCTTGGTAGGTATAAAATTGTTATCGGTAAGAGACACCTTCACAACTTAGAAGGTGTAATATTTTATTTATTACTGACAGAAGAGATGATTATTCCATTTAGTCATCATTATTAAAACTACTTCTTGTCACAAAGCAGAAGTTTTACACATTTTTTTTTTAAATCATGATTTAAATAGAACCTATAATTTAGGTTAATGATAAATTTAGAATAACTACCCAGAAAAAAGTCCATTATAAATTAAATGATGCCTATTTTTTTACGGTTTGTGAATTTTAAAAGCACTAAAATTACAAGAATGTACAGTTATTTATATTTATTTTTAATCGTGCGCCTATTAAAAAACGAAAATGCTGGACTTAATTACGGGAAACATCTTGAAATTAATACATTACGGTATATTAAAACACATAAGTAGATCTAATTAGAACAAATGAGTTATTTCAGATATTATTTCTGCCAGGACCTGTAGAAAACTCTTCTGAAACAATTTATTTTTAAAATATTATATCTCATACTCTAGACTAATTATACCATACCAAAAAGTTACTAAGTAGCCAAGAACAACTATAGGTAAAAATTGTTTATGTTCAATAATAAATATAAAGAAAGAAATGTGCTTTATTATATATATATATATATATATATATATATATATATATATATATATATATATAGCTCTGAAGATGATAGCAGAGCTATCGAAATGTACATAAGGTAATATAAACGCATTATACAGTATTGTGTAGTTGTGTT
This sequence comes from Aphrophora alni, assembly GCA_963513935.1. Taxonomy (NCBI): domain Eukaryota; kingdom Metazoa; phylum Arthropoda; class Insecta; order Hemiptera; family Aphrophoridae; genus Aphrophora; species Aphrophora alni. The sequence continues at coordinate 39,676,019 of OY740769.1, forward strand.
ATTTTGTGGTTTGGGGTATTTACTTGTTCATATATATTCACCACAGTGATCTAGTGATTTATTTATCGTTGATAGTTGTGGAATGTTTCTATACAACAGATAATTTATAAAAGTATAATATCAATTATTAGGAGAGGAACATATTATTTAATTTCAAGGGTTCATAAAGTAAACACGCCTGGGAGAAGTAAAACATACCATGTAACTACATTGAAGTATAAGTAAATTACTTTACTCTTGAAGACAGAAAATTTATCTCTACTGTGAGAGAATTTGAAACCCGTCCAACTTTAATTTGTATTATTCACACTCATTTCGTTAAACTTCATTTCCATTTTACTGTTCTCTTCGTAATAACCGATAAATGATAAGTCCGTCCCTTTTGTTTGAAGTTTCAAATTTATCTCTCTTCTTCAGTTCCCCTGCTTTCTGATATTTAAAGACATAAAAATAACTATTAGAATACTATAGGTTTGGTATATTATTGTGTGTTTGTAGTCCAGTGAACAGCGGAGTCTGTGTAATGTTAGGTTTAAAATACCTGAGAGTAACATAACTCAACAATGATGTGCTTTTGTGTAAGGCCAGGTTCAATTTCTTGTGAAATTGATTGATTGGCTGAACTCTAAGCTTTAGGCTATTGTTTTCATTGTGAAATTCCGTAGTTTGTTTGACGATATTCACTCTAACCAATGATAATACTTTAGCCTTTGTCAGCCTTAGTCACGATTGCATCATTGTCCACTAAATTGTATTTGATTGTATTGAGTGTTTTGAACTACCTGAGTATAGTCTATTGAGAGTGTGTGGTTTTCGGTATATGTTCAATTTATTGTTTACAATAACACGTACGTCATTCTGTAACACATGGTCTTTCAATGTCATGATTGCCGCTTCAGTGTTAACAACATCACGTATTATGTGATTGTTGTATTTTACATTTTTGGGATATTGTATTTCAGACCCATATTAAACAAATCCATTTCATTGTTATCAATGTGTACATTGGTTAGGTTGGATAGTCGTATGTAGAATTCATGTTTGTAATCAATGTTTACAAACTTGTGTTGATTGCAAACATTATTATAAAGATCGAACCAGGAGAACGTTTAAATACCGATATGAAGAACATCTAGCCAGTTATAAATCCAACATTACCAAGTTCAATTATGTACGCCACCTTACAGAAAATAACAATAGACCGGGAGACTTCAACTCTAGTACAGAGGCCATAAAGAGTTCGGCCTAGTGTAGGGCTAACGAAGATTTAGAAATTTAAAGAACATTAAAAACTAAAACCAGACGACATTTTGAACGTCCAGTTTTCATTCCAGTCCCAACATCTGTACGACACAGGCTACAACCACTTATCGAAAGTTAACAGAGATAAACATCAGTAGGACCCATCGCTTATACCGACAGTACTTCGCCGAACATGGCAGGGTGAAAGACATGACCGTTTAATTATTTTTTGTATTGGTGTGTGTTATATAATTGTATACAATTTAGTCATACAATATATGGACCATATGGTAATTTATTACTATAAAGTTTAAAGTTATAGGTCTGAGCAGTAAAAATAAATAAAAGCCTAGTAAGGAAAACCGCAAGTCGCAGAATTACATCACACAAAGAAGGGTAAAGAATTAGTTACCTGTATAAACACGCTATTAATATTATCAATATTATAATTTTACACATAAAACAGGTCAACATATTACGTTCACACATTTCAAATTTTGTTTAATTTTTTGTCTACTAAATTTTAATAGTTTCTCTTTTCAAACGCATCTACAGTAAAACTAAATCCAATAATTTGTAGATGTCGGATATTCAGATTACCCAGACATAGTTTTATGTAGTTATTAATAATTTCACGATTAAGCATGATTTTGTAATTTTGCGTTTCAAACATACATACAAGTTCAAAAAACCACCAACAAATTACAATGAAACTCTTCAATAGGATTCTAATTGTTCTACTTTTTTATCATATGAAGTTGACTGGAAAACTTACCATAGTTATATTTATGATTGAGTACATAGAATAAATTCAATATACCAATCATAAAACCATTGATAAATTTCTCTGTAGCTTTTCATCTTTTTTTAGTCTAATTGAAAATATAGACGTATCAGTAATTCTTGTATTACTGTTATTTCCTTTTCTTAGGTTGCGTCGTCACCATTGATATAAGACAGAATGATATGTTTGGTTTCATAATATTTCAAAGCTAATAAAGTTGAGTAGTAAGGTATTACTTTTGGTGACAAGTAACAATTATATTATTATTTTCCTAGTGTACACTTTTATGCAATGCTAAACGTTGAAGATAATGTAGCTAGTAATTCTAAAAATCAGAATATTATTAGACCGATATCTTGTTTTTATCTAATTCAGCCTTAGTAATCTTCCCGTTTATAATATTCTATGACAATAACATTATTTTTTATAAAAATAAACAAATCCATCTCTGTTCCGGTTTTAGTTTTCCGAATGGTTGTTTATTTTTTAAACAATTAATATATTATTATAATAGTCATCTTTGCTTCTACTTCCTGAATCTTGACTAGTATTTCTAGATAATCATACTGCTTTATTTATTCTAAATAGATGATTTCATCTTATTATTGGCAGAACCCAACTTAAAGGATGCATTTATAATGCTATTCGAAGAGTTCTGGAGCGAGTATCACCTTGTTTCTTCTGAATTTAAATATAATGATTTGAAATAAATTGACTAAAATTTATATTTATTAATAAATCTGTAAGAACGAAATATTTACCATAAATACCAACAAAATTGATTTCAGCTTGAATTAATACATCCTATTCTGAATAATTATAATAAATTTACGAGTTTTATTCATTGCCAGTTTATTTAGCGTTAGATTCTATTACATGAGAACTAAAGTAGTAAATACTTAATATTAAATAATCAAGACCAATAATTGATTTTTTGCTGTAGTTTAATGACATTACATTTTTTTCTCATGTCTCCAAGTGTCCAGAATTTTCTGACCCTCTTTAAAGGTGCGTATTATTAATAACGATGATAGGAATCTACTCTGTAATCTCGAAGTAGAAATTATCCGTCTCACCAAACAGGATAACTTCATTATTACTTTTCGTCTTCAAGTAATTTTGAAATAATACGACAAACAAAAATGTCGGAACGAATTATTAAATATAGGTTTTATTATTCTTTTATTATTGTTTATGACAATATGAATTGAAGAAGGAATTAAATTTATTTTTTAGAAATGGTTCAAATTATTTTGGTCAGATAAAATAAAACCCCCCATAAACAGACTAATTATAAGAATATCCTGTTTTAAAAGTTGACAGTACTGTACCTGTCTTTCGGAAGTTTTAACCCCATTTGGTGATAGTTTGGCGGGTTGGAACCGATCTAATTGAAATGATTCCAAATAAGTTTGGAGCTGCTAAGTCGTCATTATTTACATACGCGTCTTACGTGAAGACGCACTGTTCTACCGGATAGATAAACATAATACAGTTAAACCATGACCTTACGTCGTGTTGATGACGAGTGACGAGTATAGTTACTTCAAAAATGAGTGTGAGTTTCTTGGTCACCCTGTATAAAAGTGTTGTTTCCAACAAATAGTTTCATGAATGTTTATGTTTATATTTCGGCCCGTTATATCGTTTTAAAATCAGAATATAAAGTTAAGTATCCAGACGACATATAGGGAATAGTTCCATCTTCATAATATGGCTCTTAAATTAATATTCTTTAACCCCTACAAATTGTGACACATTATATTATACACTCATATCATATTTTATTTTATTTGCTATAATAATCAGAAAATTGTATTTAATTAATTATTTTTTTAATGTAATTGAACGTTAGTAATAGAGTATTGTTAAATGTAGTTTCGATTACCCTGAAGAGTTGTGCAAGCACAACTGAAGAGAGAAAGCAGTATAGATGGACACTTTATAACGATTCCACATATGCACATTAGCTGTCCTTCAAATTTCATGATTCATGTAGATTGTAGATTATATATAGGTATAATATACCTGTTTTCACTGCTCTGTACAAACATACACTAAAGTCAGTATTTTTACTGTACAATCATAATTAAAAATACATAACTTGTATTTCAATATCTTAAGTTGTGCGTTTTAAAACAATTGTGAAAATACTAAATCATTACAGTTTTGTATTTCACATTTCATGATATTATAGCTTTTAACTAGTCAACTTTATCAACTTCGAGTTATAATTCTATTATCCCTTGATGGATCAATAACAGAATTGTACTCTTGTCATTTACTACAATGATTGTGGAACAATGTTTTCAAAAGTACTGTTATTTCTATTCCAGTTTCCTGTTATAAGTTTCTATATACGTTACAAAAAGTTTAGATTTTCCATAATAAAAAAAAACTTCTATATTTCATGAAATTGTTTCAATATTTGTGGGGGGGATCGATATAGTTTAAAATGAAAATAAAACTATTTCAGATACGAAATTATATATGATATAGATTGCTTTTCTAATATTTATTTTATTAAATATAACAAATTTTCTTTCCAGAACAAAAACTTTTTAAATTATTCAATATATTTAAAATTACATCTATTCCGTATTTACTATCTAATATTGAACTCAACAATTCTCAATTTAAAATATTGAACATAATATAAAAAATTCTGAACTTAAAGTTACCACAATAATCTAATTTTAATTTCTGGTAGGAATTTGTGTTTTATCAAAATTCGTTAATAACTGTTTAATAAAACAATATTTTTATGATTTTTTTTTAATGTTGGCTTGTTTTTAACAGGTGTGTACAGGATGGTAGTGAGTTAATTTTAGGGAGATAAAATAGGAATGAATTAGATTAAAGCTGGATAGCTTAAGCTAGACAATGGAGCATTTTAAATAATAATACATATCTTAAATTAAAACTTAACAATGTGTTAAATTTACTAACAATATTTCTGAACCGTTTATTTAAAACTTCTTAACACTAACATTAATAAACAGAAAACACTAGCGTGTATCTTCAGTGGTCTGAAAATATCTAACCATAAAACATGCAACGTAGAACAACAGTTATTTGTAAATAACTTGTGTATAAACTATTATTTTCTGTATATGTCATCTGAATCTCATTTTTAGTTCAATGTTAGTTTTCTTGAATAAACATTGTGGTTTTTTTTTATTTTTTATTTTTTTTTAATGTATTAAATTAAAATATTCCTTTTGTTTTGAAATTATCTTTCATAATCATGCATATCCTATAATCAATATTTCAACTTCCAATGTATATTACTAAAAAAAAGTAATAATTTAAATAGGCGTGTGAAAAGGTTAGACCAATATGTGTGGACCGTTATTTAATACTTACAAATGTTACATTTCCCACTTGAATAAACCGAGAATACTCCCATCCATTTCACTTACCTAAACTTACTGTTTAAATAAATAAGTCTTCCTATTCCAAATTTTACTAGTAAAATTTATTTTTGTCTAATTAACAGTTATACATTTAGGAAAATTGTGTTAATACTTCTCCATTTTGTTATTTTAATGATTAATAGTACTTACATAAAATGTACATATTAAAACTATGATCCTCTATCTACAAATGCTCTAATTATTGTAGAATACAGATATAATAATGCCCGTAACATTTAATACAGACATTTTTTTTTTTTTTTTTTTATATAACTATCGTTTTATTATTTAGCTTTTGTAAATATATGTTTCTGGTTACCGTTTCTAGTTCAAGTATTTTTCCTGTAATACAAGTTTGCTTTATAATGTATTATTCAATTAAAAGTTTCCCATTGTTTGTATAGCATATATTTAACTAATTAATTAACTCATAAAGAATTAAAATTTTATATAGTCTTGCATGAGAAATATCAGATGTATTAGCTTCTTATGTTTTAATAACAAATGAAACACTAACTTTTTTTCTTTATATAGGATTATATTTTATTATTTCATCTTACTCAATTTGCAGCATATATCATTCATGATATTTAAAAAGTCCTTGGACAGATATAAGAATTTATTTCATCTAAATTTATAAATTAAATGCCAAATAAATTGAATGAATGGTAATTGAAGCAACAATTTATACTAGAAGGATAAACTGTCATTACAACTTAAATTAATTCATCCTGTTATTTCTAAAAGAAAAACAAAGCTTTTGCCATCTTCATACTTTCCATTTTTTTCAGACTTATATTGGTCTACAGAAAAGCCTAAGTGGTTATTATTTGCCAAATAAATACTTAAATATATACACGAGTTTTCACTTAAGCCCAAGTTTCGCATCAATAAATAATATCAACAAACTACTAGCCAGGCTCAACAGATTTATGACGCAGCTGTTCCCTCCCACCATCGGTCCTTACTCACATAATATGTGCTCTCTCTCCATGGGTTTAAAATTTCAATATATCAGTTGATCTTCTTTGATACCTACTAACTTGTTTTTTACCATGTTAATAATTAGACACTTTAAAAACAAATAAAACTTGTTCAAATATTTATAAGTTTCGAGTGAACTACAATCTTGTGTATCACTGTTTAATCAATGCATCTATAAAGAAAACATATAACATAAATCGTACGTATTTAATAACACTTATAAAGAAAATATTAGAAATTAAAAGTGGTAACTTAGGTACACTCTGGACATCAACACAATATACTTGCTACAACAAGTAAGCCTACAGTGGGGGGGGGGGGGTATTACGCCCGTGCACAACAATTGTTATAATTATTTCTTAGATGAAATATATACTACCAACATAATATATGAAAAACTCGGTAAAAAACCATTCTAGAGGATAGACAATAAACTGTGCTAAGTATTGCATTAACATATATACTATCGTCCCAAAAACCTAATAAAAACCAAGCTTAAATATTCATCACCAAAAATAGCAATTCGCAGATCCCTTCCAAGAAGTAAAAATAAGTTTTTTTTTGTGTTTGGGGGAAAAAAATTTAATTGTCTCTAACATGCGACTTGTGAATAGCTTCAAAATAAAACCAAAAGCGTTTCTACAACAATATTGCCATCTTCAGTGATGCATGAGATACAATAATCTTATTTATTAATAGTAGTCTTACTATATATACTTTCATTATGGCTCAATAACTGTAAGTTATAGTTTGATAATTGTAGCTCATCATTATTAAAGATTTCAACATTGTCTTTGAAACGCGTTTTATTTCAGTTTTAATATTTACTGTACGTTTCAACTACATTGATACTATTTTGCAGCATATATCACATGTTTTAAAACACATATAACAATGTATACCTTTTCCTTTTTCGTTTCACATTTGTAAATATCGTAGTCCTTGATTATTTAACTGCACATTGCATAACTCTATTATTTCCTGCTGAAACAAAACAGAATTGTATTCGAGCAATTTGCTAAAGTAATTGTGGAAAATTGTTTTTAAAAGTTCATTTCTGTTTCATTTGCATTGAATAGCCAGAACTAAGTTACAAAATGGTACGTCATTAAACAGTTTATTTACTTTGTATATTTTACACATAATTTACACGTCATTAAACAGTTTATTTACTTTGTATAATTATACATATTTCATACATAATTACATTTCAAATTTATTATTTTTACAAAAATTTCAAATTGAATAATTCAATTTTAAAAAGTTAATTATATTTATTGAGTGAAATTCACCTTCTGTAAAATTGTATGATAAATGTTTCAATGTAGACATATGAAACTATAGTAGTTTTTTCAAAGTTTTTAAATTATATTGTTATGTTACTTTTTTTAATATTTTAGAGATATTAATAATATACATATAACTATTTTCCTTTACAAAATTAAATGTAAAATTACATAAAACTACATTACATTTATATAATTACATTATTAATCATTAATTATAATTACATTACATTAGACTAATTATAGTTTATCCAATGTTTAAAATGTACTTAAAATACTAATCAAGAACTTAAAGGAATAGCTACAATTATTATTAGAAAATATCAAACACAAAATATTACTTTTAAATTTTATTTTTTTTTTACTAAATTTCTTATCTTGATAACAACAATATTTTTTTATGTGCACTTATTGGTGGTGATTAGGTTTTCCATTTTACAGATGTTTCGGTTTCAATCAACCATCGTCTTAAGATTTATAACACAACAATACGGTTTTTTCCTGTGTAGACCATCAAGAGTAATTCAACGGTTTATTGTTTAGTTTCAAATATTCAATCACTTAAGCTTAAGATCTTAAGTCTGTTAATCGCATTTTCAATTTTAGACAAATGTATAATCATTCATAATTTTAAAATGTATTATAGGTAATGAGAGTTTATATTAACAAATTCCCACTTTTAACGTCAGTTTATTCTTAAAAGTTACGTAAGAAAACTACCATAAAAAAAGAAAATGATACATGTATCAGTTTGGTGACATTACTATTCAGCCTTAACTATTGTTTGTAAAATAAAATGTTTACTGACGAATCCTTGAAACCTGTGACACTCTTTGAAAAATTTACAATTTAAATTTAAATTTATACTGGTTAATTAATAGTGATTTTTTAAATTAAATTTAAAATACAATTTATACCGAGGAAAGTAATAATGTAGCAAGTAATCATTTCCGTCGACAAGCTGGAATGTAAATATATCGTTTACAGGAATTAATTACAATATAAAATAAAAGAAGTGAAACATATCAATTCAGCAACTTTTTTAATAAGTTTTTTAACAATAAAACCAACGAAAAACAAATGAAGAATTAACTTTATTTGAATTTCATCTCTTTTAAATGGAACAAAAGATCAGAGTAAAGTAAAAAAACCTGGGATGAATTTATTGATTGGTCAAAATTGTTTTCGTGATACAGTTTGTACGTTTATCAAAATTGTGTAGCAGAATTAATTAAATATTAATCTCCTTGTTGAACAAAATCTAAATTTTAATTTCTAGCTATTGAGGTGAAAAGAAAACGAACTACAAGCTTAAGATTGCTTGACAAAAATAATTTTCAGCTAAAATGGGACTATAACTTTAAATCTATATAACAGATAAAAGTATGTATACAATAAACCTTTTATACTGATACAATATAAGGGTTAAATTTAAATAAATTAGCCATTTAGCAGATTTATAACAGTTTTTATTGCAGTATTTCACCATCCCTGCACGTACTGAACTCTTGATTGTAATAAACCGAAGTAAAAAGAAGTTTAAGTGATTTTTTAACAATATTTTCTAAAATATAAAATTCACTTTCCATTAAAAACAGGTTTTTTTAAATTTTTTAATTTACTGTTTCATTGAAAAATGTTGGTACACCGTAACTAATAAATATCTTATACTAACGGATTTTTAAATGTTTTCACAATTTTACAAAAGTGTAGTGTAAGAACATAGGCAATCAGTAAATTTATAAATCAGACTGTACGAAAGTTCATCTTTATATCTTAGTTAAAATATAGGAACTTTATTGTAATGCCCAATAACAGCTACAATTTTGAAACCAACAATCATTTAAATCTGCTTGTATGTAAGAAAGTATTTATTGTCACATCCATAAATAATATAATCATTATTATGCATTATTATTTTGTTGTAAATACGTATACCAAGAAAACCTCGAGGCATCTGATTTTCAATGAGGAAATTTTAATGTAATTTTCACTTCTAAAACAAACGTTCAAAAATGCCGGGAGTAGAAACAGTTTCATACTTAAAGGAATGGTTGGAAGAACTTACTATAGTAAAATACTTATTTTCAACTTTGGATAATAATGATTAATTGAATTAATTTTATTTTAATTAAATTTATGTGTGAGATCTTATACAATCATACATATGTATGTCTGTACTGATATAATTACTTCTTACTTAGTGAAAAACATGAAAATCTCATTCATTGAAAACTGAATTGCCAGATTAATGAAAATATCAATCTTGTTTTTAATTCATTATGCAATACGTGGATGCAAATGTACTATAAATGTATGACAGTATATGAATATAATTAAAGAAGATTTTAATTTCTTTTACGAACGCATCCACAGTTTACGAATAATATATGTGGTATTAACGTTTATTATCGCCTATAAATAATGTGTGAATATTTTTAATAAAGTGTTATATCTCCCTATAAATCATCACTCAGCTTTATGAATTATCTATAAAAGATAAAGATATCTTTATATCATTGTTCTGTATTATACTAGCACCGCCGTCTTCTGTCTTTTACTGGATAGAATAAAATACAGTTAAATAATTGTTAATTGTTGCAAACAAATATTGAAACTACAACACAGAGAATTTGGTTAAAAGATATAAGGAAACATCTGTTAGTTTTTAAAAATATGTTCCCATTTCTAATCTAAATTTCAAAACAAAAAATTCGAAAATATAAATAACTTACAAAAATGGAACAATGTCAATAACATAGAGCCGCCTAATGTATAGAGTACATTTGTTTTAAACCGATGAACTGTTACGTTCATTTTAATCTTGGTTATCATTTACGTTTTCCACATTTAAATGTTCATATTCATACATACATAATTGAGAATTTATGACTTTAAACAAAGAGTACCCATATCATTCACCAAAAACAATACACTATAATTTGAGAAACACTTTTCATTCAATAGTTAAATAAACCTCGTCCTCACATAACACAATTCTTCAGCCATTTCCCCAAAGAAGTAGATCCAGTGCCACCCTCATTCTCTACTTTAATAAAACAAAAATGTACCCTTTTTAGACTTTAATTTCCATACTTGTAGTGTCACTTCGCTTTCCAATGTTTTTCGTTTCAAAAATGATCTCATGAGAGGCGCTTTACATGGTCAATACAGGGAATGGAGATTTCTTTCTTTATTACGGTTAAGTCAATATCATTTCAACTCTTATCAGTACTTTATAAACAATATATTGTAGATGCAACACTGAATATTTATAACGCCACTGTTAGTTTATTTCACTTTTCGATCGACAACTTCTAAACTAACGTTTTGATTAGAATAGATATATAAGAATGTTTACGCAATTTTTACGTAACGTTTATATAATGTGTATGCTGTTAGTGTATTTTATTAAAAATAAACAGATACACTTGAATCTATCTCTCTTACTTCAATATATAGCCTTAATATAATCTCCAGTCACATACATTATAGCATATATTATCTATCTGATCGGTAAGCGCAACCTTCTGCAGAATCCTTTCTTATTATCTTATTCTCTTGTATTTAAAACTAATGGACATTTACAACTTACTCCCATATTTATGAATTTGTAATTCTATAAACTGGTCGAAAAAGCCAAACGATAAAACACGTAAAGCAAAATATCACATTTTGGGGAAAATAAACTAAGTACATGGTACTGTTTTCCTTAGTATATATACATATATAAATAAATGCATACCTTCTTTTTTTTCATGTGACACTTAATTTTGGTAGATAATGTTATCCATTTTTTAATAATTTATTTCATTAAATGGTTCCTGTGCGTCTCTCGGTCTTTTTTCACATTTTCAGAATCATAAAGAATCATATTGGCCATATGTAATTACACATTTAATGAATATAGAACAAAATTGCAGTTACAAACAAGACTTTTTGAAAAATTACACTCTCACCTTTCTTCAATTCCATAGTATTATTTCGTACTACCCAATTTAGGACAAATGTATATTTATTATTTTATTTTATAAGTTCCTTAGCAGTATAGAAAAACGGGTTTTCTCAAGATTTAAAAAATATAAAATTCAAAATAAAGTTACTAGACTGTATTGGAAATAGTAAATCTGTAGAAATGTAATATTCACGAGAGACAGGACCTGTTGATTTATGTATTTTATTCGAAATGAAATGCAATTATTTTATTATTTTAATTTTTGACTTGTGTTTCTGAGCCTAAGTTTATATTATTGTAACACTTAGGTATATATTGCAAGCTCAAGTTAAAAATATACAAAATCTTCTCTTTTCTACGGAAACTACTCGAGCCGAGGTGGTAACCACGGGCGTTGCTTCCACCAACTATTTGCAACAACTATGATGTCTCCTGCCATAATACCTAATATAGATATAACATGTCACATAATTCTACAAAATTGTAAATATTTATTTTAAACAAATAAATAAATAAACAGACATAGATTTATATTTAATGGAGCTCAAACAATGGAACTATATCAATTAAATTTGATATTTGGATTTAATTTTATCTTATATCGAGGTGCTATTTTTTATTATTTTTGTTTATTAACTGTATATTGTAGTAATCTGTTGTAAGAGCAAACGTAATATACGGATTACACCAAATGTGGTTCTAACAATTTTATAAAATGAACCTTCTAGGAATTAACATTTGAACGATTGTGCTTTTACAGTGAAAAGGTAAAATTTAACGTCATGATCAACGTCTTTAAAGATTAAATATTTTGAAATGAAGGAAGACAAACTCGAAGTTCCAAGTTCAGATAAAAACAAAATAGAGTTTGTGAATAATAATAATAAAAGATAATAAACTTGACAGCAGTTATCTTCATTTGAGTTTTTCTTATAAGTTAAAAAAACACTTTAAAACCAAATATTATATATACTTAGCAGATTTAGTTAGAAATTTCGAAAACTATTACTTTGTCTTACCACTAACAACACACACATACTCAATGAGATGTATTGAAAAAAAACTGGTATTCGCAAAAAAATAACATTATATACTCATAATTCTTTCGTAATTACTCCACATACTTCTAAACGTGTTAAGCAACACTTACTGTCAATAATATGTCAGCTAAGATTTACGTTTAGAGCGATCTTGTCTGTAACGCCCTGGCTCAATTATTCCTTTTAATTCTATAAAAAGTACGATGTTTAATATTGTCATAAACAGACGTCCTAATATAACCGTAATCGTATCGCACTTATAACAATTAAATTGTATTTAAGCATGGATATCCACTGATTCCAAAACATTGAGGACAGATAAAAACATTTTATTTGTTATTTTAGACATGAAGTTAATAAACTCTGTCTTCGACTGAACGAGTGACAAGCTCTCTATTAGTGTATGAGACGTCTCAGTTTTAATAACCATGAAGTGTCAAAAAAGTCATGATGTATCAAAAGTTTTGATAATAACTTTTCGTATTTTCAAAACCATAATTAATTCTACATTGGACATAATCTAAACACATAACGAACTTGGTTGACAAAAATTTATTTGTTTTTTTTTTTTTTTACTTTCTTCATTTGAATTCATAGGTAGAAGTTATAATATAACGTTGAAATTAATGTTGGACATATTATATATGAGATACAATTTTAAAAGTTTTGGGTGGTGATAAAAAATATGTTTGCTCTTTATGCAAATAATAGAAATTGTAAATAAATTCCCTGCATAAAACTTAAACGAGACAGTCTGTAAGAATTGCATCGGAAACTGATATTACAGCTTGAAATAATAGATATGTTTGGAGAGTAAATTTATTCATTATAATACTGTAGTTACAATCTTTGCTTTGTTTATGTCAACAGTAAATGCTAATACGGAAATATTGGCGGAATTATTATATGATAATAAACAACACTATCTAATAACAATAATATTAAATTGAATTTAAAATTTTGAAAAAAAATATTGTTCCGACCAGGCGAGAAGTGAAACGATTAGAAGGAATTATTATTAGAATATATCTGGCGTAAATTATATATGTCATTTCCATAGTTTTTTGTGTAACTTTTGTAGTGAACTCCTTTCACCAACTCCTATTTTTCCCGGCGTACTTTCATCTCACAGACCTACTAGCGGGTTGCCTGAATGTTAAATTGCATCGAATTAGTTCACCCCTTCCCTCGGTGATGAATATCACGCATCAAGGTTAGAGAACGAGTTCTGCACCAGCCGCAAGAGAGACCGGATGTGTTCAAGGAAGTGCATGCATTCTAGTCTACAGGGTAACCGATATTTTAGGTACCCGCAAAAAATTGCTAATTATCTTTTTGGGATGGGCCTGCCCAGGGTTTTCGGCAGTTCGTCGCCTAATTCCGTATAAAATTAAACATATGAGAAGTAGTTAACGGCCATTTTTGCCTAATACTGTTTCCAAGACCATTAGTTTTAAATATAGTCTCTTCGTTAATATTATACATAGTTAACTTAGTTTATTATATATTAAAATAAAATTAAAACATAGATTTAATCGCTCTGGAGCTGGCTGGCTGAGCTGTCGTATTTGTGTAGTCGAGGATACGTTTCAGGTTATTTCCCCCCTCCCAGCTTTTACCCAAATTTCCTTCCCGAAATCAAATTCTCTTAAAGATCCTCATAAACCAATTTATAAAAACCACAGGTTGCTGCACTTTTCTTTGTTTGTTGCATAATTATATTAGCATCAAAGAAGCAATATTGTTTTGTGATACTACTTGGAGATTCGGTATGTTTACATTCTGTGATTCAAGTTTATATATGTCTGTCCAAAAAAACTATGTGTTTAAAAAAATTTCTGACAAAGGATTTTTAGAGCTGAATTGCAAAAATTGACTATAGGTTCGACAGGCTATAATTGAGGTAACTTATGTGGTTTTAAAATTAACCGATGTAGACATCAGTTGTCATAATACATATTTACTTCTATAAAAATAACATACATTAAAATATTAGTGATTGCTTGAAAGTTTAAAATACACAGTTTAGTTATAAAATGAATGAATTACTCGTCTAGGTTTTCAGTATAGAGTAAATGAACAAATTATGTTATAGCTTTTTTAGGAACTAAACAACAAATTAAAAATATATCTTGCGAAATAATATCTCGTTCCTTAAAAATGTGACCTTCAAAGACGTCACAAGCGAAACGAATGTTTGATAGTAGGTAAAATGCTTCGTTTTGTAGTTATAAGTCGATTTTCTCCTGTTGAATCATTAAACATATTTCATTTCCAGTAGTTTGAGGAAAAATATTACTTGTACTAAATTTTCCAACAATGAAGTTTTCCAACAATCAAGTAAATAAAGGCAACATTGTTTCTATTGTTTGTTGATGTATTGCAACGTTTTGATTTATCCTCGACAGTATGAAATTAATTTGTTTTATAAACAATTAATTCCAAATTTGAACAGTATAGTCTGAACAAAAGTGCACTGATTTTTGGAATATTCGGTATAGCTGTTTTTCTACACAGCTGTTTTGTACAAATGGTCAAATTTATCACATATTTTCCAAGCCATATATTTATTTATTATAGGTGACTATGTGTAAAAAAAAAATGCATTTTAAACCTTGCCGATATATGAAAATTCACTGTAAATTTATATATTTTTGGTGATGGGTTTTCGAAGCTGAAACACGATAAATATATAATCACATATGTGGGTAGTTACACAAATATGTGCTTCTAAAACAACCTTGAACGACAAATAACTTTTACAATACTTATTTTACTTAATAAATTCATAGGGTATTAATAGTTCAACTGGTTTTTTTTTTTTTTTTATATATATATATATACCGTTTTCTTGTAATGACGATTAATTAATTATTAGGAAGATGCTTTTTTTTTTTTTTTAGTTTTGTAATATAGATAAAAATACGATAATTTAGTAAATAATATTTTCTTTCCAAATTTAACATAAATAATATGATTAAAGATAAGCATTTATTAAGGTGCCTACCACAATAATGTGTGTGTTTCTTCTAAGAAGTATTTCCGGTAGTTAAAATTCCTTCTATAATATGAAAACTTTATAATGGAGAGTTATGGGATTATTAATTATAAAACTTTGAACATTAAAAGCCCAAGGGAAATTAATATTTTTTAAGGAAATTTGTATGACAGTATGTTTCTGTAAACTCAAATTTTCCTTGTATTTACCTCAAATCTTTGTTCGTAAATTAACATAATGATGTTTTTGTAGATTTCTTAGTAGAAATTACTTCTCCTGTCATGGTATCCGCTGATATTACTCTATTTCAGAGATAAACTGCGTTGAGTGAATTTATTTATTATATTTTATTATCTCAGCTTTCATGCAATTGAAAAATCCATTCATCTCGTCGTAGAGTACCAAAATTTCATGCATAGAATGACTTAATTGCTAAATATAATATATAGTTTTTTTTTAATAACACAAACCGTAGTTAAATTTAACTTTTTGTAATACATGTACCTTGGTAATAGTTAAATGCAATTCATTTCTGAACAGGTTATTATTATCTTTAATAAAAAAAGAATTATAAAGAGTTATCTATCCTAAATTAAAGATGTATTTTTTCTGCTTCTATTCTAGATAAAAACTCACACATCCCAGAAAAAAGTTAACCTAAATATCGCTGCTGTTATTGACATGGCAAAACTTTGTGTCTATGTATAGGATTTCCAATAATTGATCTGTTTTTGTTTTAATCCAGTGAAAATCTGTGTAGGAACAAGTAACACTTTAATATTAGGTTGCATTAATAACAGGTTATTAGATAATTGTTTTTATAAAATTAATATACGCGTTTTGTGTTAAACAAAGTTTTTTATCAAATGTTAAACTTAGAACCTATGAAAGGTTCATCTAATCTTAATTGTATATTCGGAGTGATCAATTTTTGCAAATTATTAATTATATCACCCTGAGAAGAATTAACCGGAAAAATTAAAACTTCCATATTACATAATAAATGTTGAGCTTGACTTATGAGAAAAATTATACAGTACAACAAACACAGAGAACACAATTCTCATAAAAAAAAAATACGCCTAAGTATCAGACGCGTTTCAACGACAAGGTCGTCCTCTTCAGTGATAAACAAACTACACCAATCAAACTACAACACTAGTAGTAGTTGTAGTGGTTGTAGTTTGATTGGTATAGCTCGTGTATCACTGAAGAGGACGACCTTGTCGTTGAAACGCGTCTGATACTTAGGCGTATTTTTTTATGAGAATTGTGTTCTGTGTGTTTGTTGTATTGTTCCATATTACAGGTAATTTTAATTTTTTATTCGTGTAATCCTGAGCAACTAGAAAAGGTTTTTAACTTATATGAAAAGGAAAAAAAATAGTAAATTAATCAGCGATTTTACTCTAGGTCACCGTGAAAGTTATAAACAAAATTGAAATATCACTTTTTAATTTTTTTTTTTTTTACGAATGCCAAATATACCTCGTTCCACCATTACGTTTATTGCTTGAGAGATGTATTAGTAGACGGTGCATCTACTTGCATACTCTTTAAAAAATGTTTGTACATTTTTTCCTATCAGTTTAGTATTTCTCCTAATTTGTAAATTTTACAATGGTTTGTAAACGTGTATGGCCGTAATTTAGAGACGTACCAACGAAATACCAAATGATCTATTAAAAAAAACTCGTTTCGTTAGGTCAATAAATTTTTACATCCTCTGAATGACAACTCTTTTATGAGAAGAATTAATCAAGGTTTAAGGAATGGATAATAAAAACCAATTTATCTTTTGATGTAATTGAAATACTACGTGTATAAAAATTTTAGCAATAATTTATAGGTGAATAATTAATATTTTTAAAAAACTGTCCAAACAAACCGATGTCCTGATTATATAATATAGGTTTTATGTTATGCAACTTATTAGATCGTAAAAAAATAGGAGGTAAAACAATCTTTCTTACTTAAGTAAAAGGATGAATAATGCTTCCAGCCAATACGCGTACGTGATTCAAACATAAAGAAACTTTCAATTCTATCAAAGCAAGATGTCATCACGAATCCGCCTCTATGTCTCTATTTGTACAGCTTGAAGGACAATACGCCTGCACTATTGTCAAGATATTTATCTTTTTGGATCCTGGGGATTGGTTTATTGTAAATGAAAATAGAGTTTCGGGTAAATCGTAATTTATAAACAGTTTTGAAAAACAAACAAATCAACTTCTGTTATATAAATTCTTATCTATTTTTATTTACTTCGTTTTTGATTTATTTCCAACAACATACGATAAATATTGCTTGTATAATTGTTGAGAATAAACGTTTAAGGCGACATTCTTATTTATATCATACAAAATTTTTTATATTACGTTCTAACACAATTTAAGAGCATATGATACAATAATATCATACTCCCTCTTTATCTTTCATCTTCTTATCCCTTCTTGTCCAATTTTCAAAACTGAAAAAAAGTTAATTTTTTTTTTAGTATGGACATTGTACACTTGCTAGGTCAGAGGTGTTGACTTAATAAAATATAATTTATCATTGCGTTTGAATGGGTGTGTAAATGTGTACGAGAAGACATTTGTACTAAATTTTATTAAATGATATTACATTATGATTTATGTAATTTGTTTACTATTTTAATTCAACAAATTAAAAAAATATATTGTTTAAAATTAATTCATTATAATTTCTTTGTTTACAATTTAGTTTTTGTAGTTTATAATTAGTTATTGTAGTTGTACTGTTAATAATTAATATTAGTTCAGTGTTTTCCAAGTTTGACTCAATTTTTATTATTCATGTTTTTCTTCATTGTTTATTTTTACATTTAAAGTTTTTTATGTTATATGCATAAGAAATGTAATTTTGTATGCTTGAATATGGGTCAGATGAAGCTAGGACTTTTGCGTTATAATCTCCCATTTAAATAAAGAAAATGCCTACAATTTTTCTTTCGTAAATGGTTCTTAAATCAATTATGTTCATATGTTGTGACTATTTTGTTGTTTAGCTCGTTTTGTTCTATCTATGGTGACAGGAAATTAACTAGTTCTACACACAACATGTGGACAATATATTTACTTTTAAGTATTGTTGATATTATTAAAAAAAAATTAAACCTTGTACAACTTTGGTTTTAAAATGATAGATTTTGTTTAATATTATATATATTCTGATTTTCAAATTATTTGATAACGATGGCATACTCATATAATTAGTTTGGTTTGATTGGTTATTTGGGTATAGAACATATGAGAAACCTCTGTAATCAAGTGATAAACCTAGAACCTAAAAACATCAACAAAAATTCTAGGATAGTGAAGTAACCAAAGTATCGTAGAGCCATATTGGAAACTAAAACAAATTTGCAACCTAAGTACGGAACCCATGCCTAGGGCTGTGTTTGCTTTTTTTTATGTTCCAGGTGTATTATTTTATAACGTAAGTTGATTTATACTATGGACACATCAGAGTATAATGTCATAATTAATGTCGTTTCTTAAATAAAGGGGAAAACAAATGAACATTGTGTACAAAATAGCAGATAAGATATTTCCAATCAAACATTTTTTTCCATAAAAGGTACATTTTAGGAAAAGAGATATTCAAAAGCTTAAACTACTTATGAATAGTCTATCTCACAAAATTTCCTATTTGTACTATCACTAAGCTATTTTGATTGACAAATATGACCAATATTAACTAAATAGTTTAAGTGCATGCATTGCGCACAATTCATTACGTCAGGAATATAGCAGCAGCTTTATATACTTAGAAAATTAAGTGGGATACAGTTTAATTTTAAGTACATGTTTTTAAGAAAACAATCATGTATCCTAAATGTTAATGAACAATCAATTTTAAAAAGTTCGTAGACAATGTGAAATTATTTGCACTAAGTAATGTTTTTACCTCCACAATTTTTTCCCCTATCATCTATAGAACATCAACATTACGTAATTGTAGTTTTTAGGAAATGATAAAAACTACAATTCCGGTAATTTAAAAAAAAAAGTCTATAACCTGGCCGGTTTTTTTTTTTTTTTTACAATTAATTGTTTGGATATTTATGAACAACCTATAAGTACAGCTTACGAATATACAGTTGATAAGAACATTGTATTTTAGTGGGATGTAGTGAAATTGTCCTTGGCGATCATCAATTGAACAGAGTATCGAACCTTAGTCTGTAGGTCACGGTCTGGCCATAAGCTAATCAACTGTAACTCTATGTTTTGTTATTACAGTTACCTTACCAAAACAGAAATCTCAAACAAGTGTGTTACGACAATTAACGTGCAAGATTAGAAATAAAATAAAACGGGAAAATATTTTTTTCACGATAAATTGAAATTCAAACCTACTTTTTGTATTATATATATATATATATATATATATATATATATATATTTATTTATTTTGATAGATAGTTAGTTAGTTATATTTATATGTTATGATAGCAATGCTGAGTTATTATTTAGGATTACTTTGTAGAAATTTTAAACCGACGTACATGTTAATGTTGCCATTTACTCAAGATAAATGCATCCATAAGAATGTAGGTTAATGGATACTGTCATAGTACTTCAACAACACCGTCATGAAAATTATACCCTAATGTTACTAAAATTAAGTATATACAGTACACTGTTCACCACGTACTACTACAGAAATAAAACACCACCTTTAACTACCAAAAAATGTACTTGTGTGCACATGATACAATATTTTTAGAAAAAATATTTTTAATTTGAGATACATGAATGGAAAATAAAATTTTAACGGAAAACCATTTCTTAATCAGAAGAAACGAATAGGTTTTCGGCGAGTCAATGTTTTACACACTTCCACTTTCTTCCATTCAGCTATAAATAAATATCCTTAAATACTATTACCATTACACATTTCAGTTTTCGAAAAACGATAGTTTGGATATTTACAAACAATTTCATTCATGTAAAACAAGCTCATGCTTACACTTCGATAAGAAAGTTAAATTACAGACGACTGATTATATTATTTTCGCCCTAGTAGTAAGTAACTAAAATTAAATCAGCTCCTAATTCCGAACGTCCATTTGTAGCTATCCAGAACCCATCAACTTTAATATTCTGTTTGTTTGTTACAATGTTTTCGCTTAAAATAACATCATATAGAAATCCAATACAAAAGCGTTAAGTAGATTAAGTCAACATGAAACGCATGAAAACATTGCTATGCAAAATGGAATTTCGGCACTGCCTTTCAGAAAGTGTTTGATTTTGATTAATAGATGATGCATTTGTATCAAGTTCGAAGCACTGGGTTATTATTAATTCTAACTTGTAGTAATTTATAACCATGTGTATCGTTATAATTTACACAAAATGAAAATAGAGAATTGATTAAAAAAAGTAGTAGGATTGGGTTATAGTACCTAACCAAATCCGCAATGAATAAAAGTTCCCAGTGATACTAAAATTTGTAACTAAACGCATATAGATAAATTATCATTTGCTATTGTTTGGTGATGCTCCTATTGCTATTATAATTATAACACTAAAAATCATGTTATAGGTGAGTTTTAAATACAACATTGTTCCTTAAGAAAGTTAAAGAATATAACAATCATGAGTTAGAAAAATATAATCACATTTTGTGATGAATGGTCGTTTTTCAATTTCTGTGCTCATACAAATAAAATGTAAAACCTTATATAAAATACTAATATAACTACTAAAATCATAAGAAAATAGTTACGTTAGCTTTGTGACTGGTCCCAGAGTAGTTACTAAATTTCATTTTAAGAGAGGGATTAAATACACAATAGATGACGAAAAAATTGTATATTCTTGTAACATTTTCATTTTTACGATAATAATAGTATTTTGTTTCTATAAAACTTTATCTCCTAGATATTTGAGTTTTTAAAATGGTGTTTGTTCTTATAAATTCCAGCCACTCAATTTCTAAATCTTTCGTGAGAATTATAATTTGTTTTGCTATATCTAACCTCTTATTTAACGTCGGACAAATCAATGGTTTAAATTAATTACCTTTCGTTCCGTATATGTTTTACAGTTTACTTGTACTGACAGTACAATGGCATTACAAGCGGCCAAATGTTTTTATCGAGAAACTGTTCTTTCGTATATGCGGGTACAGGAATAATATATTTCAAGGCGGAGTTGTTTAGATACCTTAACATACAATGGTTATGGACATATTAAGGTAATATTGATATATTTATGAAAGTACAATATCGTATAGTTGGAGAGGAACAAATGATTTAATTACAAGATTTCCTCACGTAAACAAAAGCGGTAGAAGTATATTTGATATACCTACATTGCTGTGAGCAGTACATTACTTCACCTGTGAAGATAGATAACTGCAATGTAATTCCAGTCACAAGAAAAGTCTAATCCTGTTTAACGGTACTTTGTATTAATCACACTCATTTAGTTGTAGTACTTTATCAATTTACGGTTTCCTTCATAAGAATAGGAATAGAAATATAACGTAACTCTATCTCACTAGAATATAAGTCATCATGCACTTTCAAGTGAATTTGTGTCTCTATTTCAAATTACCGTCTATGATTATACTCAACTCACAAATTTTTCTTCAATTTAGGTATTACTAACCATGAAAACCATCTTTGAATATGTATTTGTATATTTAAATATTGTTTCCATTTGTTCCATAAATGCATTCAACAGCGTAAATCATAAACACATAAATAAATTATTATTCATAGAACGATATATATATATATATATATATATATATATATATATATATATATATATATTGTACTTGTCATTTTACACAAGTTGTTGTGTCATCAATTTTTATATTTCAGAAACATTTTATTGGAATCGAAACTTAGGATGATAGGAAATTACATATGTTATATATCCTTTTGACCATTATTTGATTTTGTAACAATAATTGTCTAGCTATCATTTAGAATTTTAACTATAATTATTTTCAAATTAAATTAAAGTTCTACTTTTTATAGAAGTTATAAAACAATCTTCATTACGCTGAGGTTACAACATCGTAAAATTACAAAATATTATTACAAAGAAATTTCAGGTTAGACAAATATAGTTTTCAAATATTCCTGTTGGTAGTTGTGTTAGTGGGATTATCGAAAGAAGAACTTGCCAAAGAATACACATGCAAATAAATTGAGTTCAAATATTGTACAATTTTTCTCACCAACACATCCACATAATCTAACCTATTTGCCAACAAAAATATCAGTTAAAAATGAAAATCAATACGGTCTTATATAAATCATACTTTTAATGGCGGCGGTGAAAATTGATTTTTACATATTTATTTTTCAAATTATTGCTAAATCGTCCAAGCGATGGTTGTACAGTTTTGAATTTTCACTTACATCTGAGCTCTCGTTTCATATTTTATTTTAGAATTTTTAATAATATAACCAACAATTTTCAAGTTTTAATTTTGCCATAAAAATTTCACTTATGTTATAATATGTAAAAGTAAATATTTCGGTCATACACTATTATGCAACATCGATCTATAGTGTATACAAAATTGTACATTCTGACAAACAGTAATACACACATGTAACTGTTTTATAATAACACAGTAAGTTATACAGTTAATGGATTTCTACTATGTAAAAACTTTTTATTGTGATTGTCCTCTTGTAAACGCCTAAAACTAAAACCATGGAGAGTCTACTGATTCATTCGAAATTAATAAAGCGATTTGCAAATAACTTAATCTGTTCAGCTTTGAAATTTGTATCCAATGATACTCTTAAGATTTATCCTAGTATCAAAATTAGGCTAAATGAGTTATATTTTTATTCTTATTTCCGTAAGCAGATACCAGAGCATAAAAATAATTTCGACAAGATCTGAAAGTTAGGTAGTTGTTGAGTTGCAATTACCAAATGCATTATGGAAGAGTCAAGAGTTTATAAATTCTGCAAGCTGAGTCAAGAGATTGGTGGAGATCGAGAATAGAGTCGGCAGGGAGTTATTGGAGGACAGTTGTCGTCGGTCAGAATTGTTGGCGAATGTTGTCAAGCATCAGCACAAAAACATCGTCGAAGCGACGTCGACAGGAAATTATCAGCTACTAGTCATAGTCTTTACCATACTAGTCATTATCAGCTACTAGTGATTGCCTACTCAGCTCCTGCAGAGAAAGTCATAGCAATTAACGATCAGGAAATTCCAGTAATAGAATAGAAGTGACTAAGCAACGTATGTACTATAATATATTATGTTATAATTTTATATAATTTTTAACTTGGTTGAGGCGTTTTGTGTCAATAATTGTTGACAGCTGTTTCGAGTATTTATCAGACATCTATAGAACTTAAAATTCACTCAAAACACTTCATTGTATAATACTCCCTTAGTAGTTTCCTAATGACGATTTGTATATACTGTTACCAAGGAGAAATTCATTTCAAATTACGTCAGTGTGGATAGATTCCATTTTTAGATATGATATTAAAATTTATTTTCAAATTAATTGTTTGCATTTAATCTTCACCGACAAATTATTTGGTAAATTAATCTGTGATATTTTCCACAAAACTTTTAACTATCGATAGAGTGTTTAACATAAATTCACTATATATATATATATATATATATATATATATATATATATATATATATATATATATATATATATATATATATATAGTGAATATATGTACCTCCTCAGTGTTAATTATAGTTTAAAATTTGCTGTTTATTTCAAAAATATGACGATTATATCAAAGAGGAGATGAATTTATAATTTGGAATAATATGTAATTGCACAGGGTAATAAGCATTGTATGGGTGGGCACAGAAAAAGTAATAAAATTACAGAACGATACTAGAGAATAACTTGATAATGTTTTACTTACCACAGTATTGGTTTCATAGAACTATTGACGTTTTAATCAATTATGAAAATAAGGTTCATATCCAGAGCTTACTGACTACAAAACCAAATATGAATCTTTACGACTATGAAAATAAGCTTTATTTCGTGGGAAATTGGAAGTCGTAAAGTAGAGTTGCTTTCCCTCGAATCTATTGCGTGAAGCAGGTTGTGTGTTCTTTACTCTCTTACCGTCCACTAACTCGTGCCACAGTGCTGAGAGGTTTAAAACTGTATCCTTGTTTTATTACCTTTCTACAGTTCCGATATTGGGTGTCATCAAATTGTATTAATCGTGTACATCAAATTGATTAAAAAGTAATGATTGCAATTAATAATTTAACAATGTCAGATAATTCTTATCGTGTATAAAATATGACGTTTTATCGTCATTTTGGATTTCTAAATTTATATAGGTCCTATATGCCCTTCAATTATGCTTCTGATTAAAATCTATTATAAAAATGGTGATATAAGAGAAACAATTAAGGGAGAAGATCACAATTATAAAATCTACGAACTGTTGAAAACCAATATGCACATTGAATATCAAATGTAAAAGACAGAATGTAAGGAACAGCATTTGTGGTAATTATGATGACGAAGTTACAGATTAACGTAATTGAATCTGGGATTGTAAACTTTTATAAAATAATTAAATTATTTTATTTTAAATCGCTGACAGAGAATAATGATATAATGTTATAAAGGACAAGTTTTAACACCTCAGTAGTCAAAAGGAAAATAAGACCTGCAATCTACTACAATTGAACTTTTTCTCACGTTTTCTACAACAATGAGTGTCGTTAAGATGCGAGGGGAACACAAATTGCTCCACTTTAAGAGAATAAATCACTTTTATTATACGTTACTTTCCTTCTAGTTTTGCATTTAAGCATAGTATAAAGTTACATCATGCTTAAATTGATTTCAAGTTGTTTGTAAAAACAATAATGAAAACGAAAAATATATATTTGTGTCTTATTAAGGAAAAATATTAACACAACTCAGTTGTTTGGCATTCAAATTCGCACTTTTGCCCGAAGTCGAACTTATGTGTCTCTTATTTCAGAGTTCGGGGTAAATCTTTGCATCTGAGTGTTTAACATAATAGAATAGAAATTGTTCTCTACATCATAAAATAACAAGTCTAGAGTTTTCGGTCATTTTTTGTATAATTATACTTTCATGAACAATTAAAACAAAAGTGAAGTAACATCGGTTTCCAAAAGTGAAGATAAAAATTCGATAGATTAGTATTTATTATTAAAAATATGCTATTCAATACTGAGATCTTCTAATATATTTACGCTAATAATACTGATATTAAAAGATATGAGACATGTTATATATGTTAGCCTAAATATTTCAAGATCTTAATCAGTGGTTTGATAACAAATTCAATAAAAAAGGTATTTGAGTTAATAACAACAGCTGGTTTTAAATTTAATACAAAACTAAAAACCCTGTAAAGTAAAATTCATTATTTTTTACAATTTTCAAAAGGACAATCATGGTTACAATGGGCCGGAGTCTACCTCTTACTTATGACTAACAGTGTCAACTCTATGGCTTTATGTTTATTTGCTGTAGTTAACTAAGATAAATCGCTATTTAATTATAAATTGAAAATCATAATTCCACTCTTTTGAAGCAACATTGTAAATTCTACCTAAAAAGCTACCTAAAACTTCAAATAATTTGGAATATATATTTCCTAAGTCTAATCAAACATATATAGTCATTGGACGTTTGAATATCTTTGATTGGACTTTTGACTGAACCGTTTGAAAAACTAATTGTATAGTTTTCGTTGTAATGAAATATTCCAAAGATTGTAGGAAAAAATAGTACCAAATTTAATAACACATAAATATGTGTATTCAATATTTTAATCATTATATTAAATTTTTCTTCGACCTTGTACAAACATAATACATGTATACTTTTGGATATTGTTTAACCATCTATCAGTTAAGATTTGAACTACTTTATGATTTCTAAATTGTGCACATTTTATCGCCACGTGTACAAACTGACATTGTCATGTGTACTAGTCTCTAGTCAAACTAAAATAGCAGTTCGTACATTTTATATATTGAATTAAGTCAAAATATACAATAATAAGTACAGAATTAGTTCCGATTTGTTTTGCTGTGTAAAATAATGAACATAGTTATAAGTAATGAAGTTATATTACTTAACGAAAGTGTTACATATAAGGCTAGTCAACGAAAGAGTTGAATTTATAACCGAATTGTATAGAGCAGTTGAAATATCCTGGCAGCGATTTATTTAATTATAATAATGTCTACATTATAAAATGAAAAGGCTTTGTGAGTACGAAATGGAAATAATAATTTGAGTAAAAAAAAAAATTAATTAACAAAAATAGTGAACATTTTTTTTTCGTATTAGTGAGATGGGAACATTTGTGTATTCTAATGACAGCTGGGAGCTTTTACTGTTTAATTACCGTATGCTTTATTTAAATTACTTTTGTCTAATTATATTGTAAAACAAGATTATAATTTATGAACTAATTAGTTTTATAAAAAAACTACTTCATGTGAAACTCGAAAAGAGTATTCTGTGGTATATTTTATTTTATATTATTAATAAAGGAACTCGTTTCAACTCGGTGCAAAAATGCAATATGTTTTTTAACAGCCAAATATTAGAAATAGTCTTGCCATATGTGTACATATTTTTCCCTACATATTGTGTACATATTTCATGAAATAAGTATATTTCAGGTTTTTTTGTCCAGCAACTTTATGCATTTTAACAAAATTCCAAATTGGAAAATAATATTTTTATTTTCTTCCAACCAAAACGTACTTTAAATATGTATTAAATTGTTTATATTGCGTGAAAATATGTATTTGAATTCCATTTTTAATTAAACGACTTGATAGAATTGAGAAATAAAAGTGTGAAATAAAAATGCCTTCAATTGGTCTTCTTTGTCTGAAGTAGAGAACAAATCAAAGGTCAATTGTGGATTTTACGCATCAAAGTACGTAGGCTATTTATAAAACGAAATATACCTTTTGTAAAGGTAGGTGAAATATAGGTAATAAATGATCCCATTCTGCTTTTGTTAAAACCCCTATTGTAGGCGTGGTATAGAGAAAACAATAAACCTCTATGCCGCTGATTAACTTAGACAAATACACAAACACACCAACATTCACAGAGTAGCATCAAAGTAAGGAAACGACTGTATATCTCCGTTATTGTAATGTTTCTAGTTGGGTGTCTATCAGTAAAAATTAAAAATTAAAGATTTTAAAAATTGTATTCTAAATATTCACATTAATTTTAACTTGGCATATTGACTTATTTTTTTAGTCTTACGATCCTACTTTAGTAGTGTGATTTAATGCTTAGCGACATTTTGGCATTAAAATTTGCCTGTCGATATCATAATTTGACCTGAAGGTCTGAAGTGAACTCAGAAATGCCCCCAACTGGAATGTTACAGTACACAAGTTAAAATACTACCTTAGCTTTCCTTCGTTGTTTCAATTATTTTACATCTTATTTTTATATAAACTACGTACAGGTGTTACGTTATATTTTACTACGTAACTACGCCCATACGTTTATATGGACTTATATAAACAGTCAGAACACGAAAGAATTGTTCAACACGTGATGCGTGGGTATTGCGATCGGATTTGATCTTACCAAGAGGTGTCTTTCTTGTTTAATAATACATTTAGTATCAAAATAACACTATTCAGGGAAGTAAAACATTTAGAGGATAATCATGCTGTAAAAGAGATCATCCACATTCTGGTAAAAGGAATTTTGCCACTAAAAAGAAGATAGCCTCTAAACGAAGGCTTTCTAGACTTATTTGTTGAAAATCCCTAAAAGACTCTTGGAAAAGTGCATTTAGATGTAAAGTAAGTCATATTTCTACTCCGAATTTTGAAGGCCAATTAAGACATATACAAGATTCATTTCTTTAAGAGCCTACATAATTATATATGTTGATAGACGTAATTGAATACTGATGTAATGACAATGAAGAATATCACAAGAAACCAAACATTTATTTCGTCAATACTTTTTTTCTGATGCTACAAAGTTTTTGCTATAGGGTAATTAAATAGGCACAACAGGCGATCCTAGAGTAACAAAAATCCAATTTGGATGCAAGACGCACACACACAGAATCATCAAAAAATGAATGTATGGCCAGGTAATACTTGGTTGAAATTACCTTTTGTTATTGAAGGAAATTTAAATGGTAACACACCACTTGGTAAATCAAATTTTACCAGAAGAAAGAACATGGCAGTTTCAAATTTTGATAATGTGGTTTTATCATGATGGAGCCCCCTCTTCATTCTACAAGTACCTGAATTCTTAAATACAACTTATAGACCAAGATGGGTAGGTAGAAGGGGGGGATAGTAAAATGGCCAGTGCGACGCCAGACCTTTCACTTTTGTGGGTTATCTGAAATGAAGTGTTCGCCTAACTAATCTTGTGTGTATTGATGATTAAAGAAAGTGTATTATTGAGGAAGAAGCTGTAATGATTACTCCCAATATGTTACAAAACATCATATGAGTCATAATAATACTGATGGCGCACTACCAAACTGCAAAGGAAAGCAATTCTGTCATTGGCGAAAATTTAAAGGTGAACTAAAACTGAAGTTAATTTAGTGTATCTTCTTGTAACCCAGAATTTATTTACCATATTATTATATCGTTGACTACCAAATGTTAAAACAATCTATTCAAAAACTATGTCATTACAAAATATAAGTAAATGCTAATATTTAGAATTACAATTGAAGTATTCTTATATGAAAAATCAAAATATAAACAATAAAGCTATATTAACGTTTGAAAATTTACATAAAACCGTTGTATTTTACATTTTTTGCAATACTCTGAAATTTAGAAAAATAATTTTGTTTACACCCTTTAGATGTTTCGGTAAAATGACTGGTTGCCCGAGTTTTTATGTCGATTTGGAACTGAGATATACACCTGTTTAGATACTTTTATGGACCCTGTATATCACAAAATGACTTCAAATGGTACGATGGACAAATTTAAACTTATAGTGTTGAGAAGAGCAAGTATACAAAAATATATATATATATATATATATATATATATATATATATATATATATATATATATATATATATATATATTGGTGTTTTTGATGTTAATTTCTTTTAAATAGTTATGCATGTACTCGTTGATTTGATAAAGCTCATTTAAAGGACCACATGTCCGATTGTAAAAGCACTTTGACTAATTAATTATTTCCTTTGTACTTCACCAGTCTGCTGGTGACAACCAAACCATTACAATTCACCTCTATCTCGGATATTGTTTCTTTTCCTCCCATAAATAATGGATGAGCTTTAAGCCTATCTCTACATCACACGTCGACAAGTTTCTCATAAATTTTCTCAGATCTTTTGTCAAATAAATAATTAGTTATAGCCATAAAAATACTATTCTTAAGATATTTGAAATTGATCTATAATTCAATAAGTAATCTTTAAAATTTCAAATATAGGAAAGTTATGAGACACATAAGTTATCTCTTAATTATTCTTAAATAAAATCATAAACATAACTTGAAAGCATTTTACCTTTCCAAAATAGTTCCATTTTTGTGATCTTTCAGATTTTAGACCGTAGTTTTGAAAAAAAATGTTTAACCCAAAACAATTTCATTATAATTTATATTAGAGTTTTAAAACAATTTTCAATTATATGGACATATAGTAAAAAATAAACTAACAATCGAAATAGGTAATTAACTACTAAATAGTTCACAAACAGGTATAAAGATAAACATGTTTTCGAGTCAGGGAGCCCATATACAGATATAACCTCCTCAATAATCAAGATGTATATATATACATATACATCTTATGTTATTTGTTATCACAATACATCGTATTATTGTTGTTTTTATTATGAAATATAAACACACAACGAGGGTATCGGTTATATTAGATCGTAGAACTTTTGAATAAAACTATTGTTAAATTATATAATATTGTTTGCATAAAGTAATTAATAAGGCAGTGAAAAGCATATGCTAGAAGTTTACTAAGTATATTATCAAACAATTTTAAACCATAATATAACATAATGATGATACCGTTTGAACAATAGAATTCGCATGGAATATGTAACGTTGGAGAGTATCATTGCTGTGGACGAGGTTTGCAGTAGAATCAATATTGATGCGTTGTCAAAGGGAAACCACTTTTATTAATCCACTAAAATACCATTATTCCCATTGTATCTTTGTGGTATTACGCGCTATTTCCTCTAATCAAATCAAATCAACTAAGTACAAACATTTTTTTACAGCCTGAGGTACAGTTTAGAGACCTATCTAAAACAAATGGTTGTTGGCTTGGATGTACATTGACGGATCTTTGACGCCTAATGTCCCACAAAATAATAAAATTATGTTTATAAAGAATTCCTTTGTCTCCATTGACTCATATCTATTGTCATTACCCATAAAAGCTTCCAAGACCTGACTGCAATTGGTTCAGTAATACAGAACCCAGGTTACTAAAACAACTTGGTTTCATAAAATATCCGATTTCACCCTTATTTTTTGGTCCATTTTCACCGCATATAGTTTTAGCTCACATCATAAAGTCATTAATTTTCTTGGGCAAGGTAAATGTGTAAGGTAAATAATATATTTACCTGAGAGAGTTGTTTGTGTCTTACTGGTTTTGAAGTTACTGTGACCTAAAAATTCACCGAAATTCTAGTAGCCAACTTAGCTTTTCATTTGTAGAGATTTGATTATGGGGTTTTGCAATGATTGATTAAAGTAAGGAGGTTTTGAGAGATATCTAATTTAAATCTAATTAATTACCAATTAGTTATCGGAACCCAACTAAGGTACCCTTAACCATAATAGGTTATTGGTTCAGGTATATAAGTACCCATCTTCAGATCCAGAACGACCTAAGTATTCCCACACGATCAGAAGATGGTTACATAGATACGTGAAGCCGCGCTAATCACATAGTGATACATTGGATGAGACTTAAGACAAATCAGGTACTGTACCCATTATAATTTATTGATTTTAACGCTTATACATTATTTTAACAAGTTAGTATTATTGATTAAATAATTATTTCAAGTGAAACATTATTAAATAATAACATAACAAACATAACATAATAATAAAATATTAATATAACATTAATAATTACATTAATACATTTCGTTAGAAATGGAATCGAACCCAGGACCTTTGGCTCTCCGTGCCAATCCTCTACCAACTGAGCTATCCTTGATCGCTTCCCCGCATAGGACATACACTTTTCACTTGAATTTGATTTTTCTACAATTTTTGAGTTGAGGCAGGTAAATTACCTCGTTACAAGCGACACTAAAACTAATCTGTATACTCGGCTTGCAGCCTTTACGTGTGTGTATAGTTTCATTAATTTATTGATTTTAACGCTTTTATTGATTTGTATTTATTGATTATATTGTTATACATTATTTTAACAAGCTAGTATTATTGATTAAATAATTATTTAAAGTGAAAAATATACTAGCTAAACCGAGAATCTAACCCAAGACCTTTGGCTTTTCGCGTCAAACCTCTACCAAAAATTAAACACCAGTTAGGCAAAACTAATCTTCCAATACAGGACTACTAAGATCTAGTTTTTAAAAACCATGAAGAGCATCGGGTTTTTAAACTTGCTGGCCTTTATATCTGCTTACCCACCTTTATGGGGAAATATTGTCCAGGAATTGTCGTACAACAGTGCCGTATTGTGGTAGTTCACCAATTTGTAAAAACCAAAGTTATCTGTATCCTGTCCAAAAATATTTTGGAGTGCAGGCACGATCTGGTTGGTAAGCATCTCTAAATATTTCTCGAAATTCAAGTTTCCATCAATTACAAACGGTTCAACCAACTCGTTGTTTATTATTCCTGCCTAAATATTTACTTCAGAAGGGCTCATGCACAACATACCAATGAACATTTCTATCAGTCCAATAACGACAGTTGTTCCTGTTGATATTGGCGTTTGTCATGAAAGTGGTCTAATCACTAAAGCACTTAAACCCATTCGAGCACTTGTTACATTAAAACAGATATATAAGATATATAAGCAAGTTGGTAATAACTAATTTTTTCATGGAACATTTACATATGTTTTAATATTTTCTTAATAGTCAATATTTTAAGACTTCTTTAGTTTTTAGTATTATTTGATTAGTTTAACTGTTTAGAAGCTATATGCGCTCAAAGTTGTGAAATTACAGGGTTTATGGTGTTTTCAGAAATCAATTTTTCGTACCTAAAACAGTTGAACTGAATTTAAAATTGAAACCTGGATAGACTGTAATGTATGCAAAAATATTAATAGTTTAAAGGCAACAAGTTGTTTTGTTTTTTTACTCACTTGACAGGATTAAAACTTGAAATATTATTGATGTAATAATAAATATCTTTTTCCTATTAAATTAAATACTGGCAAAACACTTTGATATCACATAGATATCAGGATATTATGGATAATCTTTAATCCCTAAAACAGCTATGCAAATTTTACAATATAAAAACCTGCCTCTGCCTGAAAAACAATAAGAACAACAGTATTGTTATTAGACCATTTATTTTGTCTCTAGTTACATTTTCATCTTAATTTGACTATTAACAAAATAGAAATATCGTTACCGAAAAGCTTTATTTTCCAAACTTTTAAAATCTTCAAGTAGCCTGTAGATCCTAAACTGTTAGCTATATCGAAAAATATCAAAGGACATTAAGTATTAAAATAATATTTTTTATTCAAAATCGCTATAAAACATTGGGATTCCCTTATGAAAATTTAGAGCTGACGGCCATATTGGAAAAATACCTTTAGTTTTAACTAAAAGAGTCTGCAGTTTCCTTTTAAAGTTTATGACTGTTGCACTTATCACATAAAACAGCTGTCAAACTTGCTTGAGTCATCATGTATGGACTTTTTCCTGCAGGAAGAGGAGCCAATTTTACAAGGGGTTTAACCCCAACAAGAATATTTTCAACTCATATACTGACATTATAGGACGCAGATTTATTTTGTTAGTGAACCCTTTAGTTTTCCGACGGCAACCATAGTATAATTATATTTCAATCTACAAGTTGTACGAATTAACTTCTTTCACAAAAAAGAAGGATTTTAATGTTTGAAACAACCAACAAATATATATCATTCACATCCAAGGAGTATTAAAACAGGTCTTTGGATTATTCCACCTTCACTTTATATACCAATGTTCGAAAATGAAACACTATAAATATATATATATATATATATATATATATATATATATATATATATATATATATATATAATATATATTTAATTAGTTTTAAGTACCAGCATATAAATTTCTTATTATAAGTAAAATAGCCTTTTTTTACTTAGCCTGTTTGTGTAAAATAGCAATGAAATTGGAAAATCCATTGCTATTTATTTTAAA
Source organism: Aphrophora alni (assembly GCA_963513935.1). Lineage (NCBI taxonomy): Eukaryota > Metazoa > Arthropoda > Insecta > Hemiptera > Aphrophoridae > Aphrophora > Aphrophora alni. The sequence goes on from OY740769.1 coordinate 39,710,173, forward strand.
AAAAAGATTTTAACAAAAGTACAAAAACCGTGAATATTAACTCAACTGTTTTAATTAAACAACTAAACCATAGGCAGTTACTTGTAATTATTACTACAAATAAAGATTTATTTTAGATTTTCATTATATACTGAGGTTGTCTTGAATTTTATTCTGAAATAATAATTGTGAAGTTAAATAATTGGCAAAACTCATTGTCGTAATTTCAATTACATTGTTTTAGGGGGTAATTTTTGTATTATTTAACATGTAATGCAAATAATTGGTGCTTCTTTATTCTGGTGAGCTACGTATCTACTTTCTTGAACAGTAGTAAAAGTTCATCTGATGCTTTAAAGTTCCTCCATAAGCCTTGTAGCACTTAGCCCTAAATTTTGTGTTACTCATGATAAGATAAACACTTTCGATATACCGCCAAAGTATACATAACTACTAAGTTTGATCAAAATAGGTTGGTTGAAGTGAAAGAACACGAATAACAGATAAACTGTTCGAGACAGACATCATCACGCTTTTGTGTCAGAGATCCTCTAAACGGATTTTGCTTTTATTATATTCTAATACTTTTTGTATACCTACGGTACTACTAACTGCAAATGAGAATATAAAACAATGGTACTAATTCCAATATACTTGATTTTATTTATATCTTAGGCATCGTACATATTAATAAAACGGTTTCAGTACTAAAGATGTTAAGACAACACAATATTAGAATTGTTGAAAATGTTTAAAAAAAGAAGATAATAAAAAAATATTACCTCTCAAAAAACAGTTATAATTAACAAGGGCTAAATATGAAACTGAATTTTTGTTGTATTTATTGAATATGCTACTTGTTTTGTTTTTTTTACTTATATGTTATTTTAAACCATATTTGGTCTATTAAGCTTATAATAAGTGTCGGAGAAATGGACTAATAAAGTGTCATAACTAATTATTATTTGACTAGAATTATTTAGTTTTTATATGAATCTTCGAATTCTAGAATTGTTTGCAGTATTTGTACTACTAAAAACCCAAAACTTTGATATTTTACATTTAAGTCTGTTTATTTGAAATTCTGATATTTTACGGTAAAAAACTATATCTAAATATCTATTTGATTATGGTGTGTACAAGACAATATTTGAAATTCATACTTTACATTAAATAAGTCATATTGTTGTAGGAAAATGAGAAACAAAAATGTAATATAAAGTTGCTTTCAATTATATTTAGATGTCTGGAGCATAAAACGTTTAAAGTAGCAGTCATGTGTAGTTACTACATGCCTCGTTAGGTATTCATAAAAACGTATATATCTTTTGAAGAGGTAAGGGAAACATAGAACATAAATTAGTCATTAAACATTTGTTAAGAGACCAAGGAAATACGGAGTGTTCAGGAAAAAATTAGGAACGTAAATAAATTCCCTCACATTTATCGTAATTAGACACCTTATGTTTTGTGATAAATATTAGATTTTTTTTTAAATTCTACTGCCTTTTGCAATTATCCTAACAAACACAAACCAATCGAGGACTCTAATAATTATAAATGAATTTTAGTAATAGATATCATATCTATAATACTTGTCACTCATACAAAATGCATTGATATAAACTAATATAAAATGTATATAATGTAAAAAAAATATATATATATATATGTATATTTCTTCCTTTCTCACTATTGGTATTGATACATTTTTAGAGTAAAGGCGATGAATATGTGTTGTTGTTAGAGTTGGGTTTTGTGGTTGAGTGTGTGAGAATGTGAAAGTTAGTTAAGTAAATGAAGTGTGTGCAAGACTAATAGCGTAGGTAAATTTGATTTGATTTTTAATTTTATTATTGATTGTGATTTTAGTTGTGAGATTTCATTTACATGAATGTTTTAATTTAATGATTACTCATATAATTAGCTATGTTCCGGTGCTTAGCACTTTCAAGTTTGATTTTACAAGCCATTTACTTTTCTTTATTCCTAATTAATAATGATTTAATTTCAGAAATTTTGCTTAACACTTAAAATATTTCATAAAGAGTTATAGTTTTATATTTATGGTCAGATATTTTATGGTTTATTTTGCCTTTGAAATACGCTCATAATTTTATTATATTGAACTTGTTAAGTTGTTTACTCTTAACACACTTTTTTGGAATAGCGTTTTTTTATTACGTCAGGTTGATTTGATTATTGTTTACTGGGGGGGGGACTGAAGCGTCTTCCCCACTTTATTTTTATTGGGTTAGTTATTTTATATTTCCTTTGCATTTCACTGGTTGATATTTGTGTTTTTTTTTCTTATTGGAAGTTTGTTTTTTGAAATTGTATATTTCTCCTTGAAATTGTTTGAGTTCTAAGAGGGTTTTCTGTATAGTTTGCTAATAATTTCGTTGGGGACATCAAGTTTTCACACAAACACACACGCGCGCTACCTTCACACCCGCTGTAGATAAATTTAGGTACCTAAGTTTCCATGCAGATTTTTAAATCTTTGTTTAGGCCTAATTTGGTAATTTTATTTAATAAAGTAGGTTTTGTTCCGTTTATTTAAAATATTGTTTCAGGGAATTTATATATTCTGTATTCTTGTAATTTAAGGTCGCTGTCTAAGTACCTGTGTAGTTAAAAAAGAAAAAAAAAGAAGGGAAATCAATATTTGAAAAATATCCAATTATCTCATTTTATCTTAAGCCCTTTTGCCATACCGTAACTCAGATATTCAATGTTTTAACGTAACATTATATTTATAAATTTGTATTCTATGGACACTTGTAAACTTATACTCATATATCGGTAATGTTTTAAACACAGCTATCAGAGTTCAGTGTAACAAAGACAATTTTTATATTTTACACCTCGTTGATTTTTCTTCTTATTCAACAGAACAAATGGACTCAACTTTATTTTAAGCAACTCTTTGTAGCTCACATTCCAACAAATGCACTCGCCTTTCATTGAATTCCATTCAGAAATAACAGCAGTAGCCAAGTTTCCTTTGTATAGAATAAAATCTCTTGTAAAATCAAATTTATTCCTGAAGTCGAAGAATGTTATTTTATGTAAATTCAGAACTATGTTTTTTATAGATTTTATCGAATATTTCAAACTCAGCATGCAGTTAATACGATGTTAGGGGGCAAAATTTCTGTTGCAGTTTTTTTTGTGAGTTCGCTCTTCTGTTGGCTTCAACCTTGAAATTAATATAATATACATATTACCAGATACACAAAATGAACGTGCACAGGCTCAAATACGTTTGAAACTTAACTGCAGTACACCTGTTTCAATCGGTTGCTACTATTTAAAATGTCTCGATATCTTTTACTTTACATGTATGAGGTATATAGGAAGTTATGCAAGGGCTTTGTGGATATATCCGTTATGAGGTGCAAAAGAGTTTTTTTTTTTTTTTTCAATAACTTATGACTATCGTTTGGCATCTGTCATATGTACACTGCTCTACACCACACACGAATAGACAAATTTTTATTAAATTTGATATGTGGGTATATTGTGGATACATGTTGGGATTTTTCGTCGGATGCTTGTGATAATTCAAAATGTAGGGAAACTTGTGGAAAGACAAAACAACGGCTTTAACAAATTTGATCAATTTTCGTGAAGTGTAGTGTAGCTTCAAAGGTCGCAAGCAATACTTACTAATCACACGTCTCTTAAAAGTGTTACTACGTAAGTTAAACTCGGACATGTGACTGTTATAAACCACGTGATGATAAAAAACGAAGAATATTCATAAATTTGGAAAATTATTGACCAAATCAGTGTGAAAAATTACTGGTAAAACATATTGCTTGTGTTTCAACAATAATCTTTAAAAAAAAAAACTAATCTTGGACGCCATTATTAGAAGTTCATTGTACAATTTTTAAAGGAAGCACGACTTACGCTGTGGTAACGTTTTATGTACAAGACAAGGACGTTTATACTGCATTAACATTTACAAAGTAGATGATCATGGTTAATTTTCATATTTTGACAGACAACTACCAAACTGATATTTTTGGAAAGAATTGTTTTGTTAGTATTTATTTCGTTTTGTGGATGGTTGAAGTAGAAAGATTGTGCAATGTTTTACACCGTTTATTTCAATAAAATGAAATTATTACCTATTTTCTGCTAAATTTAATTGAAAAATTTTTAAAATAACGGCTGCTATACCTTCATTCACGTTTAGTTGTGGTTTTGAGGCTGAGATTTTAAAATATAAAAGCCTTTGGTCTTTAAAAAACAGAAATGATGGTAATTAATCCAATTCATAGGAAACTATTGACGACTAGATTTCCTACTTTCAACTTATGTTATTTTAAGCGATATTACAATAGTTAGATTTTCTATAAACATTTTTTGCTCTTACGTCGCATTTATTTATGATTTTATGATATTTTCGTCTTTAATACATAGTGCACGAATGGTAAATACGAAAGTATCAGTGGTATCTCAATAACATCAAAGGTTTTTTAACATAAATAATATTATAAATTTTACAAAATGGGTCAATTACTAAACATTGTTCTTAATAATTTTATAATTTATTATGGGTAGTGGGCTAACTGTTGTGAAATTAAACTCAACCTTCAATAAATTTAAATATTATGAAGTTCCTCCAAATCAGATCCTTACTTAAACTTTTTTTTAAATTGTCAGTAACTTGTTTTAATGTAATTTAATTTGTACTTATAGTCTGAGGCATATCTTAAGTTCGGAAATAGCTTTAGCTCAGGGTTTCATTATGAAACTAGTCAGGTTTAGTTTCCAACATAGACTTAGGCTACTAGGATTTGTTGGTCCGTCTCCTATTTTCCTCTCAAAACATTTTGAATATTTAAATGATGGAAATTTTCTGAAAGAAATCAGAATGAACTACAATTATAATATGAACAATACATAGTTTTCTAATAACATTTAAATGGGAATATTCTAATATTCTTTATTCAATTTTTTTAATGTCCGTTTATTTTTTAAAATCAGTGTGAGGCTAACAGACAGGCTCAAACATTGCATATCACTTAGAGGATATATTCATTTCACTAAATTACAGTGTATTCATGATATTTTAACGTGTTCAAAAAAATCCTAATTCATTTAAAATGTTATTCTTGATTTGTGGTTTACAACCAAGTAACGCGTGAACCACCAATTATTATGAGTCACAACCAAGTAATTATGTGTGACACATTGTATATTAAACTTAAATTGCCCCAGGGTATCGGTTTCAAAAAGTAAGGTCTAGTCATTTGTGAAAGCAATAAGATTGCCTTGACATTTACTACTGCATAGGGTATTTTAGAAAACAACTATTCCGAGAGCACAAATCCTTGCAGCATCCCATATCCGACATTTACTACTTCTATGCATGCCTCGTTCACTTCGTTTGTTGCATCCTGTCGGTTAAGTACAAGCGGAAACGTTGGAGCTGAACTCCTGAATACATCCTAAATAGCAGTATAGGAGGAGCCTACAATAGCAGTATTAATGATAGCCTACAAATATTCACATTCATACGAATTTAGGAGATGATTACCACGTTTTTAGCCCATCGTAAAAATGCCTCAAAATTTAAGCAAAAGTTTTACTTATTCTGTTTTTTCTCAGCAAAGTATTTGATATCATAAAATTTTTTTAAATGTTCAGAATTTGTAAAATAAATAAAATAAAACGATATACTTATTTTAAATTTTATAAACTATTGTTTTTTGGAATTTTTAAATCGTTTAAAATTTTATTAAATGGACATTTTACAACATTTCGTATTAAAACTAATTGATTAAGATTATATTTAAAAAATCTTTCTTAATTTTCTAATCTCCATTTATTAATCCCTTTCATTCACATTAGTGGTTGGATAAAACAAAGATTAAGTACTATAACTTATGGTAATTTATTTACTATATTCATCTCTGTAAAGGGGTGTACAATCTTTATCTAATTTGATGTATTTCATAAGATCCAAATATCTGTAGAAAAAATAATTCAATATATTTACAACTTTGGTTGCATGAGAAAACTTCTCAAACTTATTATGTTTAAACTACCTAAATGTTGTCTATTGTTGATTTGGATTTTCGTTTACATCCTTATAAATTGTGTATATATTTTACGTAACATATATTTACTTAATTTATTTAAAAAATTTAAATTTTAAGTTAGTACTCTTACATGTATTCATATGGTTTTTGTATAATTTTAGTTCCTTCAATTAATTCTAAAATCATGATCTCCACATAAAATTTTAATTTTGATCTGGTAGTCTAGATTGGAACTAGGCACATCACATGGTTCATAAAAATAGATTAAACTTATTTGAAATAAATGTCAAAGGCGGAGCCCAATTACATTTTAGTATTCATCTAACAATTTTTCATGATGTAAATTCTGTATTCATATTTATGGTTCCTTATTCATGACAACACCCTCACATTTGAGACACTCATTACAGTCAAATTACATTGTATGGCTCACTCCTGTTTCGGTCACTCAGCTAATATATATATTCGAGTTGAACCAGTGATATTTGATTCCTAGAAATAGTATAAATGTAAAGGTAATTCCTGACGTTACGCGTCAAAGCAATTAATTGAGGTAAAGAAATATTTTACTTTTGTAGAATTTTATAATTTAAAACCAAGGAGCAGTTTGAAAAGAGTTTTCTTTAATTTGAATTTATATGTTTATATTTGATGTAATTTTCTATCTAATAACGTATTTTAATTTAACTTTAAACATTTAATTAAAAAACTTATTTAGTGTTTAAACATGTATAGAATGAATTTTGTAACAAAAAACTCTCTTAATAGAATATTATAATTTATTTTTAGTAATTTAAAATTTTCAAATATCTTTTAATGTAGATATCTTTAAATAAGATATGTGATTGTAATAGTTTTATAAAAACCTGTACGAATCCATTTGAGGCATTAAAAAAAATGTTTAAATAGACATGATATAAATTGGTTTAGGTATTTTCATTTAACCGTGTCTAAATAACAATCTGTTTTATTATTGTTTCAGCAACATTTTAAAACTTCATTTTACTTTTGCAACATCTTTCTTTTAAAGCGTGTAACTATAAATTTAAACAGAATTAGGGCCTTCTAACGTTTTATCGATCCACCGATTTTAATTACCAAATATTCATTAAACAAACTTTTAAAGTGTAAGGCTTAATTAATTTATATGTTAAGTATCGGTGCATGTTGAACATTTATATAATTTTCAGTATTTTATCATATGTCAGTTTGAATTTGTTTGTTCTCAAAATGTATTAAAAAAATCACAAATAAATGTGTGGGTCTGCTAGCAATATTTCGGATCTCAGTCATCCAAGAACTCTTTCTACATTTTGTAAATAAATCATGACTAAAATTTTTCTCTGTTAAAAAAAAAAAAAAAATTAAATTAATACTATGTAATATGCTTGATTTAGTGGAAGTCTTTTTTATTATCAAAATTAAAGGTTCCGTTTAAATTCGTTAGATAAAAAGATAAATTCATGTTCGTAAAAAAATTAAATTAAAATAATTATTTTTCATAATTAAAAAATAGAAAATTGCGTGGCTGATTAAATCAGTTTTGTTCTTTTGAACTTCTTGTTAAAAAAAGTCTTAAAATATATATATTTAAGAAAATAATAATAAATAAGAATCCTTCAATATTAACCTATTTTATTCCAATTAAAGCGTTAGGATAAACACATAACTCAAACTCGGCGCTGCATTTATTTCATGTTGTTAACTTAAATATGAATGTTTCTTGTTTGTGGTTTCATGTAAATTGAAATTGTGCATTATTCGGTTGTCTCGTCTCAATTGAATGCTTAACCCAGAAAAACTTTCTTTCAAATGCTGTGGCGAAACGTGGTTATCCCCAAAATTTAACTCTACATCAATGTTGTACTATTTTTAGTTGTATATGGTGTACTTAGTTTTAGAAGGATAACGGGTTTATATTTTTAAAATAAACTACTATTTAATTTCGTCTAATAATATTAATATATGTCGTTTATTTAGTATATTTAAATTTCTCGAAAACGTCTGGAACTATCCTAAGAATGTAACGTACCAATAGAGAAAACCAAAATTACATAACCACTGTAAATTTTTGGTAAGTTATACTACCCTTGAAACAGATTTCAATTTAAATAGAAATGTTAGTTATTAAAGTTATCACTTTCAAAATGACGTGTATTTAAATATAGTTTGCTGATAATGTTAGTTTAATTGCAGTAAAGGTAAAATAAATTTAAATAAAGGTAATGTCAAACAGAACTTAGGTTTTAGTTTCAACATTTACAATAACAGGTTTTTTAAAGAATTCTACGGGAAATGTTTTTTTTATTAAAATCTATGAAGTACTGCAAGGGATATTGCATTTTCCCATATAAGTTGAAATGTAAATGTACTATTTTAAACATCATATACATCTGTTCTAACTAGTCTGTCATGATTTCAGTTAAACCCATCCAATATTTTAAACAAAACAAGTACTTTTCCAAACACGTTTTGACGAATCAGGTATTATTAAAACGTAAAGATATAAAAATCTAAGGGAATGACGTATTGAAATATAAATTTTAACAATAACATAAAATTGAAACGTTTAGTTTATCTGGCAGATCTATATATCACGCAATAGTTCTGAAATTAAATATCGTTCATTGGATAAAAATGACAGTAATACTGTTTCGTACATAATTTAATGTTTAATTATATTAGTTTTATATACAAAATGAATTATTTTACACATGCAAAAACACAGCATTTTCCTAGGTAAAATAAAATTCAATAATTATAATCACGTTTTATCTTCAATGCAATATTTTGAATATCTTTATCTATACAATATCCTAGTCATTTTTTAAAAACTTTAATACCATCATTTCTCACATTCGGTGCTTTAGAATCCTGCAGCATAATTTACCTAATTTCATTTTTGATAATGATTAGACCTATGAAACTAAAACCGAGACAATATTATATGCATCAATACCAACCCCCAGAATTATTTTTACAATAATCCATTTTCATATGAATGGCTGTATATTTATGTATTTTTTTTTTTTTTACCATCAGAAATCACTATTTCATGTAAGACCAAATAATTTAACGCTCTACTAATTATAAAATCAGCTAAACACTAACACTATTTAAAAACATTTGTGCTGTTTATCGAATTTTAGAACAATATTTTGTAAACAACAGGATCTCACCAAAACTTCCAAAAAACCTTACGACTTGATCAGAAGTTGTTTTTTGTACGAATTGACACTTTCAACATAACTGTTTAATTGTGGGGAGAATTAATTATTATAAATAGTTTTTTAAAAAATATAATTTCCATGAGGTTACATTTCCAGAAAATCACATGGAACTATATACGTATATAATTGAGTTAAATATAAATAAATATATATCTTTTATTTTTTAGAAGAAATCCTACTTTAAAATAAATTCTTTTTATTCATAATTGCTTAGAAACGTAGGAGTTATAGTTTTTTGGCTTTTCTCACTTTTATGGTAACAAAATCAATTTAATTTTTTTGCTAATCAAACCAAAGATTTCAATTGTTCTGGAATATCGTTGAAAGTCGTATTTGTATGATAAAGTTAATTAAATCACAATATAGGAAATCCCTCTCCTGTAGTAGGAAATAGATATGATGGAAGGTAATATTTTAGTCTGTGAGTTTTGTTTTATGAACAAACTTAATTGATTTAACCTATTTGTCATTTATTAGTATTTTGTCTTTCTTGTTATTTTTATTATTATTATTACATCTAATATAAAATATTTGAGAATTGCTTGTGCCTTTTTTATTTTCATTTAATTTTTGAAGTACTCATATTTCGTTGTAATATAATTTCGTAAAAGGGTATTTGCCGCAGTGTTTAAAGTCTTTTTTCTTTAAAAAATGATAAATTGTGAAGACACAAATGTAACGTTATACTTTACGTGGAGTAAAATAAGATTAGACCAATTTAGAAACACAATACTTACTCACCATGAATGGTCAATATTAAGAAAATGAAAGCCATCTTTCATAATTCCATCGTGCTCATTCTGTTTCTACTGTGTCTTGTGAATGGCAAAAGAATATTTGTAATTTATTTCACATAGAAACAAAGTCTTTGCTTTTCATCGGTAGATCATGTAATAGGATGAACATTTGGAGCTGAAACGAAGAAGATGGTGAGTTTACTAATCTGAGATTTTGATATTGGTAAAGGGATATGGCGGAGTGCATAAAAGGAGATTAAACTTAGCTTGAAGTTTTCATAGCATTAGTTATATTAGACATTAATTAAGTAATTATTTCTTAGCTCAATTTCACAATTTGTCTATAACCAACAATCTTCTCTGCTTTAATTAATTTGTGGGTCTCTCTGACTATAATGGTTTCAGAACAGGATATATTATAATCAAAGGCAGACAACGCCAGTCCTTCCACAACTCTTGTTCTCGATGCTTAGTGTTCAGTCATCTTCACAGACGATTATAGGTCAGTAAATATACTACCGTTTTCAGTAGAAAGGTTCATATTTAGTTTAAAGTAAATGTTAGGGATACCCAACGAGGAGCATATTTATTACTTATAACAAAACACAAAACTATTATGTGTAGTAAATAATTTACGGTGACTGCATACTAGCTTGTACTCATTGTGGACCAATATTATTAGCATCAAGGATCATGCTCGGTTTTAAAGGAGATTTATGTGTTAATATTGTGGTAGCCTTGAACAGTTCTGTGCATCTGGGCTGTTTTAAAGAAAAAGATTTAATTCATGGTTTGTGCTGTTGTTTTTTTATAAGAGTTATATTTATTAAGTTCATTTATCTATCTTTTAGTTAATATTCATTAATATTATGAATATTGTAAAATTGTTATTTATGTCGAGGGAAAGTATATATGCAAATTTTTCCCTCTTAACCGGATGTAATGTATAATAGCAAACATTAAAATTTAAGAAAAGAAGTACTGACAAACACAAACAAATTATTTTGTAAAATTCTATATATCAACAATTTTACAATATATTGTGTATGAGTTTTATCATGGAGTTCCACAACTAAATCTTCCGTTAGCATAAATCGTATAAATTAGGTACTTTTTGCCGTGAGGTATTTTTGGTTGTTCTTTCGGAATAATTTAAGCGTCGCAAGTGACATTATCCCTGTCCCTTATTTGCTACTGTAATGGCACGTCACAACGGCACATACCTGCCATGAACCAGCTAAGTTAAAGTAAAAACAACCAAATAATTTAGTTGTTATTTAGTGCAATAAGATACTTTTAGAATTTTTTTATTTATAATAACACACACACACGCACCCCCACGCACGCACACACACACACACACATATATATATATATATATATATATATATATATATATATATATATATATTACACTAATAAATGAAAATAAAAACAAATACGATTCTTAGTTCAATGTTTAAAATACCACTGTAAATATAACATTATGATAAATCTAAGGGGAAAAAACATTTTTATTTACAGTATATTATTAAATTTAATATAAGGTCTTTTATAAAGAGTTAAAAGTGTGATAATATTTGAACAAAAGAGTGGATAAATGGTTAACTTCAACAACACTTTAAGTTTGTGTCATATTTTTGTATCATACCACGTTTTCCAATTTTGTAAATAAACTTCAAAATCGGTATAGTCGTATTGGCAACAAACTGTATCTAAATTGTTATTAAACTAATCCAATCTATACTTAGGTTTAAAGATACAGTTAACTGCACAAACAGAGTGGGTGGGTGGTGAAGTGTTTATTTCCTTTGTAAATGTTTTAACTTACTATGCATCTCTTATTTCTTTGAATGTCACAACAAAATTAATTATTTATTTACTTTTATTATTTACATACAAACTGATTCAAAAAAGGATATAGAATATTCCGTTACATCATAAATAAATCTGCACATAAAAACAATACAGTAACTTTGCACAGTGTTTTGCTCTTACATAATCAAACTTATTATACAATACATTCATTATTCATATGCATGAAGAATTAACATACACAGACACGTTGTCTAGTTTGACTACTTACTGAAATATATGAATGTTCTCTGAAATAACATCAACGTCCAGAGGCAACGAATACCACCTTGAAACTACACAACATTTATTGGCTATGAAGATCCTAAATACACTTTCAAACCAAAAAATACAATACATTACCAAAGCAAGAGTGATGGCGGAACAAGGCATATTGAAATGCTTTTTATGAGTTTCGTTATATCTTTTGTATTTTTCAAAAATAAAAACAAATTGCTGTAATACATAACACCTTGAATTACAATTGTAATTTATTAATTAAAATTTTATTTTGAACTAATTATTGTTTATAATTGTTTTTTATATTAGACTAATGTCTGTTCTTCCACGCGTTTGGATGATTAAATCGTCATTTACTGACACTTCTACTACATAGGTAATCTAAAATAATTTAGTAATTGTGTGTATATTGCATTAGTTCTTAATCCATAACCAATTTTTATCACAAATTATTTTAATATTTTATATTGACACACAGACTGACTCGATAGAATAAATGTAACAATTACTGGTTGATTATCTTGTGCATTGAAAAAACATAGATAGCATCATATTTTTGTGCATTTAACCTTCTCATATTTATAAATATTTACATTTGCTTAACATTTCAATTTTAAATGAGGGAATTGTAATTGTCAGTACGTTTTATTTTATTAGTTTTTGAAAGTTTTAACACTGCTATTACAGTAATATTAAATAAATATTGATACTCCAGTAGATCTAATATAATGTAAAACTAATAGCATTATATTTTTACTTGTTTAATAATTTAATAAAATACTGACTACCAGAACTGTCATAACCGCGAATAGGACCATTTTACCATTTTCTTAAAGTAGATTATCAAGTGTGAAAGATCACCCAATTATATAGAGCAGTACATCTTTTCTATTGCTGTTATATAACTACATAACACATTGATCACATTTATTGATCCTTTCAGAAATAATTATGTTTTAAGTTTTCTTGTACCTTCTTATTACCACCATAGCTTGAAATATTTCAAAGTACAGTATTAAATAAAGTGTTAGAACTACGTAACACACAAACCAATGCAACATCTGTTGTACAACATATGGAACGTGAACACATTTCAAGTGTGTAGTGTTTTCTTGTTGTACAACTTGGAAGGAAACATGAACAGAAAATAATGATAGCTATATATTGTGGTTAGCTGTGTCACCTGCAAGGCGGTATTTGTATTGTTTGTTTAACGCACAGGCTTAAATTTCAAGTAAGAGAGCTTTGCGCAGATCATAACATGCTTCCCCATAAATGTTAGTACCCCATTGCGGGTCATACAACTTGGCTTCATTAGTCGTGTTTGAAATTTGAGAGATCAAAGATAAACCAATAGAGATGATATGAGTTTCAATGTTACAGGCACATACAACACTAGTTGTAGTAAGTTATTCACTAAGCCAATACACTTCGTTATCTCACTAACTGGTAGGATTCTCTCTTTTTTTCTTTTTTTTTTTAGCTCTTCGCATAGTTCTCTGTAATAGCAATTAGCTAGTTTAAATAGTTGGATGGTAGGTTTGGTTTATCATGTGCTAAGCCATCTGGACTGGTTTTTATTTTTTTTATTTTTTTTAAATTTAAAACTCCTCCAATATATTTATAGTTCTTCCTTCGTTTGTTTGTGATATCTAACTTTGTCCTAATGTCAGCACACATATAGCCTTGGTTTTTAAGGTGTTAGCAAGATAGCGCTAACTTAAGTTATGTTGTTATTTGGTAAATGATCATTGAGCATGGTTTTCAAATTCAAATTCATTCCAGTTTGCTCAATATACTGTTTGTTACAGTTATCGAATAGTTGTTTATAAACACCACATTTTGTATAGGAATAAATAATGGTGTATTAGTGCTGTTTTTTTTTCTAAATATGAGGCAAAGGCTGCCAGATATAAGGTCTGCCATTTTGTATTATATTTTTTCGAAAGGTATGACGAGTGTAGTTTCTAATTGGATTATAGCCCGACGAATCAACATTAAAATTTCAATCGAATTTTATATAATAATCTTTCAAAGGCACAATTATATTTGTTTAATTTTCCGAAATAAATTCCTAATCCTTACTAAAAAACGAAGTACACAGAAAATCGATTATATAGAGAATATAAAGTTATTATAAATTTTTAAACGGCTCTTTTATTAATAATAGAAATATTACTAATTTAATTTTATAATTCAGTAAATAATACAATGCAAATTCTGACAAAGTGGTACCATTTACTTTTGAAACCTGCTAGTAAATTTATAATAAATATTGACTAAACAATACTAAAATAATGATTTGATATTTTAATTCCGGTACTATTCTAAATCTGTACTCCCTTCCTGGATAAACAAGTAAAAAGTGTCATAATTATCTATGGTGAAATACCATATTTTATTCATGTATAGATAAATAGGATAGTTTCAGAAAAACTATAATTTTAAAATAAAATACAAAGAATAACGTAAGCCTAAGCACGTGACAGCATCTAAGACGAAGTAGGGCTGGGGTAATACTTTAGAATAGAAGTAAAACAGCTAATACTTGCAAACTTTTTTTTAAATTTTATCCAAAACCAAACTCAAATATTGACGATTTTAGACGTTTAGTACGAAATGGAGTCTAACATCTTATTACACTAATCATTTATGTAAATCTAATCAAGAATTACAGATAAACAACATGCGTCCTGAAGTAAAACTAACTAAACTTTAGATAGTAGTCCCCATATAAAATAATCAGTAATTATCAATCACCATTGATTCACTGAAAATTTAAGTTTTACTACTTGTTGAATAGCCAATCAATGTTTTATTACTACCACGCGAGTTCTTCATACCTTTTAATTATGTTTATTATAAATGTTTTTAAAAGTACTTGTACTCATTCAGAATTAAAAATAAACCAATAAAAGTGTATGTACATACATACATACATACAGAGTTTTAATTAAACATAGTACATACTTTCTACATCCGGCTCTCTTTCAGGAGGTATCTAGAGAGTAAAACGAAATTTTACTACCATTATTGTACTCTTTGTTTCTGAAATATTGAAATAAACTTATGTCCCACAAATATTAAATATAATGATACATTTATTTGTATATAATATTGTGGTAGTCCCAATACAGCTCATTTAAAATACTTTTTGTTCATTCAACCAGAATGAATAGTAGACAGTTAGGCAGATTCATAGTTTCCTAATATAGTTTCGACTTTTCAAGGATTTATTTTCTAAATTATTAAAACGGTTAAGTTACTTAATGTTCTCTGTTATAATGACAAACCAGCTAAGCCTTAGTTTTAAATCATTACAAAATATATCTCGTCTATATTTGATAATTTGAAGTTTTGAACTTCCCCATACAATAACAACTTAAAGTGTATTTCAATATTTATTATCCAAAGAGATTTTGTGTCAAAATTGTGAAAAATTGTCTACTTTGCATGCATTTGAAATACTTCTATGTCCTGAGGGTATGGAATTGTATATAAAATTTGGAATTTATTTTCATTATAGGCCTATTCATCAAAATGTTTTAAACTACAGATTCAAAAATCCCAGTTAAAATACATTACAATTAAATGCATTCACTAATTCCTTTACTAATATCATATTACTCAGAATAGCAATATCAGGATCAATGATATCTACAAAATATTTTTTTCCTGTCAGCATTTAAATGTACATAATTGCTCATAACAAATGAGGAGAATTACTTCGTACTTTTTATTAGTTTCTTTAATAAATCAGTTTTATGTAACATTAAATAAATAATAAATACAGCACAGTTTTTTATTCTCTGTACACAATACGTATATTTTTTTTTTTTGAAAATCTTACTAGTTCATGTTTATATTTCAATAATAAGATTAAATTCAGATGGCTGAATCAATATTTTTCGTTCTAGTGCTATTTAACCTTATTTAGGGAGATAATGAAAATTAGTTCTCTCTTAGACCGCCGCCCCCAAAAAGCTGGTCTAATCAATTGTTTGTCTCCTATTTTCATGTTTTACTTTTCAATACAGAAATCCATATATAGGTGTTCATAAAATGGATATTCAAAACGAGAATCAAAATTTGACGGTTAGAAACATTCCAATACAAAAGATAATTTCAAAGCAATTTCTAAGGAATTGACAGATTATGCACTGTTCTTATTATATTATGATCCACAGCGCTTGGTTATAAGTTATAGTTTAATGTAATTGTAGATATTTTAAGCTTATAGGAAATTTTATGATGGCTATTTGCGTAATATGAAAGACGAGCATCTATAATTAAATAGGTTAATGTATTCAGTTTTTGTATATGTCACCTCCGCTATTAAAATTATTCCCCAGATTTTAATCAAAAAAGTGTCGTATCCACATATTAGAAACAATTTTCATTTGTTCTCGTATCGCAACACTCTTTTGATCTTGCCATTACACAAATAATTGTTTTGCAACTAGGTTTTATAATTATGACATTTGTGTTATGTAGTTAAATAATAACAAAGAACTGGGTTAGAAGAATAATTGAAAATGTTATGTTGATTAAAGATTTTTATTTTACTATACTGTTACTCTCTGAATGTAAGCACTTTTTAAATAATGTAAATGTAATTACTGAAAACATAAAGGAAATATGCAAGTTAAAGGTGGAATTGTTTCCTTAGTAATTACATTGAACATTGAGGGAGGAAAATACATTAAATGAATTATTTAAAACTGTGTGCTTTTGTAAAGGTACTCTATTTAATTTGCTTAAATATTGTTTTTATTACTATCATAATTGAAAAAAATATATATATCGCCAAGATATTTTATTATCAACAAAGGTATTTTATTGTCCAAATTTATTTTTCGCTCAAGCGATTGGAAGAAATAGACTGGATGGGAAGACCAAATCAAAAAAAACTAATTATTGTTTACAAAACACTAAATATTAAAGCTAGCTTCTCAATGTGGAAGTAGTTCCTTGACGTAGTTGAAAGAGATAATTTTTTCAAAATTTCGAAAACAATATTTTTAATATCATTCATTTCCCTTCACAAGTCAAGATGCTAAAAATGTATGTATAAAGATACAAACACTCTTCATTCATACTTAAATTTGTTTAACATACATGAGAATGAATCACTCACTGAAGCAAATATAAACTATTTGAAATATTAACAAATGTCCTGGTCGTTTATGAGAGGTAGCGTAATGTATGAATGTATTATTAAAAAAAGAAAAATATATCCAACACTTTATGAATGATTAAATAAACTAAGGGTTTTGATAATATGTCAATTTTAATTCATTTGTTTTATTTTACACATTACCCTTTATACATATTTACTAACCGTTGAGGCAAATAGTAACTTGTTTCGAAATATAAAAAAACTAATTTCATCTACACCGTTATAGAATATAAACGGGTTTAGCCAATTGAATACAGTAAAATGTCAATATTTGTTCTTTTGTTCATAAAAAACAACCTGTCAGTCGTCAAAGTTTTTAAAATAAAGTTCATGAAACTAACATGGTCCTACCCGATCCCATCCTATAATGTAAAACAAGCAGACTCTCTAAATATAATTCTCAAAGTTGGTTTTTCAGAGCATTGTATTTATTTTTAATAACCATTGTCTGTCGTAAATACTAAGAAATTCAAAAATGGTTTAACCAAAAATAATGTATACAGGAATATATGCCACGTTTTCCATTCTTGCTTAAATCCGCGAAATGTTTTCCCCAAACGTGCTGTACATATAGTCAATCCCATAACCAATTCAGTTATGTTCATTAAGAAACACATTTCTTTAATAGGTTTAAAGATAACAACGAAAAAGACTCAGTTTCTCTTTTTGTTTTTTTACGCCATATAAAAAAACAACAAAAACTTATTGAAATATATTTTTATGCACACTTAAAGGACTTATCTTTTTACTGGTTTTATTCTCCACTAAAAAATTTAAGGTAATTTCCAAATGGATAAAATTTTCAAAATAGGTAACACATTAGAAAAACAATTGGAACAACCTTTGACGTTTCATGAATCCGAACTACAGGTTCATTAACAAACTGAACAAAGCCGTTATCTATTCAAGAAGAAAATTCTCTTAAGAATACGTGAGTACAGGCTGGCGTTTAAACATTCGATGATCAATGTATAAAAAGTATAATGTTTTAAATATTTTTAACACTAACATTGTGTGTAAATTGTTTTACTGTTATAAATAAAGTGAAAAAAATATATTGCTTTTAATTAACAAATTAAGACCGCTATGGCTTTGCGGATGTTTTTTTTTAAGGTTTAGCAGTAATGTATTTGTTATTTCAAATATTCACATTGGTTGCTTTCCGTTATTTAATTATTTTGATTAGGGTAGATTGAGATAGGTTGGGTTAGGTTTGGTTTTCAAATATTTTCACCACTGTTTGTAAACTACTTATAATAATATATAAAGAATAATATTGTGTTTCTAAGTAAAAGGAAAATATAATTCAAAGCTAGTCGCATTCGTCATTCAAAGTCAACTTAAATGTATTCGCTACTTTAAAAAGGAATTCTACAATAACACATAGTCTAACATAAAATATAATTTCTCAGTTCACACCAGTTTAACTGTATGTCGCATTATCGATATTGGAACCTATTGCACGAACTTACTCTTCAGTGAGCAATAATACTAAAACATATATTCATATTATTTTATCCACCCCCCCCCCCACCTATTTTCCATCAATTGTCTTCTGTAATAATTTCAAATAAACCTCTAAATGCAAGCAAACAAATAATAGTAAATTTAGAAACATTTAAAAACCTCCATCTTCACTCTTCTCGCTACAAATTTGGTGTCAAATTAAACATTTCCTAACACAAATAAAATTAGGAATCACATTATTTTAGTCCGTCTTTTTTACTGTAAACAAAGTGATCTAAGCGGAACTCAAAAATATATTACTCTTTCCTAAATAATTGTAATTTTCTAAAGATTAGCATTTATTGCTTTTCAAAAGTGATTACCAGTTTAGGACTTGTTTTCCATTCTAAAATCGATGTTTCAACCTGAATTTAAGTCACTTTTGTCTTAAATGTTCATATTTTTATTTAAAATACAAATATACTTCTAGAAAATTATTTTAGGAAATCTCTTCAACTTATTACAAGTTATTGTAATTCTATTTATATTATCGGCTTTAGAACTGGAAACCAACCGTCGGCCGTGAATTAAATATAACTATGAAAAATGAAAAACAAAAATCAGAGATATTTCGGAAAAAATCAAATACCTCACAACTCTGTATGCGCCAATGTTTGTAGAATAAATATGTGTTTCTAAATCAATTATCTCGTGTATATCCTTCTGTTCAAAAATTGTTAAATTAACATAAAATTGGAGCTGGAACCCCAACATTTATCATCGATCAGCTTTTAAAGTTATTGAGTTTTATTTAATGAGTTTTTGGGAATTTCTTGGAAATAAAATTTTATGAATAACGCGTTATAAAAATAGAGTGAAGGGTAAACTTATTATAGTATCTCCCTATATTTTTAAAGTTTTAACTATTCTACATAAATACAGGTATACAATTTCATCAGCACTATTCAAGTACGATTCTATAGTACAATATTATAGAACGGTACTATTCACAATACATTAAGTAGTGCATAGAAAACTTTTCCATTTATATTTTGTTGCAAGTAAACAATGCCATAAATATAACACTTACGTCAACACTACAGAGTGATGGATGAACTGTTTACATATTATCTACAGTCCCGTCTCAGAATTTCTGTGCTCGGGGTTAACATTAAACTTGGATATACACGAAGATATCATGTATCGTGAAGTCGTCCACACTATTTATTTTTTAGCAAGTGGAATAGAAACATGAAACCGTGAAGTACGATATTTTTGTATGATGCAAATTTGGCATCTCCAAATAAAAAAAAATAGATTTATTGGAAGGGAACAGAACAAATTTTAATATAAATACCTACCATCCCAATCATTTCATCTATGGTCTCATAAAACAGAAACTGTAATTTGTTAGAATGCATTTATCTAGAATTTTAGCATTATATGAAAGAATAAACTAAGATTGCAATTACTAAACATCTCAATCAAGAACTCACTGAGAAAATGTTAGAGATCAATTTTACAATCAGACATACGTTCTTAGTAATTTAATCTAAATATATAAATATAAAGACGAATATCGGGAAAAGTTCAGCCTACCATTGAAACATAAAAAACTATACCAATGTGCTTCCAAACAAGCTGAGTAATAATCTAGTAAGTTCAGCATTTAATAAGTAAGTTTTTACAGCTAAGAATTGAAATTACAAAACTTTTTATTATTATTTTTATTTCAATTATATCCCAGCTATCAAGGTCTTAGGATTTCTGCAAATACAATCATCTGATTCTGAATAGCATCGACTTCTCTCCGACTCTTCTTCACGTCCCTATCTCTAGATTGATCTTGTGTAAATCGTTCCCAGCTATCTTTTTCTTTCTGTATTTAAGAAAACAGCTTAATACACCTTTTCCAATGGCATTCTAGAATTACCGAGGTGTAAGTCTAACCCAATTAATCTCTCTCTTACTTTCACCTAGAATAGTGGTAACTCATTTTTCGTTACCCTAGAAATCTTCAAATGACATCTGTGGTAGGAAAACAATTAATTATATTACAATAGTCAGGGATAAAATACACTTTTATCATGTACCATGAATTCTACAAGCACGTTTGTGCTTATTTGCAGGATACATTAGACAATCATGCGACTTAAAAATCACTGACGATAAAATAAGATTTTATTTATGGCCATCTTTTGTTTAGTTTTATACACATACATATCCAAATACAAATATTAAATAAAAACAACCAAAAAATTAAGGGATTATTTATCATTTTTAGTTACTTCATAAAAAAGTGTAATTTGGTCGCATATAAATAAAATTAGTTAAAATTAAAAAATTTAGTTTAGTGATACATCAATAATTAAACAAGATTATGAAAGATTAAAGTGACAGGATAGTTTATTTCTTCCTTATATTGCTCTTTCTTAATGGTATTTTCATTATTTGTCATGTCTTTACACACTTCCATTGTATTCACATTGACTGATGACCAACTTTGATTCTTGTTCATCTTAAGCCTCGGAAATTATTACGCTACATCTTACAAACAAACAAAACTTGATTGATTGTGAAATTTGTGAAGGATTATCATTTTTTTTATATTCATTATGGAAACACCTTTCCTATGCCTATCATATATATGTTGGTAAATTGTAGTCATGCACCCACATTTAAAGTGCATTACAATAATGAGTAATATTCATAGTGTTAAAATATATCTGCTAGATCTATGGACCAAAATTTATATTTCGTCCAAACTAGCCTCAACTCTACCATTATGGACTAATTTCTACAAAACATTAAAGTTACTTATTGTTTTCCAGACGATATTGTGATTACAGGAAACAGAGGAAGAATAATAAAGTATTATTACTAAGTTAACAAAACTTAAAGATTACGACTTGTGGGGAATCATGTGTTCTTGTTTTTAAATAAAATTTTGGTGTTATATTACAGATAAGGAACATAAGTCAAGTAATAAAATCGAACTAGCATTTGAAGCTCCACATCTTAAATATTTGACGCAGATATGGTTAATTATAGGATCAGTCAACTATTTTAATTGATGTTTGTCTGATATAACTGAATTATTGTTAAAATCTAAAACATACTGGCACCAGCCACAAAGAAGTTTGCTTTTATATTTGTTTTCCAATAAGTGCAGTAGAATAATTTTCTTACCGCCAATTTTAGTTCTGTTTTGGTTCAATTCCATATGATTAACTAAATCAACAACACTACACAAGTCATTACCAAATCACTATACTAATAACTAAACAATATCTGATGTTGTATGACAGATAATTGATAACACATTGTTCACAATACAATGTCTAGAAAAGCACTGACGAAAGGACGGCGGAACACTGACTCACTCGCTTCCCCCATCACTAAAAAGTGATAGGAATCTGTTTGCCAATGAAGGTCAAGCGTCACTATATACCAAATGACCTCTACCTATATTAGTTTATTATGATGTATCATTATGATATAGTATTTATTTCTGCTACGTTAATTCACGATCTTATGACTGATTGGAGGGATCTGTTCGATTTTTTCTTTTATATTATCGGACATAGTAAAAGTTGTGTTCGAATTGATCGTGAAGCACTAAGTTGTATATGGATAGTATAAAATAGTCTCTATACCTCAGGCGATGAAATTTTACGTTATTACGCGATCATAATTTGAAACTCTATATGAGTCTTACTACTACTCTACATAGAATCCAAAAGTAGGGTATATTTGTTGATATTCAAGAGAATGAAATCTCAAGAGATATTATAAAAATATTGAAAATGTTGATGAGTTATCTAAGTTTCCATTAGTTAGTAAATCTAAGGATAATGAAATAAACTTATATAACGTTACTGAGCAGACTGAAATGTTATCTATTACCAGTCAAGAAGTAATATTAGAAACTATAAAAGTACCAGTTGTGTGAAAATTGTCAAGTTTTGGTAAGGTAGGATTTATTATAAAAATAAATTAAAATCATATTTTTAATAATATTTGACCATTGTAGTATTGTCAATTGTTTGATGTTAGGTAACAGAGTTATCAATCGTGGTAATTTTATTCCAAATATTATGAAAGAACTTTTACCCTAGTTGAACTCAAAATTTAAAAACACCCCAATAAAAAAATTGTTTACCTCTGGTAAGGGTCTACCGCACGTTGGCAAAGACTACATAGAGATTATGCAGCCCCATTATTTATTTATTTTTTTATTATTGGTGATGCCTATTAAACATGTAAAGACAATCATTTTCAATTAAATCTATACATCTTTTTACATTTGTATTGGACTACACCACACACCGTAAGTCACAGAGAATTTTATCTTCTCAGTGGTGCTCTTACATCACTGGAACTATTTAGAAGAAACACATAGATCAAATCAGATGTTTATAATTAATAAATCTTTTCATGACAACAAATCGTATGTAGCACAGAGACTGCTAAAAATACCTCGACCAAGAACTCCAAGATATCGTGGTTCCTGTACGGGTGGTGAGAATTTCTTAATTAGGAGTGACTGTGGATAATGAACTTTAAATACAACATTTATCAAAATCGGTTAAGTTAGATACACTGACAAAATAGGACAAAAAGCTACTTCTGATTTAAAGTTAAAGGCGTTAACACACAAAATTTAAACAATTGTTAAAACAAATCAGATTAACGTCAACCGTTCAAATTTTCTATATAATTTTGATCTCCGTTAGGAATGTTAAAAGTAAAATGAGTACATTTGTCCGTCTTTCCCAGCTTTGTTAATCTCACTTTTGTTGAGGCGTTTTGGATATACTCCATTCTCAAAACATCTAATAGTACATTTACACTTAAAAGTATATCCAAAACGCGTTAACAAACGTGAGATTAATGAAGCTGGGGAAGGCAGAAGAATGTATTCATTTTAATTATCCGTTGAAACCTTTCTAAAAAACACTACAAATTATTGAAATTAATATAAATATCTATTTTGACTGCATTTATTTATACTCACGATTAGAAGCTACCCATCGGAACAAGCGAAAAATCTCGATAATCCCATCTGCTTCCTGCATGACCTAGCAATCCATGTTACAACTTTAATCTGTTCATCTGTAAAAGCAAAGCCAATTGATTATTGACCTGGAAACAATACCTCTTTAACTTTATTTATAAAGAGAATAGAACTTTTATTTGACGGACTTGGTTTCTGTATTAATGGAAGCTAAACTATTAGCAAATGATTGAGAAGAAATTATTGTATATGTTCTGAATATAAATATTTACACAAAAATAAGAAAACTTTTATAAATACAAATCCACATTTGTATTATTAATATGAGTTGATTTTTTTAAATTTTTTTTTAAGGATGCTATATGCCATTTTGTTTTTTGTGACGTCATGAGGGGTGGGTGAGAGATGGGATGTGGCGTTAATGACGTTGGTGATGAAGTCATTTAATGACGTCATTTGTAAACGACGTTTATGACGTGGTTGATGACGCCAGAGATGAAGATACGATTCTGTTGCGGTTTTTAGAAAAAATCTATTTTTCAAAAAGTGACTTCTTCTTCTTCTTTTGAGGAGGTGTCTTGCTCTGACTTTCTTTCCGAATTTTTACTAAGTCCTTCTTAGGCTACCCTGAACAAGAACGTTAAAGAGAACGTCGGCTTGTTACTAAGTCTCTTTTCAGGGCCTAAAATAATAATCACCTTTTCTCCTAATTCTTCAGAAGACTTTGAAAATTGTATTGTAAAAAACGTACGTTTGCAGTTGTTTGCTATTTAACCAAATGGGAATAACTAATAATTTCTTGTGTAATAGTGGAATTAAATGTCAATCCCATGATCACCGATACCAACTGACTCTTTATAGTTTTTTATATTCAATCTCAATGATATAGTTTGTCACAATGTCTTAAAAAGTGTATAAAGTATAAGTGTTTTAAGTAGCATCTAGTGGAGATATAATTTTAAGTATTACAGAATATAAATCACCAAAAAACATTGTAATTTTTCGCAGTGAGAATTCTTACTTCTGCATGTCTTGTCTAACGCAAAATAAATTACAACTCAAGTACAACTTAGCAAACGATTTCCCCCTAGAAACAAGACAATTAACCTTTCTTTGTAAGCTGATGTTTCTAGTACAAGAACTTTGCACAATTAAGGTGTAGATATATTTAGACATTTACAGTTGTATTACTTAGTCAAATTTAGAATTCACAGAGACACATACGCGCGTGCGCGATCCAGATTATTTTTCTTAATTTAGTAAAAGAACAAAATTTAACAATCAACATTTTTAAACAATACTTTAATTTTAAAAGTGAAACCATAGAAACAATAATAATTAATTAATATAACTTACAACTGAACACCACACTTTTTTAAATTCTCGATGAAATTAATATTATAATCTCTCGCTTTCAAATCTATCAAGTTTCTCTTGGCCAAATCTTTTTTTGCGATCCTAACTCAATTAAGAGTGTTCAAGAAATCGGGGTCTTTATTTTATACATTCAGATATTTCGCGTGATAACTATCCTGGCTTATCGAATTGAATATATACTGAAGAAACATGACCATAGTTGGGACTCAATGTTCCTCTGGATTTGAGATCTATATTCCGAAAATAGCCCGGCATAAAATAACAAGATGAACGACAGAAAACAATCAAGCCTAAATTAAAAAACAAGCACAGGAAATAGCAGAAGAATAAAATATTTTAATGAAAGGAAGTTTTAAAATATTGTATTACAATTTAAAACCGCTTTCTTATTGGATTAATGACTGAATGTAACACGTGGAAGAAACGTCCCCGGAACTTGTAGCATCATTATCATAACCTCCATTTTTTTGGGACCCGAAGATCATCTGGATTCCAAGGGAATAGGAAGAAAAGAATGAATGATAAGGCGTTTACTCATGTCGTGTGTGTGTGTGTGTGTGTGTGTGTGTGTGCGCGCGTGTGTGTATATATATATATCACTCAAAATATATATTTTGAGCGCGCGTGTGGAACATCACTCAAAATAATATATAAAAATGAGTTTAAATTATTACATGTCGGAAAATCAAAATAATACTGCTAATACTGAACCTATCAGAGTGCTAGTGATCCACCGTTTGGCATTTTAATAAAACATTATTTTTTATTATAGACTAAAATTATGCAAAATTAAACAAAATGTTGAAAAGCCGTTTAATATTTAACTTTAAATGTTTGTCAACTTTTAAATAATTTTTAAATTATTTAAAATTGTATTTTATTGTGGTAAAATTACTTATAGATTATGGACCCTGCTCTACTGATATACTGCATCTTTACTTATATATAAAATTTTGAATTTCATATAAACTTTCATTCCTACAAAATTTAATTTTTGTGTTATTTTTATTTGTTTCAGAACATCTGCAGATCATCTCAACACACATAAGATTCCACTACAACTATGGTTTTAAATCTCTAATATTATTCTTATTTTAATAAATTAAATCATATAAATACAATTATTATTTCAGAAAATCAAATTCAATAACATAATTAAAATTATAATTTAAAAAATAATAATTCAACTATATTATTACAATTTTATTATTTTCCATCAAACAACAATTCAAAATTCATTCAATTATATTATATAAATTAGTTATTATAAAGTTAAATTTTAACAGTAGTGTAAGTAAGTCCAGGGCGGAGGAAGTTGGTTCCCCACTGTTAACAGTAGAGCGGCGGCCTTTTTGGAAGTACCTGCCCTTTAGAAACAAAAATTAATTTAATTATATTATTACAATTATTATTTTCAAACAAACAACAATTCAAAATTCATTCAATTATATTACATAAATAGGTTATTATAAAGTTAAATTTTCACAGTAGTGTAAGTAAGTCCAGGGCGGAGGAAGTTGGTTCCCCACTGTTAACAGTTGAGCGGCGGCCTTTTTGGAAGTACCTGCCCTTTAGAAACAAAAATTAATTTAATTATATTATTACAATTATTTTCAAACAAACAATTCAAAATTCATTCAATTATATTATATAAATTAGTTATTATAAAGTTAAATTTTTACAGTAGTGTAAGTAAGTCCAGGGCGGATGAAGTTGGTTCCCCACTGTTAACAGTAGAGCGGCGGCCTTTTTGGAAGTACCTGCCCTTTAGAAACAAAAATTAATTTAATTATATTATTACAATTATTATTTTCAAACAAACAACAATTCAAAATTCATTCAACTATATTATATAAATTAGTTATTAAAAAGTTTAATTTTTACAGTAGTGGAAGTAAGTCACGGGCGGAGGAAGTTGGTTCCCCACTGTTAACAGTTGAGCGGCGACCTTTTTGGAAGTACCTGCCCTTTAGAAACATCAGGTAATTATCATTAAAAATTTAAACAATATCATAAGTAAAGATGCAGTTTCAATCACTCTGTAAGATTCAGTATGTATAGTAAATGTATTGTTTTGTTGTGTTAACTATATTGTTTTAATTGTTTGAAAACTTGTTATATATTTTAATGTTTGTGAAAAATAAATGTTTTATGTTGTACTTTTGTTGTCTTTATTACAAGTTTACTGTATCTAGAACTAAGTTGTAAGAAATGCAAGGTTTGGTACAGTTTAAAATTATCAAGAAATAAAGTAAGGAACTTCTCTAGCGGTCTATTAAAAAGAAAATGATCGTAATTAAAAGTTACAAATTGTATGGATAATGGTAGTCCACAAGTAATAAAAAAGACACTTTCACCATTATGTATATCTCTACTAACCAACTTTGAAACTTCTGGTTACCTTGGATTTATAAATTTAATATTAGACTTATTTAAAATGTTACAAGTTTTCTGTCGCAAAATGTTTAAAGTTTTCAAATTTAATACCTACAACATCAGATACTTAGTGTTACGCACACTAACTTTAATTAAGAATTATAAATTATCATTGGGGTTGGTAACTATACGTCTTGGGTCCGGCGAGATGGAATTATTCGTAGAGTGAATGGTGGTGATGGATCGCTGGTCACAGGTGTTTACCACAATTTAAACACTATCTGTCTATCTGTCTGTCCTTATGTACGTGTTTTAAAATTCTAACGAGTGAACCGTTTTTAATTTCAAATTTGGTTTGTGGGTACATTTTGGGCATGTCTCTTTTTCTTTTTTTTATATTATTTGTTTTTATAATTCAAAACTTGGGAGTAGCTGTCATTAAAACAAAACAAATACTATTTTTACCAAAAAAAAATCCGTTTCCAACGATTTTGATCAAATTTTGCTGAAGTGCAGCTTCTATGGACACAAACAAAGAGTATTAGTTGTCCTCTCTCCAAAAATACCGTTATCAGTAAAAATACAAAAATACGTTTCGTTGTTATAAAAGAGTTAATTTCTCAAAATAGACTCCACAGATTTCGATCAAATGTTAGTGAATTGTAAATATTAATGTACCGAACGTGTGGGAAAATTACAAGAAAAAAATACTTTACTCCCCAAATATTAAATTTTATTTCTTGCCTAAATGAGTGTATCTATCGCAGTTTAAGGTCCAGCCAACCCCACCAGATAATTTTATTTTTGATATATCCCTTTTTTTTGTTTCTAATACTTAGATTCTTTCCCTAAATTTATTTCTTGATAATTTAATTCCCCTGTATGCTTCTACTCTCTCTACCGTATTGACTAAATCTACCTCACAAACGTCTATCCTACTGTTGAGTAAGGTTATTCGGTGTCTAATTTTCCCTTAATTAATTCCGAGCTTCGTTCTAATTGCCCCTCTAAATTTTGAAACGGCTTGTATATTTTCAAAGTGGTATAGAGCACGTATTACTTTATAACGTCGAAATGAACAAACTTCAGATGAAGTGGAAAACATTCGAACAGTAGACCGAAGTCCTTCCACAAGCTCCGGAAGATTTTAAGCTCAATATAAAGCACACAAGAATTTGTTGAAAGTTCAGTAGACATTCAATGCATCCAATTCACTTACAACATCTTGAGCCTCAAGTCTATCCTGCAAGGTTGCAATTTTGTACGTTCGAACATACAGATAGTGCCATCCTATTGAAAGATATTTGGGATATCTTCCTCTACCTGAGTCATAAGCCACTCAGATAGCATGTCCACGTAAACATGGCCATGCTTGGTTTATCGGTAAAAAAGAAGGGACAGTATACTTTACGTCTACCCATAGTTTAAAATGTGTGAGAGTCATTGACATGGTTTTAAATCAAATAAGGGTTCTCAGTACCCCAGATCCTACAGTTTTGCCGTTTGACTTTTAAATTTAGGGATTGCGAAAGTTCAGTTCAAAAGTCTTGGTTTGTCGTTAGTTTTCAATTTTTTGTACCAGTAATGATTTATATTGCTAAAAACGAATACATTTTTTTTTCAAAATACGCCACTCAGTAAGCTGTGACACTTGTAGTTCTAAACTAGCCCGTGTTGTGGACTACTTTTGGAAACAACTGGTGTTTGTTGACGGTATGAACTTATACCTTGAAATAAACAGCTGTTCATATGGAATTGCCGCACACAACAAGTAATGCAGTTTTTGTGAGATAGATTATTTCCACATTTAGTGAGAAAGCTTTCCTGTACAGTCTCAACAGATATCGTTCGTGTAAATTCAAAAATACAAAACTTTTTTTGTTATGATAATACCATTTTTTGTAATTTTCTGAACTATCAGACGAAACAGATTAAAAATAACTTAATATAAACAAACGAAATTTGAGACCAAGGACTTTTTTGTTAGCAGCAGATTGTTTTATTTTTTGCACCTGTCTTTTGATTTTTTTTACTGTATAGAAACCTGATATACAAATAATTTCTTTTTAGATTCCAAACTCGAAGACAAGTATTATTTCTACATCTGTCTATAAGACATAAATTCCAACATAAGCACCTCTCTGACATGCGTGCATTAAAAAACAATATTCTTTTCTCGCATTGTGCGCTTCCTCGGTTCCTTATTTCCATTACAAGGAAGCCTGTTGTTACTGCTGCTGAATATAGCCTAGCCTACAAACACAAATGTTATTTTATATTTTTCTTCTTTTCAGTTCAAATTCCTAAAACAGATAAAACATTTTCCATTAAGAAAGTTAAGTTTGTATGAAGTTACGTTATAGTTTACGTGACAGTTTTATAAACACGACTTACATTTACATTTCGTGTGATTGAAAACGATAATTTATTTATTTTTATTTAATGTCACTTCCCTTTCATTTCGATATTATTGCCTTTCCTTGCACTAAACAAAGACGTAACAATAGACAATTTTATTGAAAAAAAAAAAAAAAAAAGGATTTTTATAACTGTCATACCGCTATAACCTTTAAGTTACCTTTCATATAAGAATATCTTGTAAACTTTTACACCAATTTAAAAAACCCACTCATGAACAACGCCTAGTAATGAAACGTATCATATCAATGGCTTTTAGTTGAGAATACATTGATTTATGAAATTATTGAATTAAACCTCCTCCACTGAGATGAAAGTGTTTGGATATGTTATTGCTTGGTGGAACAGAGCAAAACACAAGTAATAATACAGTTGACACTTGTCTCATGTTAAGTTTGGTTTGATAACAAGGTCAAGTGATTGGTTGTATTAGAGGGAAGTGGAATATGTAATTTCAAAAGTAAATTTTACATTCAGTTATAAAATACTTCTTACTATTTCACCAATTTCTTACTAATAATTCTTTTTGTAAATACTAAAGTTAAAAAATAATTAATTATAAAAAGATAAAGCTCTTATTTTTGTTCACTATGTACGTAGATATATTATTATTTATCATTACTCATCAATAATAACAGCTTATCTAAAAAAGTACATTATCGGTTAATAATATTAAAAGTAAGTTGGCCGCGATCTGTATAACAATATATCACTACTTTCTTACATACATTGAAGTTGTGTGTTAGGTCAAACAATCGATATTGAGTATTTGACAGTTTTGAAATAAAAAAAGGTGACTTTTATAATTATGTCTGTCTGTGTTCTGTCGCTCTGTCGTTTTTACAAAAGCTTAGATTAATTTCACTCATATGTGAAATCTGGACTCCTTGTGCACATATATTGGAATTCTTTTTAAAACTAAAAATTTGGGAGCTGCTGCAATAAGATTAAAAAAACACAAAATCACGATTTTATCTAAATCGGCTTTAACGATTTTGATCAATTTTTGTTCAAGTGTTGTCTCTAAGCATCGGAATAAAACGTTTTGGTCACCATTTATCCAAAAATATGTAGGTGCTGGTTTCCGAGTGTATGAGTGTACGAGTTTATGCGCTACACTATCGCACCCGGGTGGGTGAACTCATAAGATACTTTTTATGTTATAAAAGTACCATATACGGAAGAAACTTCATTCAAATAAATAATTTTAGCTTCTGTACACGAATATCCTATTAAAACCTTGTAAGGACGTCCTGACAAGGACAATGTCTCCAAAATGGGGAGTGTATAAGTGCGATTAAATGTTCTCACAAGATACTCCACACACACACACACACGCACACACACACACACACACACACACACACACACACACACACACTGAGACGGTTTGGGAAAAGCCAAAAGTCTCAAGCCAATTTAAAACAGTTTAAATTCCCGCGATAAAGCCATGTAGATGGGAGACGAGGAGGGGCGATGACGTCACGGCAACAGGTGTTGAACATTGCATGTTGGATCGTGTACAGTCGCTCTGTCTTGTTTCTTATTTTACTAAAATACTAAATTATTAAAATAAATTAATGTTCAGTAGGATCAACCGATTAATAATATCGAAGAATAAATTTAAAAGCAATTAAAACAAAAAAGTTATTCAAGTTTTTATAGGGGCTCAAAAACCTAAAATTTGGAAAAAACTTAAATTCAAAATTCAAACGTAGAGTCATAACTCAAAGGGGAACTAATAATAATCATAAATAAGAAATATGAATTAATAATAATTAACAGGTGAGAATGGACTTAGAAAGTCATTCTTGGGGAGTTTTTTTGGAATTTTTGAGTTGAAGGGGGGATTATTTAAAAAATAATAATAAGTACTATTGAAGAGACCACAATAGGGCACAATAATATGTACTTAGAATCAAATTTGAGAATAAAATAAGGGAGATATAATAATTACAAAACGTAAAACTTTAAAGCCCAAAAGCGGTTAAATTAAACGTTAAAGGGGTAAAATAACATTGTAATTATAGGTATCTAGTATGTAAAATTGTAAAACATCAAAGCAGAAGTAATAATATATAATGGGGGGGGGGTTTATGAACAAAAACTCATACGGTAAAAACTTTGGGACTTCAAGGACGCATAACTCAAAAACCAAACGAGTTATGTGAAAAGTACAAACAGAGTTTTTCGTCGTAGTAGAAGAGGAACAAGATTTCGTCAAAAGAATTTTGAGAAAGGACTTATCTCAAAATTTGGAAAGAAGAAAAATCGAGTTTCGGGAAAAGGGCGATAACTCGCGAACGAAGCGTAGTAGAGCGATGAATCAAGTTCCACAAGACCCACAAGATGGAAAGAAAGAAGAATCCGAAAGGAACTTTAAAATCGGTTCGAACGTTCGAAAGTTATAGCGAGTTGAACGAAAAAACGACCAAAGTAGAGATTTTCATGCAAAAACATGAAAAGTTGCGCGCGCATCCTCAGTCGGAATCCAAAGTTTGAAACATCATATTGCCAACTTGGATCACAGATAACGTTGAAGAAAGAATACAATAAATTATTAATTAAAAGGTGTTTTAATTAATAATAAAGGAAGAAAACTATTCATTAGTCAAAAAATATGACTAATAAAATATATAGTGTAAATATTTCAGACAAAAAGGGCCTGAAAACACATAATATATGGAAAATACCTTTTTCCCTAAAAGGGAGGAAAATTGGCTCCAGAAAATGGATTAATTCCCACTGACAGGGAGACCGTAATTTGTCGTTCGAAAGAAGGACACTTTTGATTTGGAATCGACGCGAAGTGGACGTTTCTTCTGCAACCGACTCTGAGCTGAGAGGAAGATTCAACTGTCACTCTACTTAACTGGAATTAGAATAATTTCAACTCTAATCGAACTTCAAGGCAACTTAGAAGAATTCGAGACCAGCATTCAACTACATAGCAGCTTACAGACTCTGGATCGAAAACATCATATCAACATCCGCCTAATTATACAACAAATTCCAAATCCAACTAGAACTTCTAATAAAGTGTGAAGGTATCTTATACTTAAGGAATAATTCGCAAATATTAACTTCATTTCAAATATAACGTCATTAGGGGATTTATTAAAAATTAAATTCATTTTTAAACCTCTGCTTTGGTGTTGAAAATAATTAATAATTTAAATACGACTTTTTCAGTACAGGAAAAACTGTTTGTGGTTCTGTCTGAAAAGTCAAGCGTTTTTATTTTGTTTAGAATATAGAAAATATTACATTGATAAATTTTGTCAAATAAATAAATAGTTGTGTTGTTGTTTAATCAAATTGTTTGGTGTTATTAAAAAAGTTTTTGAATTTAACATTTTTCTGTGGAAAAGAGAAAAGAATATATAAATAATTCAGTTCTAAATTTTGTTGTGTTTTCAATATATATCCATTCTGTATATGCTATTAACCTTGTTTAAACATAAATCTTATATGTGTGCTCTGGTAATATAATTTGAAAATTTTAAAAGTTATCATCAGAACTTAAGAGCCGATTTCTCCCAAAAGGCACGACCTTGGAGAGAGAGAGTGTTAATCTTAAGAAAGAGTCAAATAATCGAGCATTGAGATAAAATTCAGGGAATTTTGCGTAAATTAAAAGTTAGTAAGTTAATGAGGACAAGCTCATACTTACTAGAGCCAAGAGTTGCAAAATCTTTGATTCAAAAAAGTAAAAGTGAGCATCTTGGCCTTGCCCGCGCTTGCTCTGAGAAGAAAGGTGGTTCGCCCAGTCGGTGGTGATCGTACAGCGAGTTTAAGAGTTCGTGATAAATAGTGTTCCAAAAAGGGAACATAGAATCTTAAATTCGTGAAAGGGGAGCGGAGTGTGGTAAGTGAAGCTCCGAAGAGACGGCGCGCGGACCCACGACCCCGAGGCGGAGCGCGGCAACACACACACACACACACACTGCCACGCTCGCTCTCTCTCGGGTGTCGTAAGTTCGTGCCTTTTGGAACGCCACTCACCACCCTACTTTCGCTCACGATTTTAAGATTCTATGTTCCCTTTTTGGAACCCTATTTATCACGAACTCTTAAACTCGCTGTACGATCACCACCGATTAGGCGAACCACCTTTCAGCTCAGAGCAAACGCGGACAAGGCCAAGATGCTCACTTTTACCTTTTTCAATCAAAGATATTGCAAATCTTGGCTCTAGTAAGTATGAGCTTGTCCTCATAAACTTACTAACTTTTAATTTACGCAAAATTCCCTGAATTTTATCTCAATGCTCGATTATTTGACTCTTTCTTAAGATTAACACACTCTCTCTCCAAGGTCGTGCCTTTTGGGAGAAATCGGCTCTTAAGTTCTGATGATAACTTTTAAAATTTTCAAATTATATTACCAGAGCACACATATAAGATTTATGTTTAAACAAGGTTAATAGCATATACAGAATGGATATATATTGAAAACACAACAAAATTTAGAACTGAATTATTTATATATTCTTTTCTCTTTTGCACAGTAAAAATGTTAAATTCATAAACGTTTTTAATAACACCAAAAAATTTGATTAAACAACAACACAACTATTTATTTATTTGACAAAATTTACCAATGTATTATTTTCTATATTCTAAACAACAATAAAAACGCTTGACTTTTCAGACAGAACCACAAACAGTTTTTCCTGTACTGAAAAAGTCGTATTTAATTATTAATTATTTACAACACCAAAGCAAAAGTATAAAAATGAATTTAATTTTTAATAATTCCCCTAATGACGTTATATTTGAAATGAAGTTAATATTTACGAATTATTCCTTAAGTATAAGATACCTTCACACTTTATTAGAAGTTCTAGTTGGATTTGGAATTTGTTGTATAATTAAGCTGATGTTGATATGATATTCACGATCCAGAGTCTGTAAACTGCTATGTAGTTGAATGCTGGTCTCGAATTCTTCTAAGTTGCCTTGAAGTTCGATAGGAGTAGAAATTATTCTAAGTCCAGTTAAGTAGAGTGATAGTTGAATTTTCCTCTCAGCTCGGAGTCTGTCGTGAAGAAACGTCTACCTTGCGTCGATTCCAAATCAAAAAGTACCCGTCTTTCGACGGATAAATTACGGTCTCCCTTTTAGTGGGAATTAATCCACTTCCTGGAGCCAATTTTCCTCCCTTTTAGGGAAAAAGGTATTTTCTTCTTATTACGTGTTTTCAGGCCCTTTTGGTCTGAAATATTTACACTATATATTTTATTAGTCATATTTTTTGACTAATGAATAGTTTTCTTCCTTTATTATCAATTAAAACACCTTTTAATTAATAATTTATTGTATTTATTCTTCAACGTTATCTGTGATCCAAGTTGGCAATATGATGTTTCAGACTTTAGATTCCTACTGAGGGTGCGCGCGCCACTTTACAGGTTTTTGCATGAAAATTTCTACTTTGGTCGTTTTTTCTTTTAACTCGCTATAACTTTCGAACGCTCGAACCGATTTTAAAGTTCCTTTCGGATTCTTCTTCCTCTCCATCTTGTGGGTCTTGTGGAACTTGATTCATCGTTCTACTGCGCTTCGTTCGCGAGTTATCGCCCTTTTCCCGAAATTTGATTTTTCTTCTTTTCAAATTTTGAGATAAGTCCGTTCTCAAAATTCTTTTGACGAAATCTTGTTCCTCTTCTACTATGACGAAAAACTATGTTTGTACTTTTCACATAACTCGTTTGGTTCTCGAGTTATACGTCCTTGAAGTCCCAAAGTTTTTATCGTATAAGTTTTTGTTCATAAAAACCCCCCCATTATATATTATCATTTCTGCTTTGATGTTTTACAATTTTACATAATAGATATCTATAATTACAATGTTATTTCTCCCCTTTTACTTGAAATTTAACCGCTTTTGGGCTTTAAAATTTTACTTTTTGTAATTATTATATCTCCCTTATTTTATTTTCAAATTTGATTCTAAGTACATATTATTGTGCCCTATTGTAGTCCCTTCAATAGTACTTATTATTATTTTTTTAAATAATCCCCCCTTCAACTCAAAAATTCCAAAAAACTCCCCAAGAATGACTTTCTAAGTCCATTCTCACCTGTAAATTATTATTAATTCATATTTTTTATTTATGATTATTGTTAGTTCCCCTATGAGTTATGACTCTACGTTTTTTGAATTTTGAATTTAAGTTTTTTCCAAATTTTAGGTTTTTGAGCCCCTTTAAAAACTTGAATAACTTTTTTGTTTTAATTCCTTTTAAATTTATTTTTCGATATTATTTATCAGTTGATTCTACTGAACATTAATTTACTTTAATAATTTAGTATTTTAATAAAATAAGAAACGAGGCAGAGTGACTTTTCACGAACCAACATGAAATGTTCAGCACCTGTTGGCGTGACGTCATCGTTCCTCCTCGTCCCCCATCTACATGGCTTTATCGCGGGAATTTAAACTGTTTTAAATTGGCTTGAGACTTTTGGCTTTTTCCAAACCGTCTCAACACACACACACACACACACACACACACACACACACACTTTAAATATTACTTACTTTTCATTATAATACAGTATTTTAAGAAAAACATGAAATTATCTGAAATACCTACTCTGTTCCATTGCTTTTTTTTCCATTAAATGTTTATGTTACCTACAAATATTTGTTATGTTAATTTTATTTACATTATATTTAACATCTTTATTTTTAGCATTAATATTACTTTAATGGTAATTGTTAATTGCTTAGTTTGAATGTTTTGAATAAAATAGCTCCCCAGTCTCCACCTATTTACCTCTATCAACTTTTTTCTTCACACTCATTCCTTATAATGAACACTTAAATTATTTATTATTATTATTATGAATCAAGGGTTTCAGTCTAGCAGTATTTATGATTGTGTGCTATACTCTATAGTTTAAATTTACTCTAATAAACAGTTCATGAATTTTTACGATAATTAAAAGAAGCTACGTATTGGGGAAAATTTAATGTCTTATGGTACAGTCATTTCTCCTCAAAACTATCTCGACTCTTCAAATCGTTGTCCTATCCTACACGGCGTTTACTTAATAACTCCACCTAAAATAGTCACCGTACTGAGAGGGCTAAACGTAATTATTATTTTCTGTGATTATTACAATTATGTTATTGAGAGTATCAAATTATATTCATTAACCGGGTAAAAGTTTTATTACCGATATTCCTAATGATTAAATTAATAATTTTGAACAAATAAATAATAAACTTCTTATATTTTATATCCGAGATGATATTTACTGCCACTTTGGATTTATTCAAAATTTCTAGGTTCTAGTGCAGGGAGTAGGTGACGCGAGGTATTCAATATTTGTACAGGGTGCATATCCTCCCAACAATCAATGAAGCAGTGACAAAAGGAAAACAATTATCGTATAACAGCCTGGTTATAAAAAGTACAGAAAACTAAAATCAAAATTTTAATCGATATAATGAATTGAAATGAAAATTTGAAAACATAAAAAATTGGAAGGTTAATGTCTGGAGAACTGGTGTAAACCAATCTGTAGATTGGATATTTAAAAGAAAAAGAGAGTGAAACAAAATTTAGAGAACAGTTTGTACGTGTGGCCATTTTATGAGGTAATTACTGGTAAAAAAACTACTTACGGTACTGTAGGCTATGGTAGTATATTATACTACCATAGCCTACAGTACCATAAGTAGTTTTTGTTCTACAACACTGACATCCCAGAAAGATAAATAATGTTACTTATTACCTGTAAAATTTTTAATGAGATGTTTAACACCTCAGAAGACAAAAGCCAAGTAAAGCCTATAAATTATTGCCATTGAACTTTTCCCATGTTTTCGGCACCAATGGGTGTCGTTACGATGTGAGGTGAACATAAACTGCTGCTCTTTAAGATAAATCACTTTTATTACTTTACAGTTTACTTTTACTTTATATATATGGTATAGAGTTACATAATGAATAAATCTATTTAAATTAGTTTTAAAACATAATCTAAGACCAAAAGGTTTAAACACATATTTAAAACATGTGTATGTACTCTATCGTTTGATATCTATATTTGAATAATTTACCTTTTAGTAAAACAATGAAAAGATTCTTTTAGAAAATTGCGACTAATATATAATATATATATCGGTTACGTTTTGACATGTGAATACTGATTGTAGGTTTCTGGTCAGAATATTCTGGTCACTAAGCCGTTTTAGTCCAACGTTCTATTCCTTCATAATGACGATCACTGTCGAATATATAACTATTTATTGCTTATGAAAGTTTTTGATATTTGCTCTATTAAATCTGCTGAAATAGGTTATT
The DNA here is from genome assembly GCA_963513935.1 of Aphrophora alni. Taxonomy (NCBI): domain Eukaryota; kingdom Metazoa; phylum Arthropoda; class Insecta; order Hemiptera; family Aphrophoridae; genus Aphrophora; species Aphrophora alni. The sequence goes on from OY740769.1 coordinate 39,748,405, forward strand.
GTTACACAATAAATAGTTAAGGGAAAAGTTTGGTACATTAAAGCCTTGAAAAAATAAGACAGGGAAGGTCTTTTTTTATTAAAGATTTCTTATTTCCACTAAAGTGTATATTAATGATGGGGATTAACGGTAACAACGGTAAACGTCAACACCAGTTAACGTTGAGAGTGATTAATTCAGATGAAAAAAACTGCTACCGTTAACCTGCTAGACAGAACAGAAAACGAAGCCACTTTGTTCAGTGTGCACGTGTTCAGTGAGAAGTGAGAAGGCTCTAGACATCAATCGATTGTCGCCTGTTTTATCACGCATTGGAATTATTGTAATAATTGATTATAATAACTGATTAATTAACTTATTATTTACAGAGGAATCAGTTTTGGAATTATTTGTATTACTATTTACTACCATAAACTATATTCTAATATTTCTGTTACAACAATTTAGTATATCATCGTTTCAAAGTATAGCAAAAACCCATACAAATAGATATGAAAAATATTTTTATCAATAGATGGTTGGTACAGTTGGTAGTAAAAAACTCAGGTAAAACTAAAGTTATTTACACCACACTATTTTCGTATTATCCAGTCGTCGTTTTATACAGTTTTAGATTTATTAAAAAACAAACAGTAAAATAGTAGGCTACAACAGAAACATACGTTGATGAATAAAAGTTGACGTTAATTGATTCGCTTTCGTTGCTCAAGTAAACTAACAACCACTGATGCGTCACCTGCAAACACTAAGCAGTTGATCAACGTTAGCAGTAAATGCACTTCTTCGTCAACTGCATTGAGCGTTGACGATGGTCAACGTTGACGGTTAGCTGTTACCCTTTAACGGACACAGCACTAGTGTATATATCCCCATTCAAGTAGGTGGTTTGCTTTATCTTGTGTTACTGTGTAGTTTTGTTAACATGTAATTTTCCGAAACACGTCTGCAAATAGATTTTTTGTTGTGACCACTTAGGCCTAGTTTTAGGTACCCGGAATTCCTTATTTTGGTTATTAATTTTAGTTTATAAAATATTTCTAGGACACTAGGATATGTTAACCCTTATTTATGTTCTAGGTTATCACTAGATAACCATAGTTAAATCACAGAAAACGTGAATTAATTTTCTATACAAAAGTGATTACAAATGGACGCATAAAACTTTACCGAAGACTAAATTTTTTATATTTCTATATATTAATGATTTTGGAGTTTGTTATTTTATACGGAAAACCCCGAAAGTACTACACACAAAGTACTATACGGAGTTGAAGTATAAAACACTACACAAAAGATATAAACAAAATGTATGATAGCTAAGATGAAGAACACAATTCAACAAATGTAAGTAGAAGGAAATATTACAGAAACAATTATGACAACGATATTAAGGTCGGAAGCCTTCTGGTAGTAGAGTTGGTGAGGCAATGTATTCTCCAGACAAAGAGAGGAGTAGACCAACATCACAATGGAGGAGGAAACTGTGGCCGGTTGAAAGCTTGTTATGTTTGTAAACTGGTTTAATAGGTAGCTGCAGAGAATAAGGTTGACCTGACGCTAGGGCTGCTAAAGGTCACGCTCATTATACTCTTAATTAAGTAATAATATTATATAGAAGGATGAAATACAGCATGTTAGCGCTTGATGAAACAACAATGTTTATCTTTGTATATAAACACAAACAAACACTGACACACACATATACAATACTCTTTGTATGTACGAATTTTTTACGAATAGATATCATGTATATATTAATTTTTGTATTATTCAATTTTCTGTTTTTTTTATACTACAAAATAACTTGTTAAAATAATTTTAATAAAAACTGTATTACATCACAACAAAAATTAATTACAATGTTAAAAGTGTTTAATTTATAGGAAACATCTATGTAAGGAAGAGAGTTCACACTTAGACGTAGCAAGAACATAATGAACTTTGGTAAACAAGTACCTTTTGTTTCAGACGTTGTTAAGCTGAATTCTAATAATTGAATACAATTGAGATTCGGTTGCCTTTATTCTAGGTGAACCAGTATTTACACTAACAACAGAGCGAGAATGTCGACTCTATGGAATTTATTGCCCTTGATGTGTAACGTAAATTGGAATTACTGTGATAATATTTAGTTAGTGAAGAGAGTTATAGTAAAATCACTGTTTAAAATACAATTTAGGTTAGTTGGAAATGTGAAGAAATAAGGTAAATAATAAGGAAATATAAAGGCAATATTAAATAATAAGAAAACAAAATAGGAAAGAGAGATGGACTAGATTAGTACAGCGGTTGGTAGAGAGAATGGGGATACGAAAGATGCGATGATGCGATCTCTTTCCCATCTCCCATTTTTTTAACACAACCCCCCCCCCCCCCCTAGAAAATTTACGCAACCAAATACCATTATAGAAATCCTTATCAAAAATGTTGTGAAGGTCGGAGATTGGTTCTGAAACTTATTTCCTTCGTTGGTTAAAATCTCGCAAACGTATTACAATTATGTTTTCAGCTCTGCAGCAAATGAAATCAAAGTTTCTACAATATACTCTTTACTTGTGGAGTACAATGGAACATTACATTCATTAAATCACATCAACTGTTTTCAGCACACACAACTCATTATTAAGAACAAGTTCGTGAACATTGCCAAAAATATTTGTGTGCATGTAACGGCTGAAGGATTACTTGATTATTGAAACGTCTCTTGCATTGTATTGTTAAAATAAAGTTTTTATTATAAAGTGTTTTGTATACTTTTATATGGATATTTCAGTTTCTATAAGTGTTGCTTATTACAGTGAATAAATGTATAATATAAAATCTGTATATATTTTCTCAACTTTAAAATTTGGAATAATCGTTACGGAAATATAGATGTTTTACAATTTTCTACAATACTGAAGGGTAGGGATGGGTTAGTTCTAAATCTATATACTAAATTTCTATAATCTGTAAGGTTGATATAAGTAGAGGTCATATGTTACAGTAAGTCTAGGAATCAGAACAAAGATGATTTTCTGATTATCTGATTATCTGATATTCTGATTTTCTGAGTTAGGAATCCAGACTGCAGAGACAGCAAGAGATCTACTCTGGCTGTTTTACCTTACGAGGCTACTGCGTAGTCATTCAATATATGCGTATGAACTTTTCAACAAACACATAACCAAAGAGTCTTGTTGAAACGAACAAACACAGCAATTCTCCAGGACAAACCCTTTGCACTACTGTTCCACGCATGCCCCATCATCTAGATTTGAACCCCAAACAGTTATACATCAATTTACCGAAGGAGTAAAAATATGGTTGCAAACATTTCAGTTAATAATAATATAGCATAACTGAAATTCCATGTAACTGAGAATTGTAAAATATATGTTTATACATGTCTGTATTATAAAATACTTTGTACCTAGTGTCGAGACCATTGAATAGCCTAGCGCTGAATGGTTAAATCCCTTACACTTTAGTTATATAATAATTTTTATTTTTCAATTGTTATAATATATTATTTTATTACTCTATATTCAATTAAAAACTAAAGTTAACTATTTGCACGGCAATTAAAAATTGAGTTCGAAGCCAAAGTGTTGTACAATTTGTAAAATATACATGTAAGGTTTATGTGTAATATTTTTGTCCCAAATAACAAACTGTAATTAAAATATCATATTCGTATTAATTTTTGTATAAACCAATCAAACCAACAAAATTTTACACTCTTTCACTAATATCTAACTACCAACTTTTATTAAATATTCATTAGAGTGAATTATTTATAATTTGTGTTTAAAATCTGGCAAACAAACAGAACAAACATAAAGAACGTTTAATCAATCACCTATCTTGACTCAAACTTATTTTTAGTCATTTGTTGTATTGTTTTATTGATATTTCACAATTCAATACAATACTAAGGGGGAAGGGATCAGTTCTATTGTCTTTAAAAAGCATAAGAAAATCACAAATGTTTGATAAATAAAATCATATTCACAAGAGGGTATGGCAGATCATTATACATAATAAATGTCAGATACTGCATCATTAGTGGAATTTGAGGTTTTATTTGTTAGTACAAGATGTTCGCATGTTTCATTGTTATTTATTCTCTCCCACATGTTGTTGAAGCCGTACATTAATTGGAGGTGTTTTTATAATGTCATTATATTTTTAGCATTATATAATATGAAAATTCACTTTAGATGAGACAGATCTATTTTATCAATATGGTAGATCATTACAAGATCTGTCTACTTCTACTATTGATGTCCGGAAGACAAGGTGGTCGTTCAACTACATTTTTATTGTGATATTTGACAAATATCCATATTTTGCTCACCATGGTATTCCTCAATTTCTGAATCAATGAATAAAACTATGTTAATTTTTATATTTGACATAAGTTTTAAACTTAAATAAATATTATTACTTATAGCCTACACTTCATATTTTCTCAAGTCAATAATCACTACAAGTTATATAAACTCTTTAATACAAATTGGAAATAAAGATAATTAAAAATAACATAAGATAACGAATTTTGAGGCGTTACAAGAATTTAATTTAAAAATTAAATTTTTAAACATACCACATTTTATTTGAACAATTATTTCAGACTTATAGATTGTTCATATTATTGTTATAATATGTCATTTATTTAATATACATTTTTCATAACTTAAGTTTACAGACAAACAAATGGTTTTGAGAGAATGTAATGACTATCATTATAAAGTGTTAAACTGATAAACTGTTGAACATAAAACTGAAGACCTAGAGACCTTGACCTAAAACTAAACTTAGTAATCAGAAATTACGTTGGAGTTAAGGATCTAGCCTTTTGGTGTCAAACAAGGATCCATACTCTCGAAAAATATCTTTTTATGAGTATAAGCAAATAACAGCCAACGAACGAATAAACTGTATCAACATTGCAAATAGAAAGTTTCTTCTTTAATTTAGTAACTTTCGATTATAACACGGCATTTGATTTTTGCCACTAATTTTAAGTTTTTCATCAAGTTGTTTAAAAGCTTAGTACTCCTTGGACAATACTAAACATGTTATGATTATGAATTTATCTTGACCTTAACAAGTAGCTGTTACTTAAAAGTGTGGTTAAATTTTAAACTGTTATTTTTATCAACGTGTTATTATCATCAATGTATCATATTTTTTTACAAACAAACATCAATGTTGAAATATTTCAAAATAATAAATGTTTTACCGATTTTCAAATGGCAAGACAATGTTATTTTTCAATAGAAAAGTCGAGACCTGAGAATGTAATACTTTTACTTTTAAACAATCCACATTTCAGAACTACAATATGGAAATTCTACGTTAGTAAACGCTCCAAAAAAAAAAAAAAAAAAAAAAAAGCAATTGCATTGAAATTTAACTTAGTTTTACGAATCATTTAACAACTTTATTAAACAGAAAAGCCTTCATTAAATCTTTAAAACTGAAAATAGAAAAACATGTTTCGTTTCAATTAATGTTCCAAACAAAACAATGCACAGCAAACGAATGGAGGAAGCTGGGGTTTCATGTTTAGACCTGAGCGTAAGACATCGTTTCCTTCAAAACATCCGTTCCGTTGCGTCACTGACCGTGGATACTATGCACTGGGAAGGGTGAAGTCGTGCTATAAAGGTTTCGTGTGTAAAATGTCTTACTAATGAGGTTGAAAAGTCCAATAATTTTAGTAGGACGGTAGGCGAGATCTGAAACAAGTAATTATAAAGTCACTGGAAAATTGGTAGTGGCTGCAAAACTAGCTTTCTGAAGTCAACAGTTACTGTTGATATGATTAAGGGCCACTTTCTGTAGAGTAGAAGTTGAAACCTCTAACAAATGAATTACTGTTTACTGCCATCATGAATGTTATTGCTACATAAAAGATAACCGAAGTACATTTTAGCGAACTAGACAAGCAATAAATCACGTTTGAGCACACAATAGAATTAAGTTCGATGTAAAGGAAATTAAGTATTTATTGTGAACACAATATTACTGTTGTTTTTGGATGGTTATTATATATTACTAGAATATTACATCACATCTTATAGAAAAATACAAGGAGCAAAACAGTGTAATACTTACGTATATGATCATTAATTAGATATTTTTGCAGCGTCATATAGTTTATACATAAAATATATGGAAATCAAAAATTAAAAATCTGTACTCAACCATACATTGATGTTTTTTAATCATTTACAGATCAAAGTCTATGTTAGAACAACAAGAATGGGTATCATTTATTAATTATATTTCTAGAGTGTTTTTAAAAGTAGAATAAGTTTTATAATACAGCAAAATCTAAATTCCATAACACAATCAATTAAATTGCAAACTGTACAACGAGACGCAATTATTGTGATAGAGCACGTTTGCAATTACAGCATGCAGAGTAGATGGACAAAACTTATTTCATTTAACTTGCACAGCATCACAGTATCGCTACATAACTTTTGTCTTTAATTTAAAGGAATTTATTTTTGCATACAATATATTTCTCTCTCTCTTATACGTATTTCTAAATTGTACTTATAACTTGAGGTGTAATTTAGTAATGCTCTTGTTCACCAACTTACATTAATGCAAAATTCAGATCACATTGTAAGAAATAATATATAATAGACGTATATACGTTGAACATAGGAAGAAACTATCGAAAACTCATTTCAAACGACAGTTAGTTGTTTAAACTTTTACTACCCTTTTTCAGTCAAATACAGCAAATTAACCAATTTATTTTCGCGTTATTTTTGTTGCAATTGAACTAAAACTGTAATAATATTAATATTGTTGACTGTATAAATTAGAAATTCGGTTGATTTCAGTAATACGATGTATACATATTGTGATAAGGCAAATTTATAATGTCGAATGATGGGATTACCACCAGAAAGTTCTGAACAGTTGAAATTTGTTTTAAATAATTACATTTCTATTGGTTAATTTGTAAAGCGAGTTTATAGGATATGCGTTACCTGCCTCATATTAAAAGCACGTTTGGTAATAAATTATTTCCTTTGTCCTTCGCCAGTCTGTTCCTAATAATAAAACCGTTACTGCTCATCCCTCTCCAATCCACAATTTAATGATTTCTCTCACCTAATATAACTAATGAACTAGTTGAACTATTTTCTTCATAAATTTTTTCTGATGTTTTGTTAAATAAACCATTCTTGTCAATAATAAAACCAAAAATTGAAACAGATAATTTTAGGTTCATCCACATCGAATAGTTAAACTCAACATTTTAAAATACAATGACGATCTGTGATTTGTCCTTTAAGACAACCTCTTTACTCTAACATATTGGTGTAAAACTCTAGTTCAGGTCTAATTTTTTTCATTAGTTATATATTTGACTCTTTAAAAATCCACGTCAATTTCCATTTAATATTTGTTTTAATTCCTCCTATCGTTTCCTTATTCATAATAACTTTTTATAAACAACTTTTTTATAGAAGGAAACCAACTTTTTTTAGTATAACGTTGTAATTCGAATTTTTTATAGAGGTACCAACTATGACAAATTAAAAGGAAAATGTATTTAGTTTGAAAATTATACGGAATAAATAATGAGTTACAAAGTATAAGGAAAATATATTTCTTTAACAACTACATACCTAATAAATAGAAGGAAACTCATTTCAAACCCATCACTTTCATAATTGGACGCGTAACTAAAGAGTATACTCTTTTTTATATACCAATCCCCCATAAAAGAATAATATAGTTTAATATCCATATTACACTGTTCAAACCATATAATGGATATGTCAAATTATCGATATTACATTTATATGACTACCTCTAGACCCCATCCCTATTTAATCAATTTCACCCTAGCGTGGCTGACATTTTTGGTGTACAGGATGATAGGAGGTACGGTTGCACTGTCACTCCAACACCAGAAAGGGTATTTTGTTTTGAATCCACCATGATGGACAATGCAAGAGGATAGAAACATAGTGTGAAAAAGGACGAGTCTTATTCAAAAACCCAAGTAAGGTGCTTATATTTAACCGGAGAACCATGTATTTATCAGCTTACTTCAACATACCCGCAATTGTCAGTATATCAACCGTTGGGTATAACACAAACACAATTTTACTTTTTAGCTACCTGACCCTTACTTACTTGAAACCGTGTGTTGTAGAAAGCCTCCGGAAATCTGTAAAGTTTACACGTAAAAATGTCAAACATCAAAGACAAATCATTTATCGTACGGCTAGATTTGATTGCATTTAGAGCTTTTAATTCAAACAAACAGTGTTTAAAAACATGACACTAGATTATCCAAAAACCACACATAAAACGATAAGCAAAACTGAAAATATTGGTCGTTTTCTCTTCATGCCACTATACTAATTAAACATAATAAATATGTAATTTACGTCAATACTTATAATTCGTACAAGTATTTTTAATGGTAAATAAAAGGGTAAAGATATTTTCAATGTTTTTAAACAAAATATGTTAAGGATATAATTAAAATTTCATATCATGACTTCACACAGATTCATTTAAACTTAACTATGCAAATTGAAATGTTTAACAATATGAACTTCAAACTCTCTTAAAATAACCATTCATATAATATAAGGGAAGTATCCTTACTCACAGTAGATGTGCAATATTTTCATGTTCACGCTGAGTTTCCTGCTGCAGGAAATGAAATATATGACTCCAACAGAAATGTTTTGCCCTCTTAACAAGTCCTTTCAACCAAATAATGTATGTGTTTTATCCTGCAGGAACACGATAAGCTCTTGCCATTGCTAAAGTAATGTATGACCTATGTAAGTATACATAAAGTATAGAGATAAGCGATAAATTTATGCATTTAAAAATGATATAAAAATGTGTAATAGATAATATTGCTACAGTACATATTATGATATTTTAGAAAATATTTTATATCCATTTCTTCCGCCTTTTATTAGGTCTATGTAAAACGATTAATTCCTGCGATATCACGTTACTATCATTTTCAAATCCCAGGACACCTGCAGTTTCGATACATACTACTAAAAAGAACTGTAAAATAATTTAAATGGAATCAGTTAATAACTAGCAATCCTAATTTACACTTGTGCTTGCATTGAACGCTTTCTAAATAAGCCCTATGGACTTAATTAAGTGTAAAACAAATTGTTGTAATGGAATAAAAAACATTTTTAAACTACCATTTTAAAAATAAAAGAAAAATTATAAAATGATATTTCGTAGCCCTGTACAAATTTATAGCCCCATACAGATGCCTAACTTCATAAGTTACATATTGTCCTGAATATTTATGAAATAATATTCAAATAGCTATGAAAATACTTGTAAGGTTTAAAACAAAAAAAGTAGGGGGTATGAAATAAATAATAGAATCTCACTAAAAATAACAATAATAATCCACTTTTTCTTTCTTACATTGTGATCAATAATAAAATAAATAATAATTTCACTAGCTATGTTATTTATATTATTATTAATTAGATTATTTCCATATATTGATTTAGGAGGCACTTGACCTCCATTAGAAATTGTAAAAGTTTTCTCAACGAAAACAGCTACACCCTACACTCCTTCTTATTATCTATTGCATTCGGCCACGTTTTTCTTTTTAAAATTAACTTGTAATTTCATAGCTATTAAATATTCACATTCACAAATTTTCAGAAGAATCTGTATGGGGCTATGAGAAATTATGTTATCCTTTCTAGTCCTTTTTTTAAATTTTGATTTTTTTTTTTATTATTATTATTTAAACTATTATTTTCTGCTTTTTAGTCTTGTGTATGTGAATTTGCTATTAATTTTAAACATTTTGATGATATTAACAAATCTCCAAAAACCATAATATTGATGTCACGAAATGATTTATTTCCCTTCTTTTTTAGTTGTCGTAATATAAAATTGATCATGCAAAAACATTTCGTATGAAACCATGGAAATCTGATCGATAAACAGGAATTCAATGTATTTCCCCTAAAATTGCCAGACCATTAAATAGTTACATTTTTTTTTTCTATCCTTCTCAACTGGTAATTTAAAATGTGTGCAGTGTTGTTCCACCAACAAGTCGTTCTTTAATAACGATTTCTCGCTCACAACATCATATTATAACGATTTGCTATAACATTATAATAAGAAAAAGCTAGGATTATATAAGTTTTATTTTTCTACTTATATTTTTCACTTTTAAGCTTTTTTTGGTTAAATTCCTGGCTATCTCAAACTTCCATTGTAATATTTTTCAATGATGAAATCAATCTAGATCATTGCTTATCTCATTTCATTTATGTTATGAGATTTCGCAAAATGGCCCCACAATCAAAATAGATTTGTTATTTTGTAAATCCGTGTGGGATGCTGGTCCCATATCGGACGCCTCCCCAGGTGGCGGATAGGGGAACGCCTCTCAGATATGAGTGGTACCGGGGAAATCAAATACCCGGGGCGGACCAAAAACCAGATAGGGGAAGGTACCCCGAAAATAAACCAAGCATGGAAGGTTTAGGAAAGAAAAAGGAGATTACGGTGCAGGGAGTCGGATCCCCAGTACCGGCGTCTGTCAGGAGTGAGAAAGCGGGCTCCGGGACGTCGTCAGCCAGCGACTGCAATACCAAAAAGGAAGAAAATCCATTCCAGAGGAGCAACACTACCCAAAGATCTCCGAAGAATATGGACAAGCTAGGATCAAGCATTGCTGTCAAAAGCAGCAAAGAAATCAGGCACTCACTTTCTGAAGAAAGTAATGACTTATCTAGTCTGGTTGAGGAAAATAGGGAACTTCGTAAGAAACTGAGTGAAATTGAGTTACTCTGTAGTGCACTCAGAAGTGAAATCACTGAACTAAGATCAAGCTCAGTTAATCCAAAACCAACGACAAGTCGAGACTCTGACCAGTCAGAGTTCCACACTGATGAAGAAGAATTGGCTAGGGAAACTGATTGGGTGCTCAAGAAGAATAAAAGATCTGCAAAGAAAAGGAAGGCAGAGTTTTCCCCTGAAATTGGGCAAATAAAGTCTAAGAGTACTTCAATTAATGTGAATAGTCTTAAAAATAGCACTACTCAAAAGGAACATCAACCTCCGCCAATAAATATCTGTGAGGTATCTGATTATTCTAAATTGCTTTGTATTCTGAAGGCAACAACAGAAAAAGAGTTGAAGGTCACTACATTAAATAATGACAAGTGGAAAATCAATGCTCCTGATTCAGACTCTTACAGAGCACTGACGAAAAGGCTAACAGAAGAAAGAGTGGAATGGTACACTTATGAAGATAAAAACAATCGCCCATTGAGAGTGGTAGCAAGAGGTATACACGCTTCATGCGCTAAAGAAGATATAATGGAAGAACTGGATAAGGGTGGATTTAAAATTATTGATGCAGTCAATATTTTGAAGAAGGAAATTCAGGAGAATGAAAGAGGGGAACGGGTTGTGACGAAGCGTGGCCTTCCACTCTTTATGTTGACTTTTGATAATCGAGAGAGTGTGGAAAAGGTTTACAACATCAAAACTATACTGAACTTGGTCGTTAAAATTGAACCGTTAAGAAAAACTAGTACATTGATACCTCAGTGTAAAAGGTGCCAAGGGTACAATCACACGCAAGCTTACTGTCAGAGGGATCCACGCTGCGTGAAGTGTGCTGGAAAACATCTTGCGACAAACTGCAACTTAGACAGGCAAATGGCTGCTAAATGTATTAATTGTAAAGGAGCTCATCCAGCTAATTATAGGGGCTGTGAGGTAGCCAAAGAACTTCAAAAAAGACGAGACATGGCGATGAAACCACAGAAACAAAATCTACCGAAAATTGCGCAAACTAAAGAAATAAGTTCTAGAAATACTGCAGGCAATCAAGAGGTTATGCATAATAGGCGTAATTCTATACAAAATTCATATGCAAGTATCCTGAATAAGAACAGTGATAAAAGCGAAATTCCTCCTATAACAGATACGCTTAAAGTGATTCTCACAAGACTGGATGAGCAAAATAACGCAAACAAAATCATTTTTGAGAGACTGAGTAAACTGGAAAACCTTTTAAAAAGCAAAAGATATCCACATGAACTACAATCTTAAAATTGTAACTTGGAATGCAAATGGTCTGCTGCAAAAGGTAAAGGAACTGGAGGTATTTCTGAGTGACGAAAGGGTAGACATCTGTTTAATATCTGAAACTCATTGTACGATGCAATCGTTTCTTAAAGTACGTGGCTATTCAGTATATCATACTCCTCACCCTTCTAATAAAGCTAGAGGTGGCTCTGCGGTGATCATAAGAGAATCAATTGAGCACTACGAACTGATGAAGACTCAATATGAATCCATGCAGGTAACCACAGTAAGTGTGTCGACAAGAAACAGAGTATACAGAATATCGTCTATTTATTGTCCGCCTAGACATACTTTAAGAAAGAGTGACTTTACTGACCTGTTTAAATCATTTGGTAGCCATTTTATTATTGGAGGAGACTTCAATGCGAAGCATCCATTCTGGGGCTCAAGAATGATATCTCCGAAAGGGAAAGAGCTTTTTGAAGCAGGTAGGAGGGAAAATTGTGACTTTCATTCATCTGGAGAGCCGACTTATTGGCCAACAGATAACATGAAAACGCCTGACCTTATTGATTTTTTCATCACTAAGGGACTGTCTGATAACTATGTGAAGGTTGAAAACAGTCATGATCTTTGTTCAGACCACTCTCCTGTGGTTATGACTGTAAGCAAAACATTGGTTGAGAAACTTTTGCCCCCCAGGTTAACCAGTTACAAAACTGATTGGGAGGGTTTTCAAAAAGACCTTGAAGATCGCATAGAAACTCAGGTGCCACTTAAAACCCCTGAACAGTTACTAGAGGAAGTTGAGCTGTATAATAGAAATGTACAACAGGCAGCTTGGAACAATACACCTGTAGTGAGTAGAACAACAGCTAAAAGCATGAACATCCCACTAGAAGTTAGGCAATTAGTAAGGGAAAAGAGAAAAGCTCGTAAAAAATGGCAAATCAGTCGATATCCACAAGATAAGATGGTGCTTAATCGACTAAGTAACAAATTAAAGGAAGTCATTGATGAGTCAAAGAATGAAGCTGTCAGCACGTATCTTCAGGGCTTAACTCCAGGCAAAGATACTGACTATTCACTGTGGAAAGTCACTAAAGGCCTTAAAAGGCCTGTTATGCAAGTGCCTCCAATCAGAAAAGAAAATCATAAATGGGCGAGGAGTAATCAAGAAAAAGCGGAGATATTTGCAGAGTATCTAGAAAAGACATTTAAACCACATCCTGGTCAAACCTGTGATGAGAGTGTTTCAGTAAACTATAGTAGTGGAAACATGATTATAAAGCAGGTGACACTGAAAGAACTCAAGGACGAAATTAAATTAAATTTTTAAATATCAAGAAGGCCCCAGGCTATGATTTGATTACAGGCCAAGTACTTAAAGCCTTGCCTGGAAAAGCTATTGTGAAACTTTTACACCTCATTAATGCTTCTTTTAGACTTAAATTCTGTCCAAGTCAGTGGAAGGTCGCAGAGGTAATAATGGTACCCAAACCAGGGAAGGATATAAGTGATCGAAAATCATATCGTCCAATCTCTCTCTTACCAATAATCTCCAAGCTATTTGAGAAACTGCTCCTTAGGCGTTTGAAACCTGTCATAGAAGAAAATCAACTGATTCCAACTCACCAATTCGGCTTCAGAAACCAGCATTCAACTATCGATCAGGTGCATAGAGTGACTGGGATAATTGAAGAATCTCTTGAAAACAAGAGGATCTGCTCGGCTGTTTTCCTCGATATCTCCCAAGCTTTTGACAAAGTTTGGCATGAAGGGTTGCTCTTTAAGTTGCAAAGAGATCTCCCAGATCAGTTCTACCAGATATTAAAATCTTATTTGATGGACAGGATGTTTCGGGTCAAACAAGGCAATGAATATTCCGAAATAAAGACAATATCTGCAGGAGTCCCACAGGGTAGCGTACTTGGTCCTATCCTGTACCTACTATACACAAGAGACATCCCTGTTAATGAAAACACAACAATGGCAACTTTTGCTGACGATACTGCTGTGTTGGCCGTTGGAGCCACGGTCGAGGAGGCTTCAATGAAGCTACAGAGAAGTATTAATAACATTAGCACTTGGATGAAAAAGTGGCGGTTGAAATTAAATGAGTCAAAATCCACTCACATAAACTTTACAAACAAGAAATTGATCAATGTTCCAATTCATATAAATTCACAAGTAGTTCCATCTAAGCTACATGCAAAGTACCTGGGGATGACTTTAGACGCAAGGCTAAATTGGAAACCCCATGTCAAAATGAAAAGAACAGAATTAAATCTGAAATTTAGAAGTATGTACTGGCTACTGGGACGGAAGTCCGGATTGGAAATATCAAACAAGCTGCTTTTATACAAGCAAGTGTTAAAACCAGTTTGGATGTATGGACTGCAGCTCTGGGGGTGCACCAAGAAGACCAATGTTAAAGTGATTCAATCATTTCAGAATAGGGTGCTTAGGAGCATCGTTGATGCACCGTGGTATGTGCGCAACGATGACTTGCATAGAGACCTCAAGATGGATATGGTCATCAATGCCATAAAGGGTGCTGCATGGAAGCATGAACATAGGCTCCAAAATCATGTTAATTCCGATGTCCTCAAGATGCTACAGAGCCGAGACACGGTGCGGAGACTGAAAAGGACAAAACCGCTGGACCTAGTGCAGTGATGTGTTGTGGATCAGCCGAATGAAGCGAGTGATAATGTAGTGAAGTCACTCATTGGAGTGACTTCTAAAAATGTGTATTAGTTATGCAAAATAAGCTACTAGATAAGATTGTATCTTAGTTGTAGTTAAACAAAAATAAAAAAAAAAAAAATAAATAAAATTTGTGAATGTGAAATGAATGCAAATCAGTACCATTTTGTTTTGTATTCTATGTAGGAAATTTCCTTTACCTGTTAGATAAGTATTGTGAATAGTAGACATGTACGTACATCGTAAGTACACTACATCAACACATAATTTGAAAATATTACTAGCTTTAAAATTACGTTGAGAAAAATTGGGCTGTGTTTGTATTAGTTATTATTACTACAAAAAGAATGTGGGGGACAACACAAATACTACTTGTCATCGAGCAGATATTTTTAACAATCGTTTTGGAAATTAACATTAGGAAATACACCAGACTTAACCTGAGAATAACAGAACAATAACTGTTAGAATATACAACATGGTTATGAACAGTGTACTAAAGTTCCAACACGTATCACTATAGTAGGTGTTTATGTAATAATTTATCAAATCTAATTGTTTTCCCGATTTTCTTACATAAAATAAATTAAACACTTTTTAATAATTGAAAGAATTTTAAACACAAATACTTCACACTGGTCTAAGCCGGGGTTGATCTACCTTTTCTTGATTTATTATATTATATGATTGGCAGATATAAAAATCGGCGGGAAAGTAGGAAACAAATAATTTTGTGTAAAGGTATCCTAATAATCGATTGAGTATTAGGTTCTGTTTAGGTTCTTCGTAACTTGTAAAACGCCTAATTAATTTGCCACGCAGAATATAGCTACGCTATAGTCTGTGTTAAGTGGGTTAAGTTGAATATAGAGATTTTGCTCACAGAAATTTATTTCAAAAATAACTTATTCCCAATAGTAACTTTTAAAATATTTTCTTTCTTCTTAAAAAATAATTGAATAAAATATAGTTTTTTTCTCAGAAATTAACACTTTTCATAAAAATAAACAGACTACTCATTTAAAATAGTCACTTTAATATACAACACTTTCATCACGTTAAATGAAAATTAAAATCACAAACCCTTTAAATGTAATTAAATTTCAAAATAATATACGTAACCGTTAACATCCTATTGAAAAATGTGTAGGTGCTTCGTATGTTTGATTTGTTTGACCCGTTTCAAGAACAACAATGTGTTATATATTTGGAAATGTGTGTCGGGGGAGGTTATGGCGTCAGCAGAGTGACTTTTGTTTCTTTTCTAGGAATAAAACATAATTACTTCTGGGATTATAATGGTAAAGTTATGTTTTGACTAATTTAGTGTTTGTGTAAGATATAGGTTATAGAGACACTATTCCGATAGACATGTTTATTTGGTGATCAAGAAACATATTTAGCCTTTAAACATATGTTTAATATAAAAACAAATAGTTTAGTCTTATTCAAAACAATGAAAACTTCGTGCACTTCAACCCACTTGAACTCTTTTTATATTTTATCCACATACGACAAAATTAACATTCAAATATGAAAGTATTCGTATGTTTTTCTTTTTCTAATGGAACACCGCCTGTTAGTTTTCTAACTTCGTCCTCTGGCCTATATTGACATGTAATATTATATCTAAATGTATAACTCAGCTTTGTTCATTTGCAGATTGCAGATTTAATATTTATATTGAAAATATTGTATATTTTGAAATATTTTATGTTTATGCAACACATCACAACACGGAATAGCCTAAACACAAAAGATATAATGCAATAAATATGATCTAAATACTTTAGTTATAATTTAATAACATAATAATAATAACATAAATTTAAATTATTGTTGTTATTATTACTATTATAAGCCGATTATATTGTTATTGTAAAATATCTAGAAATTTAAAATAACAATATTTATTTTATTAAACTACAGATGTGTTTTTGCTATAGTATATCTAAGATAACTCGTATGGTTATCATCAGTTTCGGATATCAAAACACTAAAATGAAGGGAAAAAATATTGACTGATTTACTTATAAAAATAAATATTTGGATAATTTTTAAAATTGTTTAACTGGACACCATTTGGAAAACCACAAACCCATTTTTGTTTTTAAATATTTTGTACAAGATTTTGGTAACCCGAGTTTAAATTTCATATTTGATCAAAATACCAAGTTTAAATCAATTGTATAAATATATTATTATCTCGATTTTTGATGATATAAGAATTTTTGTTCTAAAATACATGACCTTTTTAGGTGGGATGATATTTATTTAATTTTGTTTTAGAAAGTAAATTTTTAAAAATCATAATGCCGTAATAATTAACTCCTCCCCTTCTCATCTAGCAATTCAGGCCCATAATGATTGGTCAACTGATAAGAGCCAAAGTTTGTAAGTATCATTGTTCTACAGAGCTGGGAAGCTAAATACTGCAGAAATTCACATAATGTTACGAAATTGCGGTCTTTTGTTTAGAGTGATCAGTATAACATCAAAAGTTAACTTTTAAACTTTTCTTTTTCAAATATAACGATATCATTATTTTGATAGGGAGTAGATTAACCATTAAAAATGCATCTAACGTTGAAAATAAATATATTTATCTTTAATAGATAATGTACTGATAACAGACAATTCTGTTCTAGTATTTTTGTAACCCTATGCATATATTTACTCAAAGTTCGGTCAAATAAATTTGTATCTCAAGAATAATTAGAGTAATTTGATCGTTAAGTTGAGAAATATACCTCATAAATCAATTTCAGTTTCAATTAAATATATATATATATATATATATATATATATATATATATATAATTTTACTTACCTTTATATACATTTTTATAAATTCATTCATAAAAAGGTAAAATTTCTACTATAGAACGTCCTTAATAATTATAACACTTTAACGCATTTATAGGCTACTTATTTGACGCTCATTGCAATCTTTTTATTCTTCGTCATGGGTTTTTGAGTGTAGGTTTGTTTTATGGTCTTTAAACAGTTAAACAGGGAACACCGCCTACTCTCCTTTCAAACACCCCAGAGAGAGACTGCACTGCACATGATTTATTCATATGTCTGGGAATACCAACATTTTCCATCCTATATTTGGGTATCTTGTTTTTTGCGACTGCAAATTACTACTCTTACAAAAACTACGCCACATATGTTTTAATTTAACGATAAATTTAAAGATTTTTTTTAACGCTAGATTTCAATGGAGACCAAGGTAATTGTATTTTTTACTGAATACCTGAATACAAAACTCTTTAAACTAATGTTATACAATTGTTTCTATCACTGATTTTTTATAATAAACAGGCATATATTGTCAATTTACTACATAAATGAGATGTGGCTCGTAAAATGCAGAAGATGGTGTGTGAATTGTGATCCATTTCCGAACAATAGAACTAATTTTGGTAGGTTGTATTGTTATGAATAAATAATTATTATTGAGTTAGTGCTTTAAAGGTCACAATTTATATATATATATATATATATATATATATATATATATATACTTCCAAATAAAAGTGGGTGGAAGTTTATATCTAAACTTCTAAATAAATGACGCACAGGAGAAATAGAAAGAAACACTGGACTGTGCAAGGCCGTGCAGAGTAGTAGACATGTGTACACAATCCCAGACGACCTATAAATCATGGCCTTCCTTTTCACACAGTCATCTACAACACTCTCTCTCTCTCTCTCTCTCTCTCTCTCTCTCTCTCTCTCTCTCTTTCTCTCTCTCTGTCGCTGCTCTAGTTTTCCTTCCGACAGAAACCCGGCTCGTTGTCTGAGGGCTGATCCCTCCAGGACGAACGTTCCAACCTCCAAGTAATCTGTCGGTTGATCACGAAGGCACTCTAACATTAGTCTAAACTGAAATCCCAACTCCAATAATAGTATTTAGCATTACACAACTTACGAAATGTGCAGAACTTCAAAAGGAATGGCAGCCATAATACTTACAACGGGTGAAATAAAAAAATAGTTTTTAAACAAGGCGTAATCAGTCCTATTATCTGTTATCCTGGCAACATGCTTGTAATAGTAATAAGTTTTAATTTTCTTGACATTAACTTCTTGTTGATTCTTAGGTAGTTTCCTAGTTTCATGTTTTATGATCCGTCCTTATATTCATAAATAATTAAAAATATCGGTATACAGTAATTGAACACTAACAGTTTACGTTGTGGACGAAATCGATAAAAAAAGTTTCATGGTGTTACGCTACTTTCTGTGAATCTAAGAGGAGCGATGACCGAATAAATTCACGATCAATCACGAACCTGAGTTAGCTGTTCAAAGCCCTTTGAACACTTATTGATATCTTATTCAGACAAAACGTTTCACACTTTTCAAGTATTACTTTACAATTATTGTCCATTGGTAATTGGTAAAATTAATGTAAAGGCGAAAAATGAACGGTATGTTTAATAAATTTGGATTTAAAGACAGAATAACACGTTGTTTAAAAAATCAATAAATATAAAATATATCATTTTGTGGACTGATAGATATATTAATTTCCACAAGAATTGCCTAAGATTGTATATTTTGTTTGTTTTTATGTGTTCAGCTTAAACTCTGTGGATTAAATTTAGTTTTAATAGATTGAATGTAGAAAGTAATCAATTAATCATAATAGACTCAAGCTAGTTCCAGAAAGTAATTAGAAGGTGGCTATTTGAATAAAATCCGCAATTCAAGCAATTGTCGTTATCAATAATTAGTACATGAATATAATGAATAACACAAGTTTACTAGACTATGTCCTAGTATGGACATAAAATATTGTATTTATAATCACTTATCAAATAACGACAAAATTATTAGTTAGCTTTCCACACTATTGGGTAACATGGATATTACAAAGGAAATAATAATCATACCTCCTTGAACTCTTTACACCAGAGATATTTTAATCGTTCTGGACCAAAAGTAAACCAATTAAATACTTATTTATTGCAATAACGCATATTTTGTATTAATTTATCTTAATTTAACTAGAAATATATATATAACTTTAAATTATTCACAAATACACTGATGATTCTTATTTAAATTTTTAATATGTTGCTATAAAAATAAGATTAAAAATAATTATAACTAAACAGAAAAATAAAGTGGACGAAAATAATTTAAATTATTATCATATCCTTGTGACATCTGATTTTCCAATGAACGTCAAAACTATTAGGAGACATACTGCCAAGAATCTTAACAGTCTATCTGAATAGATACAAAACTTTTCCAATATCCACTAAAGTTGAAACACACTGTTTATTACTCAAACTATAAAGCAAGGGGGTGTGAAGAATATACCCCTCTGTAATTGTTTCAAAATGAAATGCACCTCCAATGCATTTAGACGTCACAACAGTAAAAAGCATTGTTGTTTCTGCAAACTTATTTTACTTCATATACAAACTTATTAAAAAAATATCATACAGAAATAAACTATACTATTTAATAAGTAATTAATCATTGTTTTAAATTAATTATTCATTCTCAAATTCAATAAGAAATAAGCTCAACATCAACATAGGAATGGATAATTTTCATTCATAGGAATGAACCCTTTTTAAAGCGAGTGATATATTTATTGTATCAGGCAGGCTATTTTTTCTACTTAATAAAATTAGTGATTCTTCAATACTCAACTTCTCATATCTATTTTATAATGACCTCACTGTAAGAGTCACTGTTTTCTTATGTTTTCATTAAATTAATACAATCAACGGCTAATACCTCATACCCTCGAAAATGGAAACTAAGGGACAAATTGCATAAACAAAATGAGTCACATGGGAACAATAAAGATGTAAAACCGTAAAGGGGTGTGTTGCAATAAACATATTTTGCAACAATCTTATTTTGCTATTTAAGACCAGTAATAAATTACCTGGTTGAGAAAATATCTTTAAAAATTATACTTTTCACAAATTTCATAAACAAAAATTCAAGATATTTTATATATTAAAATTTTGTGTGTCTAATGACTAAGAAGTACTTAAATATTATTACATGTGAGGGGAATAGTATACTATCTTCATTCAAAACAAACTAAGTTCTTTCTCAGTTACAGTGTAAAATATTTCCCACTTAGTTTTACGATAAGCCAATCCAATGATTATGGAAAGTGTGTCCTGCGTAAAACTTTAAAAATTTCTTTATCAGTCTCTGAATTAATATTATTGTTTGTTGGGACATTTGTCATCATTTCTGTATAAGAAACAATACATGACGTTTCGAGAGTATAAATCAAATCACATAATCAAGTGCCTAACTTACAAACTAAAACATACACACAGGACACACGCTTAGATGTCTAGGCCTATGTTCAGAAACACCTAATGGAAAGGAAAACACCCTGGACAAACCCTGAGCGGTCAAAAACTAAAAAGAAACTCGCATGTGTTCAGGAAACCACAAGTCTAAAAGGAACATGAACGGATCACAGCATCCGACAAATACCAACCAAAATAGGTCTGTTCACAACCACAGTCACAGAACAACTAACGGTCGTGAAACAATCTGCCAACGGGGAGGGTGGTAGGAGTTAAGAAACCCGTAGTTAACGCCTACAGCTTCCAATTTTTAATTTCCTAGCCTTTGAACGCGTATTCCTTCGATTTGAACAGTTAAAACTTCAATTTTTTTTTTATTTTCAATTTTAAGCTCATTTTTAATAAGAGGTAACCACATGGGCCTTATTTCTATACTAGTTTGGCTGATTGGGTTGTCCGTTATTTTTATGTATAATGCTTCCATTATATTTCATTTTTATATGTTTTTTTCATCGTGTATTATATTTACCTCTCCCCAAATAAACTTTTGATTTTCGGACCGTATACGTTCGGCTATTTTTTATTTATCTACTAAGACTAATCGCGTGTTATATTTGTGTTCTTCTATTCTTATGTTTAGAGGTCTTTTTGTCTCGCCTATGTAAACTGCACTGATTAAGTCTCGGGTTTGTGATTTGCATTTAATGAGAAGCTCCTTTGCTGTTTGCTTGGGAAATACAAGGTAGTGTGGCTACTGGCTTTATTGATTGCACTGGCTTACAACTGTGGTTATCGCATCTCTTTGTAACTGAGAAACAGTTTGTCTTACACAAGTCTCTTCGTCTGTGAGATATCTAACTTGCTTTATTAATTGTACAGCTCGGTGAAGTTGGGTAAGTTTAACAAATAGTTTAACATAAATGTAATGTCCGGACTAAGGGTAATTTAGGTTGGTTTCAGCCACAAATGAACGGTGACTACTCTGTAGCTGTGAGGCCAGACCAAATTTTAACTGTGAATCTAAACTTTTTTCGAATAAATGACGACTACATAAAATTCTAGACAACTGTATTATTTAAGTTTATGGACATCAATAATAAATAACATCTTATTAATAACGCCAGCTTTAGAGTATGTTTGAAAAACAAATTACGGGGAAGTTATCAATTTTTTTCTCGCAAAGCATGGTCACCAAATAGTCCTTATCTATTCTCCATTATTGAAATATTCGAATGATTATCCTCATGACATTGATTAGCTCATTTATATTAAGTTCAGCTTACGAAATGTGCAGAACTTCAAAAGGAATGGCAGCCATAATACTTACAACGGGTGAAATAAAAAAATAGTTTTTAAACAAGGCGTAATCAGTCCTATTATCTGTTATCCTGGCAACATGCTTGTAATAGTAATAAGTTTTAATTTTCTTGACATTAACTTCTTGTTGATTCTTAGGTAGTTTCCTAGTTTCATGTTTTATGATCCGTCCTTATATTCATAAATAATTAAAAATATCGGTATACAGTAATTGAACACTAACAGTTTACGTTGTGGACGAAATCGATAAAAAAAGTTTCATGGTGTTACGCTACTTTCTGTGAATCTAAGAGGAGCGATGACCGAATAAATTCACGATCAATCACGAACCTGAGTTAGCTGTTCAAAGCCCTTTGAACACTTATTGATATCTTATTCAGACAAAACGTTTCACACTTTTCAAGTATTACTTTACAATTATTGTCCATTGGTAATTGGTAAAATTAATGTAAAGGCGAAAAATGAACGGTATGTTTAATAAATTTGGATTTAAAGACAGAATAACACGTTGTTTAAAAAATCAATAAATATAAAATATATCATTTTGTGGACTGATAGATATATTAATTTCCACAAGAATTGCCTAAGATTGTATATTTTGTTTGTTTTTATGTGTTCAGCTTAAACTCTGTGGATTAAATTTAGTTTTAATAGATTGAATGTAGAAAGTAATCAATTAATCATAATAGACTCAAGCTAGTTCCAGAAAGTAATTAGAAGGTGGCTATTTGAATAAAATCCGCAATTCAAGCAATTGTCGTTATCAATAATTAGTACATGAATATAATGAATAACACAAGTTTACTAGACTATGTCCTAGTATGGACATAAAATATTGTATTTATAATCACTTATCAAATAACGACAAAATTATTAGTTAGCTTTCCACACTATTGGGTAACATGGATATTACAAAGGAAATAATAATCATACCTCCTTGAACTCTTTACACCAGAGATATTTTAATCGTTCTGGACCAAAAGTAAACCAATTAAATACTTATTTATTGCAATAACGCATATTTTGTATTAATTTATCTTAATTTAACTAGAAATATATATATAACTTTAAATTATTCACAAATACACTGATGATTCTTATTTAAATTTTTAATATGTTGCTATAAAAATAAGATTAAAAATAATTATAACTAAACAGAAAAATAAAGTGGACGAAAATAATTTAAATTATTATCATATCCTTGTGACATCTGATTTTCCAATGAACGTCAAAACTATTAGGAGACATACTGCCAAGAATCTTAACAGTCTATCTGAATAGATACAAAACTTTTCCAATATCCACTAAAGTTGAAACACACTGTTTATTACTCAAACTATAAAGCAAGGGGGTGTGAAGAATATACCCCTCTGTAATTGTTTCAAAATGAAATGCACCTCCAATGCATTTAGACGTCACAACAGTAAAAAGCATTGTTGTTTCTGCAAACTTATTTTACTTCATATACAAACTTATTAAAAAAATATCATACAGAAATAAACTATACTATTTAATAAGTAATTAATCATTGTTTTAAATTAATTATTCATTCTCAAATTCAATAAGAAATAAGCTCAACATCAACATAGGAATGGATAATTTTCATTCATAGGAATGAACCCTTTTTAAAGCGAGTGATATATTTATTGTATCAGGCAGGCTATTTTTTCTACTTAATAAAATTAGTGATTCTTCAATACTCAACTTCTCATATCTATTTTATAATGACCTCACTGTAAGAGTCACTGTTTTCTTATGTTTTCATTAAATTAATACAATCAACGGCTAATACCTCATACCCTCGAAAATGGAAACTAAGGGACAAATTGCATAAACAAAATGAGTCACATGGGAACAATAAAGATGTAAAACCGTAAAGGGGTGTGTTGCAATAAACATATTTTGCAACAATCTTATTTTGCTATTTAAGACCAGTAATAAATTACCTGGTTGAGAAAATATCTTTAAAAATTATACTTTTCACAAATTTCATAAACAAAAATTCAAGATATTTTATATATTAAAATTTTGTGTGTCTAATGACTAAGAAGTACTTAAATATTATTACATGTGAGGGGAATAGTATACTATCTTCATTCAAAACAAACTAAGTTCTTTCTCAGTTACAGTGTAAAATATTTCCCACTTAGTTTTACGATAAGCCAATCCAATGATTATGGAAAGTGTGTCCTGCGTAAAACTTTAAAAATTTCTTTATCAGTCTCTGAATTAATATTATTGTTTGTTGGGACATTTGTCATCATTTCTGTATAAGAAACAATACATGACGTTTCGAGAGTATAAATCAAATCACATAATCAAGTGCCTAACTTACAAACTAAAACATACACACAGGACACACGCTTAGATGTCTAGGCCTATGTTCAGAAACACCTAATGGAAAGGAAAACACCCTGGACAAACCCTGAGCGGTCAAAAACTAAAAAGAAACTCGCATGTGTTCAGGAAACCACAAGTCTAAAAGGAACATGAACGGATCACAGCATCCGACAAATACCAACCAAAATAGGTCTGTTCACAACCACAGTCACAGAACAACTAACGGTCGTGAAACAATCTGCCAACGGGGAGGGTGGTAGGAGTTAAGAAACCCGTAGTTAACGCCTACAGCTTCCAATTTTTAATTTCCTAGCCTTTGAACGCGTATTCCTTCGATTTGAACAGTTAAAACTTCAATTTTTTTTTTATTTTCAATTTTAAGCTCATTTTTAATAAGAGGTAACCACATGGGCCTTATTTCTATACTAGTTTGGCTGATTGGGTTGTCCGTTATTTTTATGTATAATGCTTCCATTATATTTCATTTTTATATGTTTTTTTCATCGTGTATTATATTTACCTCTCCCCAAATAAACTTTTGATTTTCGGACCGTATACGTTCGGCTATTTTTTATTTATCTACTAAGACTAATCGCGTGTTATATTTGTGTTCTTCTATTCTTATGTTTAGAGGTCTTTTTGTCTCGCCTATGTAAACTGCACTGATTAAGTCTCGGGTTTGTGATTTGCATTTAATGAGAAGCTCCTTTGCTGTTTGCTTGGGAAATACAAGGTAGTGTGGCTACTGGCTTTATTGATTGCACTGGCTTACAACTGTGGTTATCGCATCTCTTTGTAACTGAGAAACAGTTTGTCTTACACAAGTCTCTTCGTCTGTGAGATATCTAACTTGCTTTATTAATTGTACAGCTCGGTGAAGTTGGGTAAGTTTAACAAATAGTTTAACATAAATGTAATGTCCGGACTAAGGGTAATTTAGGTTGGTTTCAGCCACAAATGAACGGTGACTACTCTGTAGCTGTGAGGCCAGACCAAATTTTAACTGTGAATCTAAACTTTTTTCGAATAAATGACGACTACATAAAATTCTAGACAACTGTATTATTTAAGTTTATGGACATCAATAATAAATAACATCTTATTAATAACGCCAGCTTTAGAGTATGTTTGAAAAACAAATTACGGGGAAGTTATCAATTTTTTTCTCGCAAAGCATGGTCACCAAATAGTCCTTATCTATTCTCCATTATTGAAATATTCGAATGATTATCCTCATGACATTGATTAGCTCATTTATATTAAGTTCCTCGTTTTGAACCAAGATGAATCGAAAGATCCTTTAATCTCTCCACAGTTAGAGAAATATAAAATAAAAAGTTGATATTTCCTTTCCCGCCTCAGATCGGCTGCTCCACTGGCTTTCCAGAAACCATCACCACTCCATAAGTAATGTTCAAAATACCCTATATAGGCGGCGTATGGTCGTATATATTTATAATTATACGGTTATACATTTGAATTGTACGTTTATGCTTTCCCGATCACTAAAAGTTTAAGGTCTAATAGCACAGCTATTATTCAATCTCACCAAAATACCTGCTAAGTGAAAACATTCTACTAGAAATTACACAACACCAATAAACGAATTCATGTTTCCTGACATATTCGTTTGAACATTTTCACTTCTTTGGAATTCAATTTAAAAAGATAACAACTACCAATATCATCATAAATCTTAGTTTTGATAGTTTACACTGAGGAAATCATAAACCATGCAACAAACTAGCTGATTTTCTATAAATAATATAGTGCTTAAGTTAAAACTGAAATAAATAATATTATTAAAATTATTTTAGTATTTCTTAAAGGTACACTAAATTCTATTTATTTTCGATCATGTCCATTTAAGTTACAACTAAACCCTCAAACAACCCTTCTCTTTGACTTAATAATCTTTTTTATAATATCTATAACATTATCGTAAATTTTCTTAAGGCCGTGGGAATATTAACAACAGAGCTCAAAGATAAAAAAATGTATTAACCCATCTGTAACAACAGATTACACGACCCAATGCAACGTCTGTTATACAACATACAGAACTTGAATACATTTGCAGGTTTATTATCTTCTTCATGCGGTCAAACTAGAAGAATACATAACGTCAAAATAATGAGGGTTGTATATTGCTGTCAGCAGTCATACAATCAGAAGTGTAACGTCCATGTCGGTAATTGTATTGTTTGTAAGATACATAATTATGATTCTAAAAGAGCTTTGCGCAGATTGAGCAATTTACGTGTAACTATAAGAGGCCTACATTTGATATTTTGCACTAAGTAGAAAAAAAGAACGTAATTATTATTGTCAGATGAAAACTAATTTTATTATTCCAAACTACTGAACCGATTGAAATACATATATAAAGAAGGTTTATTTTGTACGGTGATATGTAATTAGTAAATGGGTCGGTTTTTGGGGAGTTATTGGGAATGGGAAATGGCGTGGATCTTTTGGGATAGTTGAACATCTCAGCCCAGATCTGCGACCAACAACTCGACGTATATCAATCAGCCAGGTTACATGAGAGATTAATACTAAATGATTAAATAATAATTTTATAATTAATATTATGTTAAATATATATATATATATGTATATATATATATATATATATATATATATATATATATATATCTTAATTTTCGTGAAAGAGATTGACTCTACTATATAGTGATCCTAATCACAATTGATGGGCCAAGATTCCCGACTAGTCTACTATTTCATTTAATCGCCGTTATTTAACTTAACGCATCATTTTTCCCTGGGTCTTCCGACCCATCTCGACTACGGCTAGTGTGCCATTTTCGAGGGGGTATTAACTAGGCGAAAACAGGAACTGTAACACACAAGTAATTTTCCCAAGAGTCGAGCTCCTGATCTTCAGCTCCTGTCCTAGCGAGGGGTTACGCACAACTAACTCTTTAATTTTAACTTATTACTGAGTCTGGCTTTGATACAGTGGGGAACAGAATTGGCTCCTGCCACAATTGTGTCAGGCAACCCGCAACGCAATGTAACGAAAAAATAACCGTATTTGGTATTGAAGGTGAACTGCGGCGTATGAAATTCGCTACATTAGAAATAGATGAATGTAAGTGAGTTTAGGTCAGGTTAGGTTAAGTCTTCACTTCAATCACAATGGATTATTTGTATTTGTAATAAAATGCGCAAAACAACTCACATTATTATGGGATGAATAAACTAATTTATAGTTTCAAATTATTTAACAAATTGAAGTAACTAAGGTTTATTTTGTAGCAAGTGGGTGGAAGTCAGTTTGCTCGATCAATTTTTAGCTACAATTGGATTTTTTAGTTAACTCTCTAGGACAGACGTGATGAAAGAATAGTGAATTTTAAGGAAAAAATGTTATTTTATCTGGAGAAAAGGCAGAGGCAAACTATTAATTGCATTTTTATGTTGGTTTATGCACTCTTTTAAATAATAAAATTCTCACGTACTAGACGTTGATTTTTAAATTATGGAAACACTACGTTTAAAATACATTAAAATAAAAATAGCATCTAAAATAATGCAATATTTTGCGTCCATCCAATATTGTGTATCTCTCTGATACATTGCGAAATAAAATAACATTTCCTTATTTTTGACCGAATGACATTGTGAAAAGCTGATTGTTAGTAGTTTCTAACTTAATGCAAATTAAAAATATCTATTGTTCCACTGATCCACATGGTACAATACGATAACAATGGTTTAAAAATGTATGTTAAATGTGTTTCATTCTAATTAAAATATTTTAAAGTCCATAAAAAAGCTACAGATAATCTGAGTAATATCTACAGAATTAAATTCATAGATAATTCATAATTAAATTCATATGTACTTCATATTAAATTACAGATAATCTGAGTAATATCTACAGAATTAAATTCATAGATAATTCATAATTAAATTCATATGTACTTCATATTAAATTACAGATAATCTGAGTAATATTTACAGAATTGAAATTTATTCAAACATGTGCGATGCAACTGTTTAGAAGGCCTACTTTACATAAAACATTTGAAAAAATTATAAAACGCATAGATTGTTCTCAATATGTTCAGCGGTTTTCTAGGAATATTCATTTTGCTCACGTCACATACTTTGTGAACAAACATTAAATTTTTCTGATAATGTGCCAGGCAGTTCTGAAACATTCCAGGAATATGTTTTTTGAACACACTGAGACTATTTTGACCAATTTTTTTTCTAGTTTGGTTAATTTTAACTTAACTTATGAGGTGTCTACCACTGATTAGTTTTGTAGGTGGGAGATTACACAATAATGGATTTCACCTAATGTGACTGTAATGCCAAGTTTATTCTCAAAGAACATCAATTTCTACCACAGACAAACCGATCAGGCACAGGTGAAGGCGTTCTTCAGCACAAAATATTCTGATTTGATATTATATTAAAATTCTGTTCACTGTTTCATTCCCCACTTCCATTTGAAATTACAATTCCAACAAAAATGTTGCAACAAATTGACTGATGTCACGAAATGAATATTTAGAGCTTAATTTAAAAACAAAACTAGAATCCTTGTCCTTCAAAGTTACCCTCTATTTGTCTTTTATTTAACAGAAATAAACAACTAGGCGAGCACAGGTTGATTCAATGCGCGTTCAAAAACAAACTAAAAACATTTTTTAGTTACAGATTTTGTGATATATTACAGATTGTTTTATTTTATTTAATAAGGACATGCCTCAAAAAAACTAGTTGTTTTATTCAGTCTTAATATATAAAATATATTATAGGAATGCTTACGACAAGGGGGGAGAAAAGGTTATTGCTATTAATTAATATCCTTTATCATGTTTATAATATTGTAATCAATATAAATAGTTCAAATAATTTACCTTCAACAAGAAATCGAAACTTCTCTAGTTTATTTAATCGGAACCACTCGAAAGTACAGGTTTTTGAAAATGTGCAGGTGTTATACTTTATTTAAAAATATACAAATATATAAATAGATTTAATTATATTAAGTACACGAATAAAATTAAAATAAATAAATAGGTAATTATATAGCAGAGCTGCCTCACTTCAAAATCAATTTTTATGGGTTTTATTCGTCAAATAAATGTTGGAAAAATATTTTATTATCGAAAAAAAGTGTCGGAAAGATGATTACATAACATAATTTCACAAGATTACACAAGAAAATCTTAATCAGAGTCAAATTCTGCTGCAAATTCAGTAGATGAGGAATTTATTGAATTTAAATGTATATCACTCGTAATTCGCCATAAATGATGAAAACGAGTATTATACTCATTGTACTTTCTCTTAAACATAAATTCGGCTATATGGCCATGGAAATGTTGTTTTGAATTTCCATATCGCGGCACATTTCCTCGCACCTCCCTCCATTGACGTTCAATTGTCTGCGTATGTGCTTCAGTGTACGCATATGTAGGGCTGTATTATTATATGTCACGAAAGGTTTGGCCAGGTTGCTATATATATATATATATATATATATATATATATATATATATATATATATATATATATAACCACCTGGCCAAACCTTCCGTACGTTTATTGAAGTGAATGTCATGAGTATGAAAGATAACACAGAGTTAATTTTTTCACGAAAAAACTACTTGTGTAATTGTATTATTGTATTATGTAATCATCTTTCCGACACGTTTTTTCGATAGTAAAATATTTTTCCAACATTTATTTGACGAATAAAACCCATAAAAATTGATTTTGCAGTGAGGCAGCTCTGCTATATAATTACCAATAAATAAAGTAAATCTAATTGTTTCTTTAGTTATAGCCACGAAAGTAAAATTTATAAACCAATACCTGTTAATTCCTTTTCAGTTGATTAGTTACACTCCATTTACACAGTCAAATAAACTATGAATAAAAAACCATTTGGTTAATATATTGTAATGATTGTAATAAATTATACAAGTTTTCCAGATGAATTTATCTTAATTTTTCGAAATCATTATTAAAATTATTTCAAGATTGCTAACCTTTCCTCTTTAAGGCCGCTTCAATAACAGCCTCAAAATAAGCCTAAAACTCACACCCCTCGTTAACAATTAAACATAAGCAAGATAAATGTTCCAATATCCTCTAAATTCCGAATGTAGTTTATCTTACGTATAAAATAGTATTTCACTATATTTATGTAAATGTTATGGTATAATACTTCGAAGTTACCGGATTTAAACTTCATAGCTTCGCCAAGACAATGACATGTATTTATTTTAATAAATATAACTTTATTTAAATCTTTTCGTGTAATTTGACAAGTTACGGAATGAA
Source organism: Aphrophora alni (assembly GCA_963513935.1). Lineage (NCBI taxonomy): Eukaryota > Metazoa > Arthropoda > Insecta > Hemiptera > Aphrophoridae > Aphrophora > Aphrophora alni. The sequence continues at coordinate 39,779,487 of OY740769.1, forward strand.
TTATCGTGTTCACAGTAAAAATTATTGAGCATCCATGAATACTATAAAGTATAAACTAATACTTTAATGACTGATAATGAACGCTTAAATAAGAATTCATCTTTTCTTAAAAATTATGAGTTTTACTATATTATAGCGGATTGACCTATATAGACAGAATTATTGACCAAAATTTGTTGTTTATTTGTCCTTAGCCTTATTAATCTTTGTAATTTAAAATACTCTTCTCTAAGTCAGTGGTATTTAGTATTCTATATCTATTGTCTGCTGTAAATTAATTTATAGTGTTAAATTATCGCCTTTTGACTGCTTGGATTATAGACGATGTTAAACACCAACCTACAACATTACATAAATGTCATGGAATTATATGTAGAGCTGATACACAATTACCTAGCTTTGTGAATTGATTTTTAATTTAAAATTGTTTATAGTTTTATATTTTCAATTAATGTGCTGTAGTATTATTTCAACCATAACGTGATGTCAAGTGATTGTCCTACAAGGTGCATTTCGAAGGCCGATTTGTTTAAATTTGAACATAAAACAAATTTATTTTAAATGCAATGAAGTATAATCATGTATAAATGGGAGACATACAATCTTTTTTATTAAATTGTTTAATAATTTCAGCCTGTTTATCGTACCAAACCTCTCAAACAGTGATTATACAAAATGTGTGGCCAAGGAAAAATAAATCGTCATTGCATTATACATAATGCCTGGCAGGACATTATTCTCGCTAATAACGTGTATGTAACTCCGTATAGAAGCGGGGCACGAGTGACTTTCTGGAGCGGCCACCAAGCCGCAGAGAGTATCTGTGATAGCGAATCAGACTTATGGGAGTAACATACTACGCCGATATGTCGATAGATTGGTCGTATCAACCTCTTAAACATCGTTAGGTCGACTTAATCGAACGGAAAAATTGATGCACCCTACTTTATTCTTCTGTGCTCAAGAAAGAGACCACTTTCCTCACCTCATCTTTCTGTTCATCCTGAAAGTTTAACTCAGTTCTAAATACAATAAAACAAAGCTGATCCAGACGTCTCTAATTACAATAATAATCGTCAAGACATAGGCAAGTTTCACTTTTCATTGTTTACAAATTTAAAATAGTAGTCTTGTTTAACTTTTTTCATTACGTAGTGATTTAGATAAAACTCTATATTATCAAAATATTTTATTAGCTGACACGAAATTGATGTTATGTCGGTGTAATATAAGCTAAATTTAAATGCGTATTATGACTACTCCACTGAGTCTTGTAAATACTTCAATCTCTTTTATTAGTCTAAAGACGTGTTGTGGCTCGGAATGCCACTGGGATAGGATTGAGTCATAAACAATATACAATAACAATATTACAATAACAAAAAAATTACATTTTCCTACATTTCAGATTATTCACATTCCAATATGAACCAGTAATAAAAGCTAAGAAAGTTAATACATAAAGTAGGAGTTACACCCAAAACAATAACTTTTAAATCTCTTCTCTGTTATATTCGATATCAATTATACGGACTATAATTAACACAATACTGAAAGTTATCTTTATACAAAATAATCGCTGTTTTTTTTTTTTTAAACTTTACGAGAAAATTAAATATTTTAAATTTTAAAAGTAAAATGAAACTCCTAATATACCAATCTTAAATTCTATTAGTGCCATGTTTTTTATAATCGTAAATAAAGTTATAAATAAATTACTAGCAGAAAGTGTTCACAAATACCGATTTCTTAATAAGCAGGTTTTGAAGGTTTTTCTATAGCGGTAAACTTTAAATGAAACACATAATAATAACAAATATAATAGACATACTTTCTACTCACATGTCACTTGAAATATGTTACTAAATAACTTATGTAAAATATTTAAAATTATATATTTGACATGGTTTGCTTGTGGGTTTCCACGATTTTTATTCGGGTAATAAATGGACAACACTTTGAGTTCCCGTCGCCGTAATTATATCTTTTGCAACCAAAATTCACTACAAATATTTGTCTCTACTTCTTCCTCAAGGTACTGGTACCTCCTCTTTTAATTATCCAATTACAAAGTAATAATTACAGAATAGAGAAGTTACTGAGTTTGAATAAACAACACCGGTTATTATAATTTAGAAAATGCAAATCAAGTTGTAATTTGTGTTGTGCATTTATTAAATTTAGTGAAATAGTTGGAGAATTTCTACTAATAAAAAAAATAACATTTAATAGGCTTAAAAAAAACATGTATAAAATGGAATCCATTAACTGTTGATGAATCGTGTTATTTTCACAAATCGTATAAAAGGTTGTAAATCTGACATTATATTATAAATTACTTTAATAATTTTTTTAAGAACAAATTCGATGTAGAGGAATAATGAATATGAACGTGTAGGCTTTATAAACCTATTTGACACCATTTGTCGTACCAACAATGTTATTCAGAATATATGATGCTGGAATTAGAGAAGTTTTGATCCAATTTTCTGCTCGTAATTAACTGTCACAACTGAACAAACCAAATTATACAAGTCATATAGAATCCTTGCAAATGTGATATGTGGGATACAGCAAAGATTTGTGCTCTCATGGACCTTATTTCTGTAAATAACTTTTGCAATAATAAATTTATGGCAACGTTATGGTTTTCGCAAATGACAAGTGCATTTCGTTTTTATTATTTCATTTAAATATTTAAGTTTGAATATACGTTGTTTTGAGAGAATAATATGAATAGTAGACACATAGCTTAGTAGACTAGTGCTATGTTGAACACTGAATATAATATTAGTATACTTATATGGGTAGAACTATGTCCGAGTTATCAAAATCCCTGAGAGTATCAGATTCTGATTATAAATTTAGCAGAATAATCCACACTACTCAAGGAATAACAAACACAATGTTCAACAAAACTAATACAATTATAATTGTACTTAAAATTGAAAATGGATTATAATACTATATTAAAAATTTATACCAAATTTGCATGAATGTGAAATAAGTTTGTCGGCTGGATGAATTCTAAATTCACTACAGTTTATAGTTATCTGCTCTCCACACTAAATAATTTCTAAAATAAATTAAAATTTCACAAATATTTGTAAAATTTTAATTTATTTTAGAAATAATTTAGTGAGGAGAACATAAAAGTTCTAAATAAGTCTATTGACGGATTTTGGTAAAATATTTAATATTTAATAAGTTAAGTTAACAATATCCCGGTCTCTTGACTCTTGACTTGAGAGATATCATGGATTCAATCACTATGGGCGCTCAAAATGTTACGGTGTTGTACTAAAATTTTGTTTAAATAATTGTTCACATATTCAAGTATTACTTTAACTTTTTAAGAGTCATGTTAGGCCTACTTGTAAAATTATAATTAACATAAAGATGAAAATAGACCTCTGTTGTTGATAAAATGTAGGTTAGTAATCATTGAAAACCTAATATCAATTTTTTTTACACAACCCCAATTAAAAATTAAATTAATATGCATCAACATTTTATGTGAAGGATTGGAAAATTATATTTTTAGAATATTAAAAATGGTAATTTATTGTAATTCAAATTGTTATTTGGAGAAATTATTAAATTTTATATATGGTTTTCTCTTTCACATGTTAGTCGATAATTCACAAATTCAGGTATTAAAGTAATAATAATACTAGTTTTCATACAAAATCAATGGAAACCCTAAATATGTTTAACGGCTGAACAAATATTATTAGCGGTAATTCAAAACCAGATTTCGCTGCTAATCGTAGCTCCTTATTTTTGTTCACGTCCGTATTTAAACACTATGACTTTTAAATCCTCACATATCATGCGAAATCGTTTACTTAGTACTAAACCATCATGGGAATTTCTGTATTTTCAGTTTATTTTAAAAGTGTATGTAAAGCTGGATCCTCAAAGAATTTGTTTCTATTTTATGCTTTAATGTCTGCTTGGTTGCTTTCTTAATGTATGAGAATTCTAAGAAAGTATAATCCCAGCTTAAAACAAGGACCAATAATGAAACTATTTTTATAGTGCACAAGGAAACCATTTTTTTTTTAATGTGTTAAAATTTCCTTAGCTTAAAACTAGATTACATTTAAATCTGAACTAAGCCTAAAAAATATGAGGAGAGGAGAAATTACATCAACTTTAATTGCTAAATTCTAATTAGCAAACTCCATTAAAATAAATAAAATGGTAGATTATGTTACAACTTTTGTTTTATAAATTAAATTTTTGTGAGTCTGTTTTGATTTATTTTATTCGTAATATTATTTAATAATTGTTTAATAAAATGTAAAAGAAAAATAAATGAAATTTATCGGCTTACAATTAGCGCACCACGTTGATTGTATATATAACATTTTCACAAAATTACAATGAAACTAGTAATGTCAAAAGTACATTGGAGATTTAAGGGGGGGAAATTTTGGTATAGAGAGTTAAATCTCAAATTTATTATAATTTATCTAAAATGAAGTTTATAATTAGATGACCTTACAGGATTGGAATATACAAGAAAGTTTCTTCACCGAGTCCTTGAAACTGTATAAAATTACAAATTGTCGTATTAACTTGTTAAATCAAATTTGTAATTAAATATCACATTTTCATAAAAAATTACAATTGTTGACATCTTCCATTAGTTTTAAAGGCTTTACATCAGTTAGACAAAATGCAGAATCAGATACTCTTATTTTATGGAAAATGAAAATATTCGCTTTAGAAAGTTTAGGTAGAATTTTGAATTGATTGGTAATACTTCAAACTATTTGTCAGAGAATATTTATACACATATTTGTAAATTTATTACTTTTCAAATATGTTTCACTTGGTTTGCTGAACCTTGTTAATTTTTTTTAATCTATCACCTAATAATAAATTGTAATAATTACCTTCTGACTAAATAATATACTTTATTGTTTTATTTGTTAGAACATTTATAAGTCATTTGTACATTAAAATTTTTGTACAAAACTCATGTTGTACAAACTATTGTTTACCAAGATATTATATGGCGTAATGTTCTAAGGGATTTGATTATTTTAAAATATAATTAAATAGAACTCGGTTTTTAAAGTCATTTTTATATTGGATAATTATTATTTATAATATTTAAAAAAAGGTGGTAAAAATTTAATTGGCTATGTTGGCGAGTTCAAGCTAAGGAATTGATAGGCGATTAGAAATTAAATGGATCGTATTAAACAGCTGTTTACTGAATAAATTAAAATTGTGTCCGTACCCTGAAGTGGCACTAAATTATTATGTATTTTGTAGTTTTCACAGATGACACTTCTGTAGTAAAGAATAAAGTGGAAACAATAATTTAACAACGTTAGAATGCTAAGTGTCGTTTCCACACTTACGTGGCATACATACCTAAATAAATAAAATTTAAAAAAACTAATTTAACAAACCCATGTTTAAGGAAATATGTAAAAATTTAATATATTTGTTTCATTACTATATATATTTTGTTTTAAAATTAGTACTATTTGGGTAATTTTGTTTTCTGACAATAACAAGTAGACGTTGAAACATTGCATGAATCAAATAAAACCCTTAATTCATTTCTTTTTTCAGAAACTTTCTCTTTCAATTGAAATAAAGAAACAAAGTATACCAACACTTACTACCAAATACCCTCATGGATAACACTACAGAAAAACAATTAAGTTTTTTCTACAGCAGTTCCATTAATTAAGTTTTTAAAAACTCCATCTCTAATTAAGTCTTACAATTCTTTTAACTTCACCAAAATATTTTTCCATGTTTTTATTTATTTATAATTCCATTATGTAACTTATGCATGGCTCTGCATAACACATGATAATAAAAATATAATAAATTAACTATTATTTTTGTTCTATGTTTTTTATGAATGTCATTAACACTAGTATTTATTTATCTGCTAATACAGTTATCTTAATGTTGCCAATAGGTGGTTTTGGAGTTATAAAGGAGTCTACACAAAGCGACATACAGAACAAAAATGTATAATGTAAAAATAATTTAACTACAAATGCTGCAATCGGTCGATATTTAATAATAGACCTTTTCTGTGGAAATTGGCTTAACTAAGAGACATAGTTTAAAAAGTAGCTTAAAAATACTTATATTTTATTGATAGTGTATTTTACTATTTGAAGACTTGAGGTAAATTGTTAAAAACATTGACTCCATATTGAAAAGTGTTTTTGAATTTTACTTACTGAGAAAACTATTTATTTCTCTGGTGTATTATGAGTCAACATTCAGACCCTTTTAAAAATTTTGACACAACTATTCCATAATAATTTTTCTAAAACAAATAGTTTTTTTCTCATATAATAAAGAAATTATAATATCTTGTATTGAATAACAGATCTGAGTTGTTATCTCAAATATTATTGTTAATAATTAACCAGCTATAATTTACAATAAAGTAAAGATAGATATAGTTCTATAACGCACAATACTTTTTTTAAACGTAAACCTGACATAATAACATATTGTTGTTTATTTTATAATGAATATAGTGTGCTTAGTTTTATACTGTTTACGGTTGTTTGTTTCACTGTACCATGTTAATTTTTTTCCAGGTATTTTTATTGATAAATCTGTTTAATTACACCTGCATACAAATTCTTAAAAATTGTTATTGTAGTTAAATAATGTGTCTTAAGAGATAAAAATCATTAAATAGCCAATGCTGTTAATGCTCCATTAAATTAAAACTGATTTCAATTAAACTAATGCCAATGAGTAAAGAGTAAAATTGTCCCTTTCAAAATTTCGGGTGTTGTGTAGATACTTCATACGTTAATTATTAAACAAAAGGGTAAGAAAAGTAAATACAATTAATAAAACTACTAGTTTTAATGAATATTAATTTCAGGATTATTAAGGAAATGTCCAAATAAGTTTATTTAAAAAACCTGTTAAATAGTATGAGTCATCACACTGTTTCATTAAATTTAAACTCCGTATATCTGTTGTATTGACTGTAAGGAACATGTTTTAATCAGTATATCATGTCGTCAGTTAAACCCTTCAAACAATTTTGAACGTATTTTTATGACATAAATAAATACTTTTTATTTTATTGCTATGTCATTTACAATAGAGGATTTGTTAACGTAAATTAATGGCCATAGTCGTGTCAACGTGATTGATGTATTGAAATGTAAACCAATTTTTAAAATTTAAAATTTAGTTTATTTTACAGATTTATCCATTAATTTTGAAGAAAAAACTTATAGTAATAACTTTTTATTCCGTACTTATCCTTATTAATAAAACACATAAATTGTCTACTTTTAAAATACCCTCTCTTACTATATAACTGTAATTTATAACAGAATAACGTTAACATACTTTTACCCTTCTCTGTGCAAGTATAAATTAGGTAGTCCGAAACCTTTTCAAACAGAATTTGATAGCATAAGTTTTACTCATTGGTCGCAACCTAAAATTAAACATTCACATCCTTTTTTACCCATATTTTACACAGATTATTCCACTGTCGTATATAGTGGTTGTTTTAGGTCCATTGGATGTATAGATAAGGTTTTACTTTTCATGGTATAATGTAATTATTGTAAAAACAGTGTCTAACTATTAGCAATGTACAAAATGTATACAAATAAAAATGTGTGTAAAAAAACGCTTTTAGCTGAAAGATAGTATGTAATGTAACTTTATGAAAACGAATAAGCCCACAGAGAGGACTGTCCCTTGAGACTTCTCTCCAGGAAATCCAATCGGTAGTCTGTAAAAGCCAACATTTACACTTGAATGTTGGGGGAGTTACTGATATTTAATCAAAACGTTAACGTTAAATAAATTTACTTCAATTTTAATCACGCTAACTGTGTCGTAATTATACGTATTTTAGGTGGAAAATTAGTTTTCAGTTGTAAAAATAAATTTCATACAATAATATTAACCTTAAAGTTTCTTATGCATACTTATTTATATATGCTACCATGTATATATCTGCCTCACTCATGTTTTCCTTTAGATGTTCCTTTGTGTTATCCTCCTTTGCATAAACCATTCATAATAAATTTAAAATATATTGGTAGATTTGGACATTTTTGGTATTAGTTCAATCATATTTAAAGATCAAGTTTAATTTTTACATATTGGGTCACTTGACGCGTATTTAGTTCAGTATTTTTACTCTAAAATTATGTCACAAACGAATACAAAAACTATTTTAAAGTTTTAAAAAGTTTTATTTTTGTAATAACTTGGGAGAATTAATTTTTATAAGGTATATGGTGTCCATAGAGCTTTAGAACTGGTGTTAGATTCCAAAATCTATGATATGGACTTTATTAAACCAGGAGAAATTGATACTAGATTTGCTTAAAATATGGATTTTAGGGTTTATAGCTCCCATTATGCTGCCTACTGTGTATCTGAGGAACTAGAATACCAGCTGGAAATTTAACTCCTAACTGATTTAGCATGTTGACAGAAAGTACTACACATTTATAGATTATGTAGAGAGCGGACTCGTTGTCTGAGATGAATAATCAACACATAGAATCTGATAGTCAATATATGAAATAAAATAACCTCACAGCTAAGATCATTCAACTCGTAGCCCTCTGTTAGTGTGATATGGTCATAAATTCCGTGATTCTTTCTTGTATTATAATTGACATAATTTATAAGTACCCAAATAAGTTTCATCTGTAGCATTTCAAGAAGATAGCACTTTCGATGCTCGACAAAACGAAACATTAGCATTGATATACTGTAACAATGAAAATAATTGGTCTGAAATATCAACAATCGAATAGGTAGAATTTCTGTACCATTTACTGACATATACAATGTAAGAATTTTTATAGCTGGTATTATGAAATAGAAATACAAGTAAAAAGAATAGAATTTTTGTGGATTAATTCTAAACATAATTTTAATTTACCAAACCTCTACGTTATACTAAAGTAGTATTTTTTTTTGATAATCTTGCTGTTACCTTTTTTATAAGTAATATAATCTGTTATAATTAATTTGTTTATTCTGTCGTAAGAGAGATAACGACTTCAACAGAATAGATCCTGTCTTCACTAGAATAAAACCAATTAACACTTAATGAAATATCCTTCCTTATTAAACGTTTATAAATGTAATGCATATTGAGCCAAAAATTACTTTAGTTTTATGTTTATATATTTCTCTCTGGTTCAAACATAGAGGTTAAGATTTAAATCTACCATACCCAACCCGCATATGTTTTCTATGTTTGTTGCCACATCTCTACTAATCAACTTTATTCATTTTAGGGAAAATATACTATTTATTAACGTTGAGAATGAATACTCTTGTGTTCTTACCATAATTATTATCAATGTCACATGTTTTTTATCTAAAAATCAATTACTTTAATTCCTTTCATCCTTGGGTGATTAATTATGTTTAGCTACCCGTTCAGTTACAATTTTTTATTGATTATTCTATATTTCTGGGTGGCTTATTTGTGCATTAGGTAGAATATCCATATATAATACTTCGTTTTTATTGAATTCAGATATCTTCATAAATATTTTTCATTAGATAATTTATTTGTAGAAAAACGAAAAGTAAATGAAAATATAACGTGTTCTATATCTGTTAACAAAAATATAAAAAGAGATTTATTGATTATTTGCGTTTTACAAAGATGTTAACTAAACCGAAATATAAACTTATTCTATTTTATTTTCATATCCGCTTGTTTTGTGAATTTGACTAATAAAAATGAGAGAGAGAGGGGGGAGATAACTTATTATAACACGTACTTTTTATGAGTTGCAACAAAATACAATAACAAAGAAAACAAATTCTCAATATCTTAAATAATACGGACTAAAGTTCAACATCTTAATAATTTGATCATACTTACTATACCAAAGTCAAGGGCTGATCCTCAACTACATATTCCATATTTTAACATTATAAATCAACTGCAAAGCAAATTATTTTTAATATGTAAAATTCACTTATTTACTAATTAATATTGTTATAAGTGAAGAGAAAGGTATTTGACAAAGTATTTACTATGCAACTGAGATTTAAATTTTTGACATTTAAGACAGAACAATAATTATAATGTAAAATCGAGCTATATAAATTCCATTCATGACGATAAATAAAATAAAGAAATTCAGCTAACAACTGATACATCTGAAGTCACTTTGATCGTTTTTAAAAACGTTTCAGAAAGGATAATAATATACCAGACAATCTATTTGTATTTACAATAAACCTCTGGTTATCTAACTCTACAATAGTCTGGACATGTCCTTCCAACTATACAAATAGAGACATAGGGAGCAGATATTGGATTCTTGGTGGTATCTTGCCTTCATAGAATTGCAAACCTCTCAATATTTGAATCACGTATTGGCTTGAACCTACAATTCAGCGTTTTACTTAAAGTACGGATATATGTTTCACTTCTTTTTTTTGTTAAAAATTGCATTATATGAAAGGTATAGCTCAAATAATTATCGACTTCGAAACGTACTGAGAATTGAACACTTTTAATTGAATGTATTTTATCTCTTAAGCCTTTATGTTATTGCATATAAAAAAAATTCTCTCTCTCCCTCTCTACTGTAATTTAAACTCAATAAACCAATCGTTGATTGAAAAAATATACTAATAAAATACCTGTTAACTTCATCGCTCATATAAATGCAAATTCCCAATTGAAAACCTTGGTTATTGAATCCACCATGCCTCTAATTGACTATTCCATTGTAATATCTCGTTCCAAACTTAATAGTTAATGGTATTTTTTCCCCACACGCAACCATATAAAAAGGCATTCTTCAATACACCTATGACTAAATCATCTAGTTTACACAGTACACGATTCTCATACAGACATATTGTTTTTCCATTGTAATCAAAGAGAAATTATAATGTTTGAAGGAAAAGAAGGTTTTTATTTGTTGCTAAGTAGTCTTCATTTACCTTAAAACAAAAACCTGCGCTACATAAGATGTAACTGACCTTTTGACTGTATTGAAAGGTTAAGTTTTATAAAATATCTATATAAACATTTTGTAAAACTAGCAGTTTTAAAGTCGCCCAAGTCAAAAAAGTGTTTTTGGGAATTATGTCTGTTTGTTGTTTCTCCCTATTTTTTTTTAGTCTGTCAAATGTGTAGTGCTCTATGAAATGACCTATTTTAAAGTAAGTTAAAAGTGAACAAAATTCTGTACAATTACAATTTTTATCTAAATAAAAACATCAACAAAATAAATATCCTATAAATACTACTCGATTTACTAGTGATTAAAGAGGAAAATGTCAACACACGCTTCTCTTGATAATAGTTACAACGCCATTACAAATTTAATCGGCAATGAAAGTTAATAATTTTTTTAATTTTAAAGAATATTTATGAGCCACGCTTTTTGATATTCATTTATATTTTTTAATGTATAATTAAATAATAATTACATGTACATTAATAATCATGTTAAATAAAATTGTACTGTACAGATATTTTATTGTATTCGGGAATTGGAACGGATCTTACATTGAAGATGATGATTTTAGATATACTATGATTGCACTGATTTTTTTTGACAACAGAAAAGGTACTGTTTATTTTTTTCGCTTAACAACTTATGATTCCCAATTCCAGTTCCATCGCCTACGTACCGTAGGGGTAGAACCTACAGACATGTCGTTTAACTAAGGACATTATGTTAAGTGATGTCTCGCGGTAAAAAGATTCTTCAACCGTCGTATGTCTTCACTCCTTATGAGAGATACTTGATTTAACAGAAATAGCAGATATTGACATGCAAGGTACAACTGCCGTATTTACAAAATAACAGCTAAATATTATTCACACTACAAAATACAAATAGTATTTACTTGTCTTTATTTTCAATGTAATCAAGGTGTTCTTTCTGCTTATTAAACATACGCCTAAATTATTTATGCAAATTTACCCTTTCAACTTGATCATAAAGCACAGTGGTTGGTAAAATGATCACCAAACGAATGTAATTAATTGTTTAATCGTATGATCAGAGATATTTAATGTTTAGCCTTTATTTTGGTGTTTTTATTTAAAAACTTAAAACTTGAACGTATATTACAAATTTGCTTATTCATTTTGTAAAATAAATCTATAATATTCGGTTTTATTCAAGTGTATTATTTATTAACCAACATATTTAATGATCTATTATATTTTAATGGTTTTCACAACGATTGAACATGAAATAATTTTTGACATCTCATTTTAAACACTTTTAAATATACGAGTACATAATGACAATAATTTATATTGGTTCATATCCCTCTGAAGCTATGTAACCGAAATGTACCTAAGGGTTTTTCTAACTTTCTAACGTTAATTGTGTCAGTGTTTTATTTGTGGTTTTGTTATTACTTCTTTTATATTGTAATAAACTACAAGACTCATTGGTTGTTGAATGTTTATTTATACCGGTATGTAGTTTTATTCAAATTGGATAGATTAATTTAAACAATATTATTTTTCTCTTTATTCCATTAAAAATTAAAGTGTTATTATAGTTATGAATGCAACAAAAACTAACAGCTACTTACATAATAAAAACTAATAGCTAACTGTTGATTAGCATACATAAAAACTAACACATTTAGAATTTAACAACATACTACATCTGAAGAAACAATTTTTATATATTGTGTAAACTAACAATTTCGTCTATGAATAGAATACTGCACAAACATATTCTTATTCACATGAATATTGATATGTTTGATAATTAATTATTTATAATTAAATGAAGAGTTGTTAAATTTACAGACAATGGTTTTTTTAATGTTTCTTTTAAAATATGTGTAGAGGAAATATTGTATTTAATGTTAGGAAAATTATTATCAGAACCATCAGTATAAAAAAAGTTATAAGTTGGTGTTAGTTATTTTAACAGCAAATATTTAATTATTAACTTAATATTAGCATATGTTTATATCGTTGCTTAATGTTTGTGCGGTGCCAGCTAGTGTCTGATTAATTTGTTTTTCTATAACACTACACAAATCATTTCAACTACAACCTAAAACTGTGTTCTTATGTAGAATTAATTTCCGCCACAAGAGCCCGTATAATAACGTTATGAACTAAAAACTGCATGTAGTCCACCTATAAATATTTAATGAGTTTTACATTCGTAGACACATTCATTTGTCCACAGTAGACTACACAAACAAAAACACGGATTTAATGTGTTTAAAAATTACTTTAATCAAAGTTAACTAAGATAGAACAAAAACTCGAACACAAGATCACACAAAAATTATATTTATCTTTAAGTTTTTGTTCTACCTAATATTATCTTACAAGTCAAGCTGAAAGTTAAATACAAAAGGTTAAACTCTTAATATAAAAAAGTTGTGATTTCAATTATATCTTAAATGATGGAATCACTTTCTATAATCCTTTACTCCCAAATAATCATACTCTACAAGGTCCATGCTATTGATTTGGCATCCTCCTTATAATAAATTGTGTCTGTATGTTGAGAATTAATATCTGGTTACACCTCAGTAACAATGTGATTTTTGATCTTTAATCTCCAACATTGATAGATTGAAGAGAATAAAGATTAATCTTACAACGAGATTAAATGTGAGGCAAAGTAGGAACATTTATTTTCTAATTGGTCATTAAGTTCTATTTAATCTCAGATGCCCTAGAAGTTACACATTATCAAGGTACCAATAACATACTGGACATTTTATGTATAATCTACTGTTTACCTTTCTCAGACTTTTAAATTTGGACTACGTAATATATAATTCAGATCAGCATTTATATATGGTGATAATATTGTACAATTTATTCTGGATTATTGTTCCAAATCATGAACATTCAGATGACACCAAGATTTTAATCAGACTAGTTTAGAACCGTACAGAATATTATAACACATTTGTTTTTATTTTCTCTAAATATGAACATTATAATCTGACCATTCATCTTCTCTTTCAGTAATGTACACTCATCAGTCATGGAATTTAAATTATTGTTCTTACGTGTATGTCATGAAGTAAAAGGTAAACGTATCACTTTTTAAAATGTAGTTATTGTTTTAGTACTATACGTCTAGGCTAGTGGAGTTTCGGGAGAAAACAAAAGTATATTTATTGTTGTTAAAATAACCAAAGTTTTGTATTAATTTTCAATATTTATTGGTAGAATTAACCTTTTCAGCATCTCAGTAAATAATTTTAAGGCTGGTAGAAATAAGCAACGAAAGAAACTGGAAAAAATATTGTATGTACTTGAGTATAAGATCCAATAGTTCAAAATGTAATAACATTTTCTCCCTTTAGTGAAAATTGAATTCCTACAAACGCCCGGCATAACTGCAATTCCGATAATATATTTGACATTTTTATTATTTGAATCTAAAACAAACACATTGTTATTCTCTCTAAATAACTTTTAAAATGTCATCAAAAGTACATACACTATAGTAAATTATACCAAACAATATGCAATCCATTCAAGAGAAAATATTCGGTATGATTTATCAGCAAATCAGGTCGGTAGCTAAAACTTTTCTGATATCTTTGATATGTATAGATTATATATTTAAAAAAATGAGTAGAGATAAAAACAATACTAAACTTTTAATCAAATAAATTACAAAAATAATCTGGATGTGTTTAGATTAAGGACAAAATTAAATCAGCTCAATTAATTGGCACTAAAATGTCAGACGAATATTTCATAGAACATCTTCAACTGTAAGTAATCTTCACGCAACTGTTTGAAGTGGACAAAGTAATAACAGTTTATTCAGGTCACAATAGGAGTTTACACATAACAAAAGGAGGACTTGGCAGTGGAAAGTTTTTCATACTGAATGTATGTAATCGGGAAAAAGTAATTATAGTAATTGTCAATCATTATTCATCCACTAAACAGTCCAAGTATGGCTACGTGTTGAACAGACATTCATTTCTATAGTTACAAACATGTAAGTTCTCAAAGGATTGAAACGATGTGGAAAAGAGGTGAGAAGTAACTTGGAATTTAATAAATAAAAACTTACACTAATGTACAAATACATATATGTATCTGTAGACATTTTCGCATTCTTTCTTGGTCACAATATAATTTACCGTTTACCTACAAAATAATGGAAAAGTTCAATCTCAAAAATCCCATTTATATTGGTTGATTAGGGAATTCCGTACATGTTTCAAAATAGTATTAGTTTTTTTGTTTAAGTTGTTTGAATCATGTTTTAGTTATTTTAAAGTAACAAAAAAGTTGAATTTCAACCTTAAAAATAGCAACGAAAGACATATTTAAATACCGTTTGCAGTAAACATACAGTATTTCCAGTTTTGGGTAATATTAAAAAAATGAAATTATTATTGTTATTTTTTAGCAATTATTTGAAAATTTGCCACCTACCGCTGTTTGGTAACTAAATGTCCCTTGTTGTCTTATTCATAATTAGTCACACTCCACTCATTGTCAAACTCAATTGTCACTTAGGTGAAGGTTTTTGAGGTCTCGATAAGTAACAGTCACAATGGATTATTGGACTTATACCTGCAACAAAAATGGGGTGAAAATATAGCCACGTTTTCCCGGGGATAATAATATATTTGTAGTAGAAATATCTTCTTTTTTTAAATTCGACAAACAAGCCTTCAGGGTCGGTAACACACCACAGAAATATTCTCATTCATAGCATACTTTACTCCAGGATTCTTCATCTGAAATATCCTGGGTCTCAGAGAAGACGCCAGAGAGACATTTCCTTCGTCATTCCAGAAATTAGTGATAAAGTTATAGAAAATCTTTGCAGCAAAATTAGATTAAGATATAAAATGTAACAACTATTTACCTTCACTGGCTTCGAAATATAGAATAATTATCAGTGATAGATGAACTCGATAAAACCCCCACAGGAGGAGAGTTTCATTGCATGGAACAAGTATTACAAAATAAAAAATGGTTACCATAAAATCAAATCCTGTTCACAAGAGACAGTACTCATTATTATGTCAGGCAATAGTAACATCATTAGTGAATACAACGTTTCATTTGTAATCAAAAGATGTCTGACAATGCATTGTTACACTTGTTGCCTTCATTAGTGGTTTATACAACTTCCACTTCACAACTTGCTTAATCTTGTTAAAATGGTACATTAATTGGTGGTGTTTCAAGGCATTCTTACTATTTCATGTAACATACCTTCTGTTGTGTAACAAAGGTTTCACCTGCCTTTAGAAAATTTTGTACAAGGTCTATTCTTTTAAAATACAAGTATCCAGAAGTATTTTAGTGTCGTCATTGGAAGTTTTATCCTAATAATAAAAACATGGACGTTGAAATTTTATTGGTATTATTTATTACAGTGTCTCTAAATAAAACTATGTTATTTTTACGAAATTTTTATCAGAAACGGAAATCATATTACTTTTTATCGAGTCCAAATTAATTACAAACAATAAATGTATGTTTTGTGTTTATTTCAGTACAATTTATAATTGACTAAAATTATGAAATAATTAATAGTAAAATAAATTAAAAATAATATTTTATAAAGTCTTTGAAATATTACGTGATTAGAATTTTTACAACGAATATACAAATTTGTTGTTTTAATCTATCAGATTGTTATTATATCAAAGACAACTTGACTCATTGAATTTTCACCTAACGAAATCTTACCCAAATTATAGTTTAAGAGGAAAATTGAAGTCCTTTTGAACGGCCGCACTGATTACAATGAGCTTTGTTTACATTTTTATGACAAACTGGAAGAAATAACAGACTGATCAGGTAACAGGAAAAAATGGTCTACTCAAAGTGAAAAAAGACATAAAAGTAGGGATATCCATTTTTTAAAATTAATTTTTGTATTTTTTGTTGTTTTTGGTGTTAAATCGATATATTCGTCTTTCATGGTTAGGCTACCGACTTTTTTTCTCTACTTAGGATTTTACATATACTTCGTGAGCCTCGACGGAAACATATAGGCATCCCTTCAGGCATTATAATTTTAAAATAAAATGTTTATGTTTATACAAAATACACATATTTGTTATCTTTAGTTCAGTTAGGACTAAAATTACTGTAAAATTTTTATGATACATTTTTATAGATCTGAAATTATAAATGTTTTGGGTAACAGAATGCGATCGAAAAACAAAAGTTTTTAGCTTGTTTAATGCATAAAACGTGGAGAAAACATTATACTATAAGCTTCTAGGTAATGTCATTAGTTTTAGATACTAAATAGATAAGCCGTCTGCATTGTAAGGGTAAAAATTAAACAATTAGCTGTTCTAGTGTGGCCGCCCCTAACGATTAACTTCTGATAACTTCGAAAGTAGCCGACTGGTATTATTTCCTCTGACTGCTGCCAAGCTAGCTCATTTTGTGTCTGAATCTAAAACATTGTCACTGTTCAACCTACGAACAAAAATATCAAATTATCGTATACTATTCTTCTGTGATATAAATGCAATGGTAACTTGGAGAAATAAATCTTTATATTATTTATATAGTTTAAAAAAAAGAAAAAAATTATTATATATTCATTTTCAATGATAATTAAATATATATGGGGAGGAGGGGTTTACATCGGTCATGTGAATTTATGTAAATGCTATTATGTCTGTGTAATAATTTTGTAAAGTTAAAGACTGTTTTCATTCTTAACAAACAGTATAGCAGTAATACTATGAACCAGGAACACTTTATGTAATAACTCTCCTTGAAAGGTTGCTCCTTTTTTTTAGCAAGTCGTATTGATTTCTTTTGCTTTATTAATAAAATCAATACAATTTCATATACCGTAATTTATTTATATTGTAATAATGCTTCGGAACATTTACACATAATTAATTGAGAACGTCAATACCGTACACCAAGAAACTGTTGCTATAGTAGTTTTATGTAATATATTAACACATTCAAGTTTATATGCTGGTATATTTAATGCTTTAATTAAAATTATGACGAAAAAATACAAAGTTTGTAGTTTTACTCTCCTTTAAATATCCATTATTTTATTCTTAAACTTTAAGGTTAGATAAACAACCGTTAAGATAATTAATTGTCAAACAAGTTATAGCTAATCACAACTTAATTAAATTACAGATTCCAAATCTATAATATGTAAACAGTTGAATAAAAATAACTCTCTTACTGCAGTTACCTCATTTGTATTCACTACGTTATAACAAACACAAAATAACCATGTTATATATAATATCTCTAAAATTTAATTACTAACTAGGTAATCGCCAACAAAACATAATTCTTATAATTTTACGGTGTTTAAAATACCAACAATAATCAAAGATATCAGAGAGAATAAATTTCGAACAAAAGATCTCACAAAAATTAGGTTTACTTAATCAAACGCTTTTAAACGGCGAAGTCCCCGTCCTCAGTGATGCATGAGCTACAATAACTAAACTATAACTAACCTAGCACTGCGAAAACCCCGTATTTGTACAAAACTAAAACGGCCTGGAATAAAAACCTACTAACTAATATCAAGGCATTAACAAGTGCCTTACGTCATTCTAAATAACATAAGAGTTAACATCTAACTAATACAATATTCTGAACCAATATTATATCTAACAATTAATTTTATATTTTACTTTAATATACAATTTTGTATCGGTCCTAATACATTATTTACAGTTATATTACGGTAATTGTTAATATAAAGAGATTCCCACGCATCTATGGTGTTTATTTTGTAAAAATTTTCAACAACACAGAGAATTCTATTTTTAAGTAATGTTTTTCGTCTAAACAATATTTAACCTTAACTGATTTATCAGGACTATTAAATTTGAAGTAGGCAAAGTATTCTTTTTTCTCTTTTCCTGACATTTCGTTTTGTTAGGCCTATATATTTCTTCAGACATATTTCACAATTTATACAATACATTCCTGATTTATCTTGTTCTCGAATTTTATCTTTTGGATTTCGCAAATTATATAGGATTACATTTATATAATTTCACAAGTCAAACTCGATAAAAAATATCAGTTATTTACTTTTTTTCGTAGTCCATAAAACCTTACCTGTACCTGTAAATAATACACACACATATATATATATATATATATATATATATATATATATATATATATATATATATATATTAATGGAAGAATTAATTTCCATGACAGACAACAATTTAAGAACTTTGTGCCTTAATTAATTCATTCCGACAAAGTTTCTAATGTAAGACATTTGTTCTACACTGAAGAGTTATTTTTATTAGTGTTTTATTTATTTTATTTTTTCATTAGTAAATTTTCAGTATGAGACACATACCTGATGGAGGACTAATCTTAACACCTCTTACACTATATTCCAAGTTTTAACAAATTATAAAAAGGTTTTCAACAAATATATTGATTGGCTAATTGTGTGTAAGGTGGAGTTTATAAAACATTATTAGAGTCGCTAGATTTAACAAACTATTATAGGTAAAGATTCTTTCTAAAGAGTAATATGAGTTTTTTTTTCTATTACCTGAACATAATTAATTATAAGTGACAGTTTTTTTTTAGTAACTTCAAAGTGAATAAATTAGTCCAAAGTCTTATATAATGACAATGTAGTTAATAAAAATAAGATAATCTAATTGCTATAAATCTGTCTTACGTTTTAAATAACCGACATTTTATTTATATGCAAAACAGTTACTTAATCATTCATTGGTATACTTTTCTATATATTTACATATAATATTCATGTAAAATATTAATCAAAATGATCCAAAATTAATTGTTCCAAGACAAGTTAACATTGAGGATATACAATATAGTGGAGATAGCTTTTTGTGAGTGTTTTCTATTATAGACGAGATTTGCTTCAGTCTGACACACATACCTGATTGAGTACAAACCTTAAACCCAGTAGAGTCTGTTTTCATTTTCTTAATGCCGTAGAAAGGTTTTCAACAAATCAAGTGTTCAAGGAAATTGTATCGCCTAATGGTGTGTGCCGTGGAACTCATATAAGAGACAAGACTTTTATTCTAGTTGCTAGATTTAGCAAACTGTTTCAGATGAAAAGTGTTTCTAAAGAGTTTTATGAGTTTTCTCTAGTACTAGAGAGAAACTTTGTTGAATTCCTGTTTTAGAAGTGTTTTGAGTTTCTATATAAGAAGTGTTGTGTTCAATATTATAGAAAACTATTTTAAGGAAAGACACCACTCAAAGGAAGAATAGTAGAACTGCTTTATTAATAATATATGTTTTAGGTTAAATTTCTCCTTGCATTATGAATTACCGTTTAACTGGGATCCCAGTGGCAGTATCAAAAGAAACTATTAGATTTATTTCTCATAGAGTTCTTCAATCAATTTGACGCAACGACAAATATATGAGCCCTAGTTCAACAGGAGCTGCTTAAAATATATTTTTCAATCATGTCTAGTAACTTACGTGGACTATTGTTTAAGGGGCAGTATCTAACATGTTTGCTTACACTGTGATTTTATCATTTTCGAGTTGGTCCAATATATGTTTGTTTATTCTGGCGATTCACATCAGTGTCTATACTAAAACTTGTACAATTAAACATTTAATAATGAGGGAAGTTACTATAACGTATGTTTTGTAAGTGAGCGTTTGCTTAGAAGGATATAAGCTCACTTGGACGTTTCCTTACAAGGATGTGTATTACACATCAGGTTACTGATACGGCAGTTTTCTCGACGGGATTTGGTTTAAACTAACGTTTTCACTAACGATTACACACTGGAATACATATTAACAGAGAAGTTTAGTCAGTAGTGTATTTAATTTGTTTATGCGGTCGTATGATTACAAGATAGACAACTCACTACTGTGTTTATTCACAAGGAACTTTAATTAAACGGCCAGCCGTTATAGATATGACCGTTCAAATAGGTATTGGTTTTCAGTAATTATCTTAATTACTTCCCTTACACAAGCTATTGTTAACAGGGTCACTTGTTAAATAGAATATTATCAACTGTGTGATACGTTTGTTCACATAGTTGTTGTAAATACTCACATGCTCGTTTGACATAAAGTTACTTAATTTTACGTTTACAACCAAATGTGAGATGATAATTAAACGATCACTTACTTAAATAGGTGTATGCTTAAACAGTCATTTGAAAAGACTGGTG
Source organism: Aphrophora alni (assembly GCA_963513935.1). Lineage (NCBI taxonomy): Eukaryota > Metazoa > Arthropoda > Insecta > Hemiptera > Aphrophoridae > Aphrophora > Aphrophora alni. The sequence continues at coordinate 39,800,658 of OY740769.1, forward strand.
TATGATCTCAACGGCTATTTTAATACGGACGTTTATTTTGTAGTCCTACTCAATATCAGTTGGAAATGAAAGAAGTTTAAGAGCGCTGATTTTTGATATAACACAAACTCCCTCCCTTTATTTTATAAGACAAGACTTATTACTACATATCATTATCATTATTCTCATTCTGAAATTTTTTTTCCCTAAATTAACCAAACAAACATTTGTGATAATTTAAGTATATACTATATAGCTGAAGCTGCGAACTTAGCAAGGTCAATTAAAAGTCCTCGTTCTTGAATAAATGTCACTTTACTCACCACTAGCCAATACAATTTTCTTGAACAATTGACTTGTTTTAAATGGTTCTGAAACACTAAAACTTCCAAAGTGTGTTTGAAATCAGCTTCAAATACTTGTTCCCTTCAGAAAATGTGTTTGATAAAAATTGTTATTGACTACTACACTCATATTTATCCACACATAAGCAAAACTGTGAGAACTGGTGTTTTATAAATTAGGTTTGCCCAGAAAATATATAATTAAAATATCATTTCACCATCACCACATGTAACTCTGCTACATTTTATTACCTGCTAGGCACTATTCGCCATAAAGTAATACGTATAGTTTACCAAAGGTTATAAACCAATACGGTCGTCAAAAAAGAGTAAAAATGGTCCTTAGTATAAAAACAGTAAATCTACACCAAAACCAAACTAAATAATCTAAAAATTTTAACTTCACATGTAATCTACCTTCCATCATACAAGTAGTCAAATTAACATTTTTTTTTCACTATACATATAATTTACAATTACAAATTAAAGTAAAAGTTTGAGAAATGCCTTCGAATATCTTATAAGGTCATAGTCGCAGGATAAAGAATTGGTCAAAAGAAACCTGATAGAAAAAATGAAATAGTGGGATCTAACTAAACTTAAAGGGAGTATCACATCCGTACTTAATGTAAGTAAGCCCGTGATGTCCAACACACAAGTAGTGATAGTTAAAATAGTGGCGAGTTAAAATACAAAAGCCCAATATATATTAAAACAATATTTAAACATCAATATTACTTTTACATTTCACAATTTCGAGAAGTCTGCTTTCCGTGTATTTTTTATGCACTGTAACATGATCTATCTAAATTTATATCACTGTAAAATTTCTGCCAAGCGTACAACTAATTTAATACTTCAAAACTTTTTTTATTTTATTTTTATTTTTATTTATATCCATATTGACTGTGGAATAATATTTCCAGAAAAAACAATAGTTCTAGACCAACCTATACAGTAATGAAAAGATAACAATATTTTTTTGCTCCAAAATGTTCAGAAATGAGAGACCTGTAAAATGAGGTATCACACTACCTATGTTTTTATTTGAAAATTTTCCAAAAACACCACTCTGCCCCCCAAAAGTGCCCTTTTGGGTTATTGAGGAGCGTCGAAAATATTTTTCCTGAATTCTTTGGGGTCGAAAAAGTGGGGTTCTAATTAATTGGAAGGAAAATTTTATCTGTTTTCGTTTAGGCGCTACAGATAGTGTCCATGTGGTCTGAAACACCCGGTATATTTATATCCCTTTAAAATATTGTAGTCATACGTCCCTGAAAGAGGAGACGAAATACGCATACAAGACGCGATTACGGACCACAGGCAGGACGAGCTAATACTAGCATGTACACCAGCGTTAGACCCAATAGATAATAGGTTTAATTGTACAAATTAAAAATCACATTTTATTAATGACATTGTGAAGAAATACTGTAGTTATTTTTGAACGATTTGCCTTTTGTAAAAGATGTTACCCAAGTTATTTTCTGCTCACCAATAAAATACGTAAAACAAGATACATGTCCGTAAGAAGATGATGGAGGTTCAATTAGGCACCTCAGTCACAATTTGTTTTGTGTACTTCCACCTCCAGTGTAGACAGCATGAAAGTAAAATAAGTTTAAATATCGAAAGAGCAAAGCAGACATCAAGTAGGAGATGATTTTTCTATTCCGTTAACTCGCCCTAATACTCGGCTCCCGGCAACTAAGCGTAACACACAGATGTCTAACTACCAGATCCATACCCTAATCAACTAACTTCCATCTGAGATATCCTCCTATAGTACGCCACACAGTGCAACGGTTTAATTGAACCGCCTGCAAGGAGCAATTTTGGAAAAGAGCTAAATTCCAAAATTTCAATTAAATCAAATAATAATTGTAGAAATGACAAAAACATTTCTAAAAATAAAATAACACATGTAAAGTTAAAGGGAATATGTAAGTTAGCCAAGCCAAGGTCACGCGCCTTGACAGGAAATATCTAGCGTTCCGGATTGAACATGAATTCGTCCATATGTTTCTAATGCAAAAAACATCAAAATCCGAAAACTTAAATTAAAATGATATAATCGTGTAGAGCTAGGAAAACCTAATAATAAATAATAAGAGAATAAACTCGTCAAATTAATAATAAAAAAGTTATAGCCATAATAAAACGTCATAAAACATAAAAAACCCTTAAAATAAAGAAATTCCAAAATCTAATAATAACAACGCATAACCATAATATAAACTAGAAATAAATAAGACTCGAAATCAAAATTTAATAAAAGACCATAAAGTAATTAAATAATAAATAACCAAAAATGCAGAAAGTACCGTAACTTGTGAAACCCAGAAGCGAGGAAGAAGAGGAAAGCAGTTTTGGAACTTTCAGCATCAGAGGAACAACTTGCAAAAAGAAGATTTTCAAAATTTCCAAAATTGGAAAAACTAAATTTTGAAAACTTACGAAATTTTCAAATCTCCGTAAAAGAAAAAATATACGTCGTATCGCTACAAATGAAGATGGAAAATCATCAGGGAAAGAAGGGCTTCAAAATGAAATCACCCAGAAGAAGATCGAGCGAAGCGAACGGGATATATGAAGAAAAGAAGAATTCGCAAGTAAAAAATTATAAATTTCAGGAATCAACTTGTCTTGAACGTCGTGCGCATAGTAGGCAGTAGACGCATGGAAAGGGAAAGTTACCAACTTCAACACAAATCCACCATAAGAAATTAAACTAATTATAACAAATAATAATAGGAATAGATAATTTAAAATAAGAAAAATAGACAAACAATAGAAGAATAAGCCAAGGAAAGTTCATCGTAGTGCAAATAAATAAATAAAATTAATTAAATTGTGAAATAAAACAGTAACAATAATCAGTGAAGGTTGGCCACACTGAAAGGCCTAAAATTCGACGAGTTAACTTTCTTCAAGTTAATTCGACAGTCTCGTTTAGTACCAGCTCCAGGGAAGTCTTCTAATAGCAGCTCCAGGAAAGATCACCAACTTTACTCAAGTCTGAACAGGAAATCGTCGTGAAAATATTGTCAACGCTCTGTACTTCGCCAGGTTAATAACGGTGCCTACAGAAAGGATCGGCCTTGCAGGAGACAACGTGACATCCTACAACAGCTTAGTAGAAGAGATCTTCACTACGGACTCCGGCAAACATTCTTCTAGAATTTGTCGTCATCAACAGATTCTTCGAGAACTGGACTTCGAGATATTCTAGACAACTCTCAGAAAACATCTCCAAGATCCTCAAACACTCTCAGAATCAGGACGAGCGGACTTGTGCACTCCACAAAACAAGGTACTGCATAAATCAAGCTTTTTTAATAAATAAAATATTTTTTAATAAACTTGAATTACGTCCAAAATTATTAAACTCAATAAAGTTAAATAATAACATTTTAAAGACAAAGTAAAGTCAAAATAAAGCCAATTTTAAATTCATTCAAATAAAGAGATATAAAATACAATAAAATTCGAGTCCAATAATAAAGCAAAAGTAACAGATTGGAAAGGAATAAATAATAGGATTCATATTTATGTGTATTAGAATAAGAATATCAATTGTTAGTTTTAGTTATTGTTAAAATTGTTTAATATAGTAGATTTTCAGTTTGTTAAAAGAGAAAGCATTTAATATAAATTGTCAGAAAAGGCGACATTTATTGTTGTAAAAGATTCGAAAGAAATCCATTGTTTCTCAAAATAAAAATTAAATTGTAGACTCTTAAATAAATTTGTTAAATTTCATTGTTGAATATTTTAATTAAATCTAACCCATTCAAAGAAACTCATTACATTAGAAAGAAGAAAAAGTAAGTGCTCACCAAGTATAAAGTTAAAAATTCAAAACAGAGCAAATTTTGGTGTTAATGAATTAAAGAGCTCCAAAGGGCACACCCTTTGAAAAAGAGTCTGGAGTTTTAAGAAAGGTAAGCTAGTATAAGAAGTGAATATATTAATATAGTAAAATTTCCTGTGTTAGCATAAGTTGATTAAAATAAATTATTCTTGTGTGACATAAGGAATCAAGAGCCTTATCAAAACTATTAAACTGCGAAAGAATCACTCTCTATTAGAAAGTAGATCGCGGGGTTGTAGTTGGGGTACGGTCTTGCGGCGAGTGCTTTCCCCGTTGAGAGTCGGTCTGTCGAAGATCAGTAGCCAGTAGGGGGGGGGTGCGTTGCAAGTGGCGTCCAACAGCGTAGGCTCGAAAGTAACCAAACAAAAAATTGTTAAAATTACTTTAGGGTTGAAAACGAACAGCTTAAATTCATTAAAATCAAAATTAAAACTTAAAACTTAAAACTTAAATAAATAAACAGTAGTAAACCTAATAAATAAATCTAAATAAAAAAAAATGGCAGCTCCGAAAGAAACAGAAACGGAAATGCAGAAGTTCATGAGATATTTCCAGGCGAAAGAAAAAGAACGCGAAGCTAGGGAAGAGGCAGATAAAAAAGAACGCGAGGAGAGAGAAAAAGCACGCGAATCGGAGAGGAAAAAAGAGAAAAAAGAACGCGAAGCTAGGGAATTAGAAAGGGAGACTAGGGAAAACGAAGAGAAAAGGGAACGCGAAGCGAAAGAAAGAGAACGCGAAGCAAGGGAATTAGCACGCGAAGAAAGCGAACAAGCGAGTAGGGAAGAACTCTTACAAGCTGTAGGCGGTTTAGGAGAAGACGTAAAGAAAAATTTTGAAGCAATTCAAAATAGAGTCGGAAATTGCGAAGACGAAATAGTCGTTTTGAAAGGGGAAATTCAGGAAATAGGGGAAACAATTAAAGGTCAGGATGACAAAATTAAACAAAATAAAGTTAATTGCGAAACGTTAAGCAAAAATATAAAATCGTTAGAAACCAAAATGAGACAGACAAGTATAGGGCAAAATTTAGTAGGGGCTGGGAGAAGCGTAGTGTACGTACAACCCGGTGCAGCAGGAAATAAAACTGTCGAATTTTGGGGAAGTTCTAAAGAAAGTCCAATGAAATTTCTAGCCGAAATAGAAGAGATTTTCATGGAAATCGATCCACAATTAGACGAAGGGGAGAAATTAAAAATCGTGGAACGACACATAAAAGGGCCGGTAATAGAATGGTGGAACGTAATAAAGGATAATAAAGATAGATACGGACAATTTAGGGTTAAATTTATAAAAAATTATTGGGGATATCAAGCCCAGCAACATATCCGAAATTTAATTGAAAACGGACAATATCGTGATACAGGATATATGTCAAGAGTTAATTATTTTTGCAAAATGGTGGCTAAAGGACAATATCTTGATCCACCAATCCCAGAAAAATTTATGATTAATAGAATCATGCGACATTTTGAACAAAAGGTACAATTTGCGAGTATAGGAAGTCATAGCGAAACCGTTGAAAGCGCGATAGAATTTCTTAGAACGTTTGAAACGATGGAAGGCGAACCACGTAGGGAAAATCGAGAAGAAAGACCAGCGTATAAGGGGAACCTTGATAGGAAAATGGCAGGAGCCATGGACTCTCAAACCTATCCTAGAACACCTAACCTTAGATCCTATGGGAATAGACCGCAAACAAACCAAAACCAAAGTAACCAAAAACCCAATCCTACACTACCTAACAATCCGAGACCCAGTCCAAAAAACTAGGTTATAAGGTCCCGGAAAAAAGCAAAAGAAAACGGTTACAGGCAAAGACAGGATTCGGGGCCGCAGATCAAAATGTAAAAAATAAAATCAAAACAGAGAAACCTTTAGAAAACTTTTCAAAAATTAAAAATCCAACATTAAAATCAGTAGGGAAATTACAAAACATTTCATGCGGTATTAGGGAAGAGTTAATGACAGAAGGCGAAAATATCAACATTCAAACAAAATTATTAGAAAAATGTCCGGAAATAAACGTCAAAATTCATCAAACAAATATAAAAGTTTTAGTAGACACGGGAGCGCAGTGGTCGTGTATACAAGCTGAGTATTTGGAGGAGTTAAAAAGACGGGGAAACAAATTTTTAGAATTACCAGTTTATAACGTCGAAGTAGTAACAGCCATTAAACAGAAAAAACAAAGAGTTTCAAAACAAGTATCAATACCCGTGCAATTTAACGACAGAGTAGTAGATATAAATTTTCTGGTAGTACCAAAATTAACTAGTTTAGGTATATTAGGATGTAATAGCCTATTCGAGTTAAACGCGAAAATTAATATGGAGGAAAAATACGTAATAATAAATGTAGAAGGGGAAAACAGAAAAATAAATTTCATCGAAGAAGCTAAAAAAGTAACTTCAAAAACCAATCTATTAAATAGATTGGACATAGAACAACCGTCAGCTAAAATCTGTGTACGGAAATTGCGAAATCAAATTAGCAATATAGGAGGTCCAAATACTATAATGCGAGCGAATGGGGCGTTATATGTTACTACATTACCCAGTGTAGAAGTAAAAAACGAGGGTACCGAACGTGACCAAGCCGAACGTGACAAAGGGGGAGAAAATACCAGAATTGACCAAACAGGACGTGTAAACAACAAACGTGACGGGAGGAAAGAAAAAACCGAAGCCGACAACATCGAACGAGACAATACAGGAAGGAACAGGAGAAGGGAAAACTTAGAGAGGGGAAGGGAGTTTGAACTCAAAGGAAAACAGGAGATAAACCTTAGAAACCAAAACACGGTCGAAAGGAAGATGCCAATTCAAGGAAGGAACTTTAAAATCCAAAAAGAGATTAAAAGTGGAGCAACCTATCCAAGAAGAAGCAGGAAGAAGAGCGAAGCGAGCGAGAAAAGGGAAGAACTATATCCAAAAAAGCTTCAGAGTCGTGAGTTATTCGTACAAGGGCTAAGCAAAGTCGTCGTAAATAAAGAAGTAAGTCTTAAGCACCAAATACAAAATGGAGACCACGCAAAAATGAAGGGATCACTGGTAAACATACCTAAGTTCGAATTGAGCTTAATTCCAAAAGGGGAGTCCAGTAGTCAATCAAACCCAAACCTGAATAAGTTAGGAGCGAACGAAACAAAAAAGTTCAAAAATCGAGAGGTAACCAAAAAGGTTAAATTCAAAACAAAAGTAAAGCATAGTCAAAAAAGGAAGGGGAAAAATAAATTTAAGTTAAAAAGGAAGGGAAACGTATTCGTAAAACTAAAAATAAAAAATAAACCAACGGTAAAGTTAAAAAACTAGAAATAAAGGTTAGGATAGTAAAATAATAGTAAACATAAAGTAGAATAGGTAAATTCGTAAATTCATAATCATAAACATCGTCCATAATAATATGTAATAAATCCAAAAAGAATAAAGTTCAGAATAAATCACAACGGTAGATAAAAACCAGCTGTTTCGATAAAAGCGAGGGGAGAAATTGGGACAAGTTGCGTAGGTCAGTTAATAAATAAACAAGCATCCGGAAGACATGAAAATTGTACAGTAATTAAGGTAGAGAGGGGTTCTTTCGTTATAGCGATAACGGAAATGAGAAATGTCAACATTCAAAGGAATTTCAATCTGTTACTTGGCGTAATCTAACCTAGCGCGAAATCAATTAAAAGTAAGGATGGCTTGATTTATGTAACTTACCTTAGTGCAAAAGTGATTAAATTTGTGTCAAAATTTATAATTTTAAAAAAGTTAGGATAAAGTGTAAATGTGTATAACTATGTATAATCATGCTAAATAGACTGTTTCAGATGAAAGAGAGACGAAATGAACTATCGAACATGAAAAATATATATGTATTTGTATAAAATAAGGATTGTTTTCATATGAATATGTCATGTTTATTACCATGTTTTTGAAAAATATATATGTCACCAATTAATCATTTATGTTAGAAATAGGATTGTTTTATAGATAGTAAGTTTTCATGTTATATAGATAATTATGTTTTTCAAATAGAAAGGAAGTAAATATGTAAAGAGAATAGAAAAATTTAAGGAACATAAAATTTTAAAATCTAAAAAAGGGATTTTAATGTCAAAATTTTAAGTTTTTGAGAGGGGAATTTGCAACGGTTTAATTGAACCGCCTGCAAGGAGCAATTTTGGAAAAGAGCTAAATTCCAAAATTTCAATTAAATCAAATAATAATTGTAGAAATGACAAAAACATTTCTAAAAATAAAATAACACATGTAAAGTTAAAGGGAATATGTAAGTTAGCCAAGCCAAGGTCACGCGCCTTGACAGGAAATATCTAGCGTTCCGGATTGAACATGAATTCGTCCATATGTTTCTAATGCAAAAAACATCAAAATCCGAAAACTTAAATTAAAATGATATAATCGTGTAGAGCTAGGAAAACCTAATAATAAATAATAAGAGAATAAACTCGTCAAATTAATAATAAAAAAGTTATAGCCATAATAAAACGTCATAAAACATAAAAAACCCTTAAAATAAAGAAATTCCAAAATCTAATAATAACAACGCATAACCATAATATAAACTAGAAATAAATAAGACTCGAAATCAAAATTTAATAAAAGACCATAAAGTAATTAAATAATAAATAACCAAAAATGCAGAAAGTACCGTAACTTGTGAAACCCAGAAGCGAGGAAGAAGAGGAAAGCAGTTTTGGAACTTTCAGCATCAGAGGAACAACTTGCAAAAAGAAGATTTTCAAAATTTCCAAAATTGGAAAAACTAAATTTTGAAAACTTACGAAATTTTCAAATCTCCGTAAAAGAAAAAATATACGTCGTATCGCTACAAATGAAGATGGAAAATCATCAGGGAAAAAAGGGCTTCAAAATGAAATCACCCAGAAGAAGATCGAGCGAAGCGAACGGGATATATGAAGAAAAGAAGAATTCGCAAGTAAAAAATTATAAATTTCAGGAATCAACTTGTCTTGAACGTCGTGCGCATAGTAGGCAGTAGACGCATGGAAAGGGAAAGTTACCAACTTCAACACAAATCCACCATAAGAAATTAAACTAATTATAACAAATAATAATAGGAATAGATAATTTAAAATAAGAAAAATAGACAAACAATAGAAGAATAAGCCAAGGAAAGTTCATCGTAGTGCAAATAAATAAATAAAATTAATTAAATTGTGAAATAAAACAGTAACAATAATCAGTGAAGGTTGGCCACACTGAAAGGCCTAAAATTCGACGAGTTAACTTTCTTCAAGTTAATTCGACAATCTCGTTTAGTACCAGCTCCAGGGAAGTCTTCTAATAGCAGCTCCAGGAAAGATCACCAACTTTACTCAAGTCTGAACAGGAAATCGTCGTGAAAATATTGTCAACGCTCTGTACTTCGCCAGGTTAATAACGGTGCCTACAGAAAGGATCGGCCTTGCAGGAGACAACGTGACATCCTACAACAGCTTAGTAGAAGAGATCTTCACTACGGACTCCGGCAAACATTCTTCTAGAATTTGTCGTCATCAACAGATTCTTCGAGAACTGGACTTCGAGATATTCTAGACAACTCTCAGAAAACATCTCCAAGATCCTCAAACACTCTCAGAATCAGGACGAGCGGACTTGTGCACTCCACAAAACAAGGTACTGCATAAATCAAGCTTTTTTAATAAATAAAATATTTTTTAATAAACTTGAATTACGTCCAAAATTATTAAACTCAATAAAGTTAAATAATAACATTTTAAAGACAAAGTAAAGTCAAAATAAAGCCAATTTTAAATTCATTCAAATAAAGAGATATAAAATACAATAAAATTCGAGTCCAATAATAAAGCAAAAGTAACAGATTGGAAAGGAATAAATAATAGGATTCATATTTATGTGTATTAGAATAAGAATATCAATTGTTAGTTTTAGTTATTGTTAAAATTGTTTAATATAGTAGATTTTCAGTTTGTTAAAAGAGAAAGCATTTAATATAAATTGTCAGAAAAGGCGACATTTATTGTTGTAAAAGATTCGAAAGAAATCCATTGTTTCTCAAAATAAAAATTAAATTGTAGACTCTTAAATAAATTTGTTAAATTTCATTGTTGAATATTTTAATTAAATCTAACCCATTCAAAGAAACTCATTACATTAGAAAGAAGAAAAAGTAAGTGCTCACCAAGTATAAAGTTAAAAATTCAAAACAGAGCAAATTTTGGTGTTAATGAATTAAAGAGCTCCAAAGGGCACACCCTTTGAAAAAGAGTCTGGAGTTTTAAGAAAGGTAAGCTAGTATAAGAAGTGAATATATTAATATAGTAAAATTTCCTGTGTTAGCATAAGTTGATTAAAATAAATTATTCTTGTGTGACATAAGGAATCAAGAGCCTTATCAAAACTATTAAACTGCGAAAGAATCACTCTCTATTAGAAAGTAGATCGCGGGGTTGTAGTTGGGGTACGGTCTTGCAGCGAGTGCTGTCCCCGTTGAGTGGCTGTCTGTCGAAGACGAACCAGCCAGTGGGGGGGGGGGGTGCGTTGCAACAGACACATTCTCTCTGTCGGTTGATACCTACACAACAAAGTTCTATATTATCAGAGCAGAATATATGCAGACGGCCGGTTTATTGAACATTGTAAAAACTTTATTGTTTACCTGTTTTAATTTTCGAATAATCGTTCCTAATACATAAAAGCACGATAAAACCAATATTATGGAAGACAAAATTCCTAGAAAGTATTCATTTCAACCCAGAACATAAATATATATATATATATATATATATATATATATATATATATATATATATATTTTTTTTAATTTACATTTTTGTGATTTATCTATTAAAATGCAACAATACACAACAAATAGCTTAAAAAATTAATTACACTTAATGTTATTTTCTGTAAATAAATCAGAATTTGTATGAGATATGTCTGTGTTTTACAATTACAGTTTGTGTCTCTTGGGAACTAATTTTGTTGGTAGCAATCATGAAAAATACTGAAACCTAATTAAACATCATCGCATAAAGCAGAAAAACAGTATTTTAAATATATTGAATATTAAATTTAAAATTGGTTAGAATTTTTCTGTATTTATAACAAAATTCTGTGTTAAATAGTAAATACTTAATGAAGTGCAATTAAAGAATTATAGATGTTATATAATTTCTAACAGAACGAAAAAATATAAATTACCCTGTAGACAGGTGGGTGGTCTGCAAGATTCAGTGCACTTTACAGTATTGTAATAAACATGTAAAAAAATCGTATTGTAAACATGTCAAAAACTAAAATAGGGTAGTACGTGAAGTTATTGCACAAGTTTCCCTTAAAAAATTGAAAACAGAGTTGTAATACTAACGTAAGAGAATATATTAATGTAAGATTCTTTAATATATTTCAACATTTCTATTCCTTTAATATGGATGTGTTTGTTCTAGAGCTAGGAAAATTTCACAAATAAGTTGAATATAATTTAAAACCGTTTCGTTTCTAGGATATTTAAAAGAAAGGAATACAATTGAGTTATGTTTAAACTTATTTATAAATTTCCTTAGGTAGCGTTTATTATTTTTAATAATAATAATAAATGCATTAATTAAACCAAAGAAAAATTAATATTACTACATTAAAATCAATGCCCAGATGGCATGACCGAGGTCGTCTGACAGAGTAGCGAGTTTTTAATTACCAAATTTGATTTAATATAATTAAACTGATTAAAATTTAATATATTAACACTTACATAGATGTATAAATAAAAATAAAAATAACTCTCATTACCCATTACAAATAAAAAGTAAATAAATATAAGCATGTGAAGCAAAGCAAAAGCAAAACAAAAATAATAAGTACACCCGTACTAAAACTAACATTCAAAATTTACAAATTTACGTTAATGTTTAACAAATTTCCCAACTGAGTAAATCCATATCAAGTAAACTAACATCTGTATGCACAAAACAGAAGAAGAAAGATAAGCACTTCCGTCTAAAAAGAAAATTATTCAATAATTAAATTCAAATATCAAATTATCTAGAATAAGGAAATAAATAAATATCTGGTGCAAATCAAAAACAATAAATAGAACCTGGACCAAAAAACTAACATACGAAAATTCCAAATTGCAAATAAAACTTGAAAAAATCAAAATAACATAAAAATAAGTTAAAATTCCCAACCATATAAAAACAATTTTAAATAAACTACCAACTATATATATATATATATATATATATATATATATATATATATATATATATATATATATTGAAAAGGGGGAAAAAGGTAAGCACATTTGTCTAACAAGAAAAATTATTCAATAATTAAATTCAACTATCAATCTATCTCCATATTTTTTAGCCTCCCATATGTAATTCACTAATGAAAACCAGTGTTTGCCGTTCAAATATTCCACAACAGCCTTCCTTGACAGCTTACCATCGCCCAGCCATTTTCGCCGTATTTCCGCCAGGATAGAACAAGAGCCCAAAAAATGCTCGGCATTCTCTATATCACCCGAATTACACAAGGAACATCTAAGCTCATGACTCTGCGGTCTGCAGTTCAGCATTAATTGCCCACACCTGGCCTTAAAAATTGTATTTATAATTGAGCGAGGGTACCCATCTCCAATATAAGACTTATCTCCCAACGAAAGTGACAATTCTTTGTAGAGAGTGTTAAACTCTGCCTGCGTTGCCCTTTCTAACCAAACACAACGCTCTTCCTCCCTTACTTTCGCTGAAATCTCCCGCAATTTCTCCCGCCATACTCCAATTTCCCTATTTTTATACTCGAATACATAATTATATCTCAGACCTAGATCCTTCCAAGCACTGTACCATCCGACATTTTTTTCCACTACCAACAATGCCACTCGCTTTGTCAGTCTCTCGTCTGCTAACTCAAATGTACGAAACACAAAGCTACAATGCAGATTAAAGAATAAGTGCCACAGCAAATCCACTCCCGTTTCTAAATAAATTACGTAATTAGGTGTCGAAATCTGTAAAACCATACATTCTTTTTATCGCAAACCGTTGGAATTTTTCTAGCTCTTCCAATCGATACAATCCCCAAGTCTGTGCTCCATACCCAACTATAGCCCGACATATCGAGTTAAATACCGTCCACTTAGCCGAAATATATATGTCATTTTTAGCAAAAATACTGCTATACATCCTGTTAAAGGCAAACTTCGCTGTTGACACTCTCTTTCCCATGATCTTTAAAATTTAGATTAGATTTTAGAGTAACTCCTAAGTATTTAAATTTATTTACAACATCAACCCGTTCACCCTCCCAATACCATTTTACCCGCGTTGACAAACTTCCACCACGTCTAAATACCATAATCTTAGTTTTTCCCCTATTTACAGTAAGTCCCCATGTGTTACAATAGATTTTAAGTTTACTAAGCATCTTTTGTAATGATACTGGTTTATCCGCAAACAGTACTATATCATCAGCATAGAGGAGTGACCTGACCGAAATATTACCAACAACTACCCCCCCCACCCAACTCCTCATCCAAATCGTTCATAAACAATGAGAATAAAAGCGGCGAGAGAAGACAGCCCTGTTTTACACCGATACCAACATCAAATTCCTGCGACAAACCTTGTTGACACCACACACGAGATACAGTATCAGTATACAACGATCTCAATACTTTCAAAAATTTAAATGACAAACCTATGCTATGCAATTTATAGAATAGTGCATTTATCAAAGGCCCCCTTAAAGTAAACAAAACAGCAATAAACCCTGTTGCCTTTGGTGTTCAATTTTAAACTAACAATATTCACTAAAGTAAAAATATTATCATGGGTCGAATATCCCTTCCTAAAACCCGCTTGGTTTTCATTTAAAATTTGACCGATTGACCCATTCAACTAACCGATTTAATAATATTCCTGTGAGCAATTTAGCATTCACATACATAAAAGAAATACCCCTGTAATTTTCAACTTTAGCTGTGTCACCCTTTTTATGTATTGTAAAAATAATAGCTCTCTTAAATGCTTTAGGAACCTCACTCTTATCATAAACATTGTTAAAATAATCCATTAATAAATTTAAAAACTCTCTAGGAGCATACTTATAAAATTCATATGGTATTCTATCCATCCCCTTAGCTTTGTTGTGTTTGGCTTTAATCAAGACATCTTGTAATTCCTTCAAAACAATTGATTTATCTAAAATTTCATCCTCCACGAAATACAGGGCGTACAATATATCATCGTCATTTACACATGTATTAAATAAGTTCATAAAATGATCGATCCACTCGGTAGGAGAAATATCAGCATTAGTGACAAAAGACCCCCCCCCCTTAATTATCTTTACACAATTCCAAAAATCTTTCGAATCCTTAGCTTCATTAAAAGCTCGAATAACATTATTAAAGAAGTATTCTTTTTTGTGTTTACACAAATACTTATATTTTTTTAAAGCATGAACGTAATCACACCGCACCAAAGTGGAATTAGTTTTCCGGAATAAATTCAATAAATTAAAAAGTTTTTGCCTCGCCCTTTGACACTCTCTATCGAACCACCTTTGTTTCCCTACAACCTGCTTATCTCTGTTTGTTTTGCTACTATTTAACTTAGTCCTATCGCTTGAGTCAACAGCCCCGCATATAATATCCGATATTACTTCCAATGCTATGTTTACATCTTGAGATAATTTCCCTTTGGTTAGAACCGCATTCCTAACAGCTGTTTTATACTTCTCTTCCCCCCTCATCTCCCATTTTAATTTTGGCATAATCGGTAATAATCCATTTGTTTTACTAAGGTTCATACCGTCATTTCTATCCGACACTAACTCCAATACTAACGGCATATGCTGTGAAAATATCTCTTTTCCTACCATAAACGTTTTTAATATTTTTTTTTTACGCTTTCATTTGACATACAGCAATAATCTATCACCGACGCTCCTTGTCGACTTACAAACGTGTAATCCCCACTACTATCCCCTTCTGCACGCCCATTCAAAATTACTAAATTGTTATTGCCACACATATCCAGAAAATACTTTCCTTTCTGATTTGTAACGCAATCCTTGGAATGTCTTTTACCAGCAACACTCTCGAGCTCCAATTCTTCTGGCAGAAACTGTTCGTCGCCTGTCCTAGAATTGCAGTCACCAATTAAAATAAAGTTGTTTGTATCCCCATAAATATCCAAGAAATTAACTAATTCTGTAAAATCTGATTCCCAGTCCAATAAATTCTCCCCTGAAAGGTATACAAAAACTAAAAAATATTCTTTGTTATCGATTACTATTTTTACCAATGTTTTTCCACCAATTTTCTCAAAATTACAAATATTTTTCAACTTCTTTTTATACCCTATCACTAGTCCACCCTTAGCCCTCCCACGGACAGCTTCCCTCTTTACTGGATCCCAACTCAGCTCAAATTCCGTAACACAACTACCATACCTCTCAATTACAAATTTCTCCACAAAGGTCTCCGCGATGCAAAAAATATCAAATTTTGCAATATACTTAAAGAAAGACACGTGCTTACCTTTTAATCCTGCAATATTATAGTAAAGAACAGAAAACTGTAAACAAGACAGAGGTTGGGTATATACACACACATTTTTCACACCACTTTCACTCTGACAGACACTTCTCTTTCACTTGCTCTTCTTCACGGAGTCATCATTCAAAACTTTCATCACTAAGTCTCCCACATCGTGTCCCAGAAGTTGTATCAGCTTTTGGCTGCCACCTTCTCCTCCCAGCATCAAACGCTTATCCTCAAGTCGAAACGCGTAATTTTCCACTATGAACTTGTCTTGCACCACTAGCATACCCTTATTCGGAGCCACTTTAATTAATTCTCTCTTCAACTGGAAAAATTTTGCCCTTGTTATTCGAGTGTCTTTACAAAAATCCCTGCTCACAAAGAAATTAGTCCCCTTAAGTTTCCCAGCGTTAAACAAAACACAGTTAAAATCATGGTCATCAGGTAGATGCGCTACTATGGGACCATCTCTTCTTATTGACCCCAAGGGATGAGCTCTTACAAGCCCCAGGGGATCCAAATCTCACTCCTTACGCCAAGCACGTTTACACAGAAATCTTTCACAATCGTGACACAATCGGCCCTTTCATCGTGCGTTAAACCTCTAAATATAATGTTATTTCTACGGTTTCTGTTTTCTAAATCATTCAGTCTATATATAATCGTAGAGTTTGTCTGTTTCATCCCCTTTACTTCCTCTTTCAATGCTTTATTTTCCTCCCACAGTCTACCGATTTCTGTCATCAGACTCTGTATATCACTTTTTGTAACCAACTTTTCGAGCTTTTTATACAACAATGTGTCCAACTGCTCTATCACTGCACCCATATCCATGCTTTCTTCCAGAAGTCGATCACTTGTAGATTTCTTCACAGTCTTTGGTTCAACCTACTCCGGAGACGTCTGAGATCGGCTACGTTTCCCACCGGACGTTGTTGAAAAATACTTTTTAATATTCTGTGACATATGCCAACACCAAAACTCGCATCACAGTAACTTTTTACTCGAAATAAAATAATTATTTCACCAAGCTTAATTTAAACTAAATTCTTGCAGGAACCAGCATAACAGATAACTTGTTTTATATCATCCACACAGTGCTTGCACAGTAGAGATAAGAGAGCCACAAACTACGTCCTTACTGTTTGACTGCCCGCTCGCTACTCTTCTTTATTTATTATTTTATTGTTTATGTTATTGTTTATTATTTTTATGCCCAACAGAAGTAACACTCAGACAAGGTGGTGTTATTATTTATTCTGAAATTTTAAATCTTTATGTAAAAGTTAAGTGAACAGATTTTTACAGTTGTCTTGTTTCAAATGCATTTATGGAAGCAAATAATATTATAAACAATAAAAAGTGAAAGTTTTAACTAAAATATAATCGTCCGTAGCAGTTCACAAATAACACGGGTCGATGCTAAATATATAATATTAGGCCTTATATGTGTATTGTTTGCACATTTGTGAAAAGTATCAATTTATAAGCTAGTAGATTTTCAATAAAAGAAAACAATTGAAAATTCAAAACAATCTTGGATTCATTACAAATAAAAATTGCAGCAATTCTCTCTCTTGGAAAATATCCAATAATAAATAATGTCCACCGATTTTATCCATTGGAGCAACTCACAAAAAAATATCGAATTTAAACAAATTTTGCACACATTATGTAAAAAGCCTTGGTTATTATAATACTCGCGGATTATAAATCAGTTCCATCGCTATACTCCGTATTTAAAATTACAGTCACTTCCACTTTATTTGGAAATTATGTTTGACAAATCAGATATAAGTATTTCACAATCAGACTTTTTGACAAAGTAAGAAATGAAAAGATAAAAAGAAAGGTGAAGAACAACATACCTGAACATACATATCTTCTTAATTTACTTGGTAGAGATAAACAATCTGAAATGGTTTTGTTATGTGAAGCTGATAACTCAATATGTATTGCTAAGGAATTCACTATTTGTATACTACCGAATCGCAACAGAATGAAAGGCAGAAATATAATTCAATGTAAGGAATGAGTTGGATTGGCAATAGAAAAAGGGATTTTAAATCTTGGAAGAACACAAGGGAAATGTCGTAAAGATTGTGAAGTAGTGGTGTTGTTACTCCCCACAAGTAAGAAATAAATAAATACGCCCTTACTGTCGAAAGATCCTGTATTATAGAATTGACGGTATTTAAAAACTATAGACGTTTTAAGTTATAGTCGGCTACAAACATTTTATGTTGCATTAGATTTAAACATAGCTTTTATGATGAGTCAACCGCTCTAAATATTTTGTGGAAATATTTGATGAATCATCTTCTGCTACAAACTTTTAGAAAACAGAGGGTTTATAGAATCACCTGATAACCTGTGCAAACCTCGTCAACTAGTTAAACGTAGTGCGAAGTCACAGAACTAGTCTCTCGAAAGAGAGTTCTTATTTAGCAGCTTAAACAAAGCGAAGACAAATGATTTTCTTTGAAACAAGTTCAAAACTCACCATTAATCTTTGCCATTGTTCAGTAAACAATGTATGTGTTGTCAGTAACAAAACTCTTGAGATTAAATTTAATGATTTATTCCTTCGTCAAGACGCAAAATTATCTAGAAATCACATCATCCCAGTCGTATTCAATTTGTGTTTGTAATGTTATGTTATTGAGTCAACCTATTTTATTCACATATTTAAGTCGGAGCGTTAGGCTAGAATTTGGTGTGCATCTATACAACTTAATTTGTAAATGGCGTTTTACAAATAAAATCCAATATCAAATTACAGTATTATTTATAATACAGTATATATTTCTTTTAATTAATCAATCTCTGTTTTTGTTTAAACTGCAAAGGTTATGATACATGGCATTAAAAATAATTAGTTGTGGGTTGGAAACCATAGATTGAAACTCAAAAAAACAATAAGCAACCAATTTTTATCTACCATTATTGGATACAATAGTAATGAATACTATAAAGTGAAATTTTATAAAAATATAAGAAATTATGGACGGATAATTAATGGCAATCTGGTTTGAACAGAATCTGTTGCTTCATTGCATAACAAGGTATTTTCATGAATACATTTCTTAAATAAAATTAAAACCTATTTAATACTTTAATATCAGTTATCAAATCTTGAATTATGCATTATTTCACAAACTGTTGATATAGCTAACAATTTGTTAAGTGTACAAATATTTTTCATGATTTACTTTTTTTCATTTACAACAAAATGATTGTGATATACTTTATTTAAACCAATATTTCTTTAAACACATTCGAATTTTAATAGGAAAACCAACTTAATAACCGAGTTTTTTTTTGTTTGAAATGTAAGTTCGAAAAAGAGGTGAAAAAGGAAACAATGATAATTATTTCAAAGAATGGAACAGTCATCCTTACCTGGAACTATAGAACTCGTTACCATTTATATTCAAAATGGTGCTAAATTTACAATAAACACTTAAAACTTACTGTATTTATAAACCGAATATGATGTTGGTCTTGTTTTGAAGAAATGATTGCATTGTACAGATGATGATCGAATGATCTTGTGAACGTTATCCCATTTATTGTATTTTCTTTGGTTAATTGTTAACTGGAAAACAATTTAATACAAAATGTACATTATTATTGCTTTTATTATACTCACGATTATGTTTTATTAAATAAGTGATTATAAACTTTATTCGATATTTTATTTTAGTTTTTTATTTTAATCATGAGTTTCTCTGTTTTATTTTTTGATCATTTTATTTTAAGTAATATTAATTTAATTTATGGATTTATATTTATTTCGTAGTGTTCTGTATTAACTGTATTGTAGTATTTCTTAGTAGTATTCAATAAATGTTAGAGACTACCTGATATTCTACTTAAATATAGGTATCTTTCTCACTTGCACTTAATATTGCACTACTCGTATATATTTAGAATATAAAGTACACATTGATCAGTGAACTATTCGTCTTACGTCAATTAGTAATATATAATAATATCAAACATTTTGCTTTTGATGTATTACGTGTTATTAGACAATGTTTAATAACTTATTTTCGTTATTATTATTATATTATTAATGATGTAATGCGAAAATTCTTAAAAGGTGAAATACAGAAACATAACGGATGAACCATTTGAACCTCTGATTGCTGTTTTCATTTAATCTCCTATAAGTAGATGCTTTTGATTATCTATTTTGAACCCAAAATTAGGATTAGGAAAAGCTTTATTTATATTCCTCACTCGTTATTAGCCAATATTTTAACATAATTGATAATTGTTTAATATTAAACAATTAGTGCTAAAGAAATGTCGAGCAAAGTGTTTTCAAACAACATGTTGATAAAATTTTTCGTTATGTTGTGGTACTCGGTCTGGATCGGATATTGACCGGGATTGTAGGGGATCCCATCAAGTTAGTTAAAAAGTTGGTAGTCCGTACGTCATTTACTACCACAAGTAAATGTTATTGTTATTATTTATTAATACAATAACACATTGGTTATGTTGGATTTATAACCTAACCTAATATTTTTTAAGATCTGAATGATTAAAATGAATGGCTCATAAAGAAAAAGTCACCACAACTATAGTAAGACATGGAAACTTTATACTTTTAAATTTCTCACGAAACACTTAAAGAAATTAGAATCTTAAATTTAAAAGAATCACTTAAATTAGACAGTTCAAAAGGTAGAAATAACTAAATATACATTTGTTTATTTATAAAATCTTTTAGTTTATCAAGAAAAATATTTCAGCAACAAGATAAATACATAAATCACTGCCTCACCTAAAGCTAATTAGTATTAATAACATTCAAATGTAATTCAAAGTGAAACGTTTTGAAGAGTTACAGAAACTTTTGAAGAATCTTACGTGTCTATGATTATTTCTAGCTCATATCAACTTGCTTTACATACGAATGAATACATAATAGACTAAGTTCCTAGAATAAAGCGGGAAAGTGAAATACATTTAGTCCTCCATTTCCTTTATTAAATTACTTTAGGAATATTTACTGACAAATTTAAATTTATGTTGAATATTCTAAGCATTGTGTTACCTCGTAGTCAATCTGAACAACTACTTTGACGTCTTTTGTAACAAACGGAAAAACATTCAGGTTTATACAAATGAAATAGGACAAGATAGGTGTAACTTTTGTTTACGTTCCTTATTACACAACAGAAAAGCAAATATTATAACAAAACAAATTTAGAAGTTACGAAACTACAAACAGTAAAATGAAAAAATATGGCGACGAAATGAACATGTAGGTTGACTTTCATTTTTGAATATTCAAAGTGACTTAAATCTATAGCTATTACTTAGTGAAATAAATTAATAACCTCTACTAGTAATAAAATATGATATCTTAATTGATTATAATTACACTATTTATGTAGATCGTACTTTAGTTTGAAAGATCAAAATTAATTTGTTTTATTAAATTACGTCTTTATCAAAAAATAGATCGACTAGCTTTTTGAAAAATGTTGATATCTTTATATATATAAATTGGTTAGAACCGATTAAGTAAAAGTAATGATGTGTTACGTTTGATTACAATTATTTCTGTGATATCTAAAATAAATGGAACTGTTATGAAGGGGTTCTGAGTTCACTTAGTTCAGCAAGATGTCCGACAGAATTTGCATAGTCTTATATTATTACTTAGTTGTCCTATTATTAAAAACAAAATAAATATTGATAAAAGCTACTTGTGTATTACTTTTCTGATTCTGTAAGTATAATTTTAACTTAGAATTATGTTATATCATTTTATAACTTTTAAAATATTAAATATTCAAAACCAATTAAATAAATGAAAATAAATAAAAATTTGGCTTTATAACATAAATCCTTTACTTTATTTATGTAGATGTAAACTAATCTACATCTTTTTAGCACTTAAAACTAGTTACAGAATTATTTTCAACTTAAATTATAATTATAATAACTGAAAATAAAATTAATAATTTTAATTTTCAATTTCATTAAATACAATTTTATACATTTTAGTTTCTTAATTATTTAACATAAATTTACAAACTTTTAGTTTGATATTAGGTACTGTTTTTTCTAAAGAAACAGTTATAAAACTCTCATAAAATTTCCCCTCTCATAAGACACAACTTAGGCTAAATATTTTACATTTTTCTTAAATTGTGCTCAACATTTATTATTATTATACAGTGTATCCATTTTATTATAAATTTAAAATTTCCTTCTGTTATTTTCTATATTCTAGGTTTAAGTTTTTTATTAGTATAATTAAGTATATTAACAGTTTTTTTAAATTTTTTAATGTTTTAAATTAAGTTTTCTCACCCTGGAATTATCTCCACATCTCTAACTAGTGTTTAGACCTCCTCTTTTAGTTTTACAATGTATTATTTCTTTATTCCGATTGTTTAAAATGGTCAAATGAGTAATTTAGTTTTGATAAATAAAGTTTTTATTGTATCTGTGTTGCTGATTTTGTGTTATAGTTTATATTTTAATTTTTCGTTAACAATTTGTATATTGAAAAGGATCTTAACATTTGATTTCTTAAACCTTGACTTTGCCGACAGGACTGTCTGAGAGGTGTAGTCTCAATTCATTATACAGTACTTCGTTAGCTTATTAATCTTTCCAATGTAAAAGTGTATTCAAACGACCCTATTATTTAAATTATATATTAAGTACATTTAAAATGAAGTTACATAAGACATTTTAAAATAGTGATCATTTAGTAAAAACCAAACTTAAAATGTGTATAAAATTTTAACCGATAAAATTGTTCAGAACATTGTAAAAATCCGTATTTTGATAACTGTCAAAAACGTTAAAAAAATTCTGTTACTAGAATGAAAACTCCACGAAAACGATTAAAAACCAACTCTTTAGAAGGCGAATGACATTCACTTTTCACTCCCCCAAATCTTCCAGTATGTAGGAATGCGGACCAGTAAAAAAATTAATATTTGCTTTAAGAATATACCTGACCACAAACAGATAGGTGGATAGAGAGAAGAAATCTTTCTAAAAGTATCTAAGTACTGAAATTTCGTAACTGTTTTATAATAAAAGATAGTTGAAATAGTTGCTATCGATATTTTAATAAAATAATAATAATTTAATAACTCCAAATAAAATAATAAATATATATATAGCAGAAGGTAGTCTATAATAAATTTGCAGGCAACAATGTTACACAAATTATATGTGTTTCTGTATTGTTAACAAATATTAATTATATTTAATGTAACAGTATATATTTCTTGTTGAAACTCCATATTCAAGGATTAAATAAAGCAATGAAGGTATATATATATTGTAACGAAATAGAGGGCTCCCAAAAGGTCAGTGCTCCGCAGGCAATAAATTGTGAAGAGTTGAAAGGGTTGACAACTAGAAAAAAATTATTCTAAAGTCAGTCAGTGACCACAAGGAGTCAAATAAAACATTCAAAAGTCCAATGCCTTCAACCGAAATTATTTAAAAAGGACCAATGAGAGGAGTTGCATCATTTATAAAGTAACGTAAAAGATTTAAAATAAGACAATGAAGGCAGAGGATCGGAATAAAGCAGTTTGAAAATAAAAATTATAAATAAGGGTAGAAGAAAAGCGCAAGGGGTCTTTTTGGTGCCGAACTTATTGAAGAAGGTTGTTCCAGAGATAGTGTTCTTAGTAGCAAAAAGAAAAAAATGTTGTGAAAGATTTAGCCGAAATCAACCGTCGAATTTAAATAGTAACTGCGTGGTTTTGTACAATTGTTCGAAGTAAAATTAAAAGACAATCGTCGTTTATAAGTTAAAAAGAGTCGTCGTCATAAAAGTGTGTGAGTAATAGCGTCGTTCTACAAATGTTTGAACAGGAATAATCATTGAATAAATTAAAAAGTAATCGTAGTTATAAAAGTGTGTGAAAATAAAAGTGTATGAAGAAAAGAAGATTCGTCGAAAAGATTAGGGCAAATCAATCCATCTACTTGCAGTCTACGCGGGAACCACGTTCAAGGAACCTGGAACATTGGAACTGTAATGTAACTTCAGAGTCGATAAGTACAAATTATTGGACAATATCAATTAAACAAACTACCACCAAATTTTATTTATATTTAAGTAAATTATAGTCACCAAAGAACCTAACGAACCCTTAAAGAGAAAGTAAATTAAATTAATAAATAATAAATTTCAGTTAGCCGGAGCATTTTATCAAAATAGTTCAAAGTAAAAAATATAAATAAAAATTCTGATGCACTCTAATTTCCTTATTTTAGGTTAAGACATTGTAGAATAACTAACTTGTATTTATCTATGTACTTAGAATAAGTAGTAGATTAAGATATTATTGTATAATTATTAAGTGCATCAAGTTAAAAAGATAATTGTTTTTATTGTAAATGATTTTTTTAAATTTAATTTTGCAATTAAGGAAAGAGTTAAAATCTACATGTTTCAAAGTTATTTATTTTGTTAACATTGGCACGAATAACGTGCGTATATTAAGATTTGTTATAATATATATTTCAAATTTTTACTTTTAAATAATTTCCATGTTTTATTTTGTATTCAAGAAAAATTGGTGTAATTTTCAGTGTAATTTGTTTCAAACCAATCCCGCCAACTACACTCAAGTTGGGAATGACACCTTAAGCTTCTCATCAACTAATTTAAAACTAGTTTCAATGTAACAGCAGATATTTCTTGTTGAAACTCCATATTTAAGGAATAAATAAAGCTAAAGTTTCTAAATTATTTTAATAATATAAATGAGCTACAATTATTTCGTGTTGCGAGCAACACAGCTTGTCCGATGATGCCACAAGGAGAAACAATTGTAGCTCATTTATATTATTAAAATAATTTTGAAACTTTAGCTTTATTGCTTTAATAATCATTAAATATTAATCAGTTTTGACATAGTTTTTGCAAAATTAGGCAGTTTTTATTTAAACCGTACTTGCGTTTTCATGTGTTATGATTATCTACGCAATACGGAAATTAGCTTAAGCTAAGTTTACACTGGAATATTTACTTATTAAATTATATATTTGTTTCTGTTGATTTTGTATTATTTTAATTGTAGATTGCTTTTTAAAGTGTAATAATTTAAAATGTAATTTATTACTAATCGGTAATACTTCTTTGTATAAGGTGATTACACTTTTGTTGCTTAATGCTTTATTGCTTTAATATTACTTGCCCTATTTCCAAGACGACTTCTATCATTCAATAATTTAGACTTCGATAAAATTAAAACAACTGTGTTGAAAAGTAACGGAATGTATTTGAAGTTATGTAATAAAATTTTCACTAAAATTGAAACATGGTAATTTAATATATCAAAATTGTAACTTTTTGGTGTAGTGACGTCTCTATATTAGAAACATAAACAGCAGTAGATCATTATTTTAGTTGAATTTTAGGGAAACTTAGATCCTACGTTTCACTAAGAAACAAACCTTAGATTGAAAAAACAAAACCAACAATAATTATTTCAAGTTATCATACCAACAGCAAGCACGTCATAAATTATTGATTCTAAATTATTTTTTAAAAGTAAATGGTATTCAACTTCTCGAATTTTAAAATGTATTTATTATTAATTACTGTACTGAAATAACTTCATTTAACACAATATTAGTACGTTGTATTGAAAGGATAAAGGGACGATGAAATTCCAGATTTTTTTTTTGTTATTGCAAATCGACAAGTTTGATTGATTGTACTTGTTACTGTGAAGTCGTGTAATGTTGTTTATAAGTTTAACATTAATCGAATGTGCTATAATTCAGGTAACTGTGTAATGGAATGTACAGGAAAAAATTAGTTAATAGACTTAACCCCTGAATTTAGAAATGAGAAACAAACAAATATCTAGGCAACTATATTACCTAAAATAATAAACACAAAGATGACAACAGTACAATATTGCATTTACCTTTATTCTACTCCCAGTATTCCAGTATATATTATTCTATACCAATAATGTAATGAACATAATTTATACGTTTGAACTTGTGAGCCAATTTAAAAACACATTTACTGTACTGCAAACTATTTTACCTAGCTAATAATATTCAGTGCATTTTACAATTGTCTTCACAAAGTTAAGAAATATCAAGGTGATAAGTAACATCCAATCCGATTTATATTATAAGAGGTTATGTATAATCTGTCATACTAAAAAAATAATAATAATATCTGTGCGTTATAGTTTGGGTCTGATTAATATGTTTTCCTGTAAAACTACACGAAATTATTTCAACTACAATTATCAGTAACTACAACTTATTACCAGAATAAATTATTACTGTGTTCTTATTCGGATTTATTTTCCCACAAGAGCCTGTAAAAGAACTTTGTGAACTAAAAACGACTTGTAAAGCACTAATGAAGATTTCCTGAGTTTTAGCGTCGTAGAACCTTTTATTTTTTCACAGTATAGCACACTATCACAAAAATTAGATTTTTATTGTATTTATTATACAACAATTTTAGTCTTAGTAAATTATCACCTAATTTATAAATGGTATACTTTCTCATAAATAAACCGACTCAACAAGTTTCGTGTTGTTGATATTGTCTACCTCCTGATGTTGTTAGTTGCTAAGATGTGTGTAGAATCTTCATAGCACTTCAATAACAATTTGGTGTTTGTACTCTAATCTCCAGGACGGACGATAAAATGAGAGCAAATTAGTCTTATACCGGGATCAAAAGAGAAACGAAATAGAGACAAACTTTCCCTGCTTGGTCTTTTTGTTCTGCACTATTTCAGGCCTATGAGAAGATACTCATTATCTGGACATTATTTCAGACTGCCTACTTTATGTATAATGTACTGTTTACTTTTCCCAAAGTTTAAAATTTGAAAACTTATTACAATACAGACCAGAACGTACATATGGTGATCATAAAGTACTTTCAATGACTTCTGGTACGTTGTTGTAAATTTTGAATATTTAGTTGTCACTAAGACCTTTACAATCTAGTTTGGGATCTTATAAAACAAACTAATTACAGTAACGATAATTTGAGTTTAAATGGAAAGAACATTTAAATAATGTATTATCTACTCTAAAATATTAGTATCGACCTAATATGGATAAGAAAAATGTCTTTACTTTGATTAAAATTGTACATGGACTTATTAATAAACTGTGTAGTAGTTATATATTACATGTCTTATATATTTATAACGAATATTGATGGTTTTTTTATTTCACGTGTTTTTATAAATATATATTTATATTATATTTAAAATTTGGAAATCCAGTAAAGGGTGATCAAAGCAAAATGTTTATATCGACACTTTTAACTTTTATGGTTGTTTATAATATGTATCAGTATCTGTTTTTTCTCTCTTTCCCGCTATGAAACGTTTCTTTTTATTATCTGTACATTCGCCGAACTAACTTCCAGTTCAATTAAAATTGTGTCACAATATCGCCCTGTTGGTACAAATAGCATTATTGGATCTATAAACTTAAAATCACAATAGCACACCAAAACAACAGACAAAATAACAACATTTAAGAAACAGACAGGAAATAACTTAGACAAGAATAAATACTCTGTGCGCATAGAGAAACTTAACTCTATTTTAGAGACTGAGAGATAAACTGACGGAAAGCATTATTAATTATTACACACACAGATCTGGCGAGCGCAGATGAGAGGTTTTTTTAAAAGACAATGGCGTAGATTGGTGTACACAGGTGGCGATTCTGATCAATATTCCACTTCCCACTTCCATTTGAAATACTAATGGCAGAACAATCGTTACGACATATTGAAGTTTTGTAGCAGATGGTAGGAAATGCAATATCTGTAGTTTAAAATATAAGCAAAAATGTAATTCTAGTCCCTTCAAGGTTTGTCTGCATTTATCTTGTATTCGCCAAATTAGAAAATAAACAAACAAGCACACAAGCACGGATTATTTTAATATGCTTTCAAAAAACAAATAATTAAACATTTTCAAATTCCGGTTTGTGGTATAAATTATATATTTAATTTATTTGAATACCACGATATCTGAAAGATCCTCGCATTCATTTATGTTATTTACAAAATGTGCACTTTAAACAGTATCGCACTTAGTTTTAAAAGTATAATTAACAGTGTTGATATACATTATTTTAAAAATAATATTATTAATGACTCTAAATAGTTAAAATTATTCGTGTTCAATACAAAATCAAAACATCCCTGCCAGCATTTAAGAGGGACAGCCTTTTGCATATGTATGGATGATTTCTCCTCTTTATTAAATATTGTACAGAATTATATATGTAAATTAATTTTAAGTAGGCGGATAAGATGAAATGTTTAATTAAAAACTGATTTAGTGTTGGAATTATGAACTCTCAAATTTTAGATATACCCACAAAATTTGGAAATGTTGTTTTTCCACCACAATAATTTCTACTTACTAGGTGAATGTGAGAAGGTAACAGCTAAAACATATACTATTTACTTTAAAATGAATATTCCATAAGCAGAAGTCATTGGAATTGTTCCACTGAATACACGCAGAGAAATTTTGAACTTTGTATTGGAAACGAAAACTTTAATGTTTTTATAGTGGTTAATTATTTAAATTGAATAAATTTAAATAACAATTTGGTGAAAATATCTTTATAATTCTTTTAAGTAAACAACACAAGATTTCACGTAAAGATGTTTTAATTACGTCAAAATCATTATTGAAGTTTTTCAAGTCCTGGTTTTATGTCATTGTGATTTATTACTGTTTTAACAATAGTCTTTTCGGTATATTAAGTTTTTTGTCCCTGATACTCAAATGCCTAAAACCTCCCTGTCATCAATAAAAAAACAACATAAAAAATTGACGCCAAAGTCTCGAATACTCCAATAGCCTCAGGGTCGGGGAAGAACAAGAGTCTCTTAAGAATGAACCGACAGATAGATGAAGGAGAAGGATCTAACCCGGTGCATATCCAGCTAGGTTTCCTAGGTATTAGTTCTAGTAAAAAACTAAAAATATCCATATAAATAACACGTCAAACTATTATTTTTCCGTCTAAAACATACCTGAAAGTAACAAAAGTAAACGTTCCTACTTCTTCTAAATTTCAAATTTTACATATTATTTGAACATATTTTCTTTTTTTCTATTTACAATGTGGACTGACCAATTCATTTTCTTATTTTAGAGTTCACTTCAACATTTAAAATGATCAGCGTTCTCAATTGCGGCGTGTGTAGCCTACTTATTATTATGCGGACCTTGGTATACTGATTACAAATGTTATTAACATTGCGCATACCAAATTTAAATAATAATTTCAAAATATAACATTATTTTGTTTTAACACAAAATGCCCGACAGAACGAAGTGTCCCCGGACCTATATTCATATGATTTTTTTTTTTCATTTTTTGACCAGTAGAGGTAGTGAGCACATTATCTGAACACCAATAATATACAGCCCAGGTCATTGAATAGGGTTACAACTACATACTTTTCCACAGCTTTGAAATTGATTGTTATCATTGCTATTAAAATAAATCTACAAAACAATAGAGAGGGCTAATAGGTTATAATATTAATGAAATGTTTAACTATAATACAATATATTTTATTTAAAAAATATTTATATTAGAATATTATTAAATTGAATTAAAATAAAAATTCTGATTTTTTACAGACTTATATCGAACTTGTCCATGAATTTTTATACTTTAAATAAAACTTAAAAAGAAGTCTGAAAAAATATAAATAACGATAAGACAGAATTCTTATAGGTGAAATTAATGTTCATACCAAGTTATTTTAATTTCAGTGTCAAACATCTTTTAGCTTTACATTTAAAAGTTTAATTGTAGGAAAACATACACATCCCATACTGTAATCTGTGATACCTAGTTGTAATTTTTATAAAACAGCAGGACATTTTTTCCGTAGGCTAAAAAAACATTCTCAAAGTTGTGTTTATTATTCCTTTGACAACAATAACTTTCGTTTCCAATTTAAATTTTATTGAACACATCTTACTTAATACTTCACTCAATGATGATGCTCAGTAAATAAAAAGCGTAAAATAACGACTACAAAAATTAAGTATTTTTTTACTTGAATTAGAGTTTAATTTACTTATAAATAAAATTATACTATGTTTTTATCTCTTCATTCTGATAATACATAACTAAAAGAAATCACTCTTATTTCTGTTGGTATAAACCTATGGTAAGAAAAAGCGTTTTCATAAACGTCTTAAATTACACAGTTGTTAATTATTCTAACAGATTCATTGGTAGTGACTCTAAACAAAACCCAAACAATTATGTGGAAATTCGTCACATGTACATAATTGGTACAAAAATATTGAACAAGCTTTTATTATTTTAGATTTTAAATAACCGAGCGACAGAATCAGACTACTTCGAACTACTGATTCACAATCAGAAAACTATTAAGACGATGGTGAAGTTACAGTCCCTTAAACAGATTTTATCAAGAAACATAAAAAAAATTTAAATTATTTTAATACTTGCAATTAATTATTATTGCTAAAAACCTGTAATAATAATAACTCAATTTGTACTTTACTTAGAAACACATATCCTCCAGATTTGGCAACTTGATTATCTAAGAAATATGAATAAACTGTGTAGAGTATTTTTTGGGTATTAAATATTTTCACAGTTATATCCCTTTTAGGAAATTAAATTGAAAAATAAAAATAATGATAAATTAACATTTAAAAAATTTAAACTATGTTAAGTTTGTTAAATTTCCGAACGCTATAGTCATTATGTCTTACTCTGTGAATGGTTTAGTAAAGATCTTTCTAACACAGAGTAAAACAATTTTCTCAATAGTTAAACGCTGATATAGTAAATATGCAATAATTTTACAAAACCCTGTACTAATGTAATAATATCAGCTGATACATGACACGAAAATATTACTCCACATGAAAGTTATTAACAATTTATAACCCGGCGTTGGATCAGATCACAAAAAAACAACCTATTTTCAAAGAGAAAAGATATATTTCATAAGTACAAACACAAAATGTTACACAACATCCAATATTACATGTCCTCACAACAATTTAGTTAACCATGAACTTTACATGATCAATTTTTTAAGTTAACAATATCATTAATTTTCTTCACAAAGATGTTGTCTTACATTATAAAGAAGGTGTAATAGTTTTCCTTCTGCCTACACACTATGTGTAGAAGCCATATTAACAAAAACGTAAGCAGTAGTTTAATAAATTCAAGATATATTAATTTGTGTGAAAAATATTAATTTATTCAGAATAGATAACATGATAGTATTGTTATTCTTTTCAAAATCTAGAACGATAATTAAATTCCTAATTCAAGTTTTAATACCTCGTTAATTAAAATGTCATAAATAAAATTTAATTTATTAGAGGTAAATTAATATTACTGATATTACGCTAAATTAAGTATCCAAAAAGAAAAGAAATTTACACCCAACAAGATGAAATTCACGTTTAATTTGATGTCCACGTTTCCTAATAATTCTTGAAATAAGCGTTTCATTTTACTCAAAGGGAGTTTATCGTGCAGATTTATATTATATTTAACGATAATCTCAAACTACAAAATTGGACTAAAGTAAACAGTTGTACATTACTTATAAACTGAACAGTCTATTATTGGTGCACAGGTAATATGTATTGCTTTGTCTAATTCTTGTTTAGCGGAGACATATTTTCATTGTACTCTTTACAGAGCCCTAGAGGGTATTTCCAACAAAGGCAACAGAGAAAAATTTGGATCCTGTGGCCAAATTTTATGTGAAATATTGTAAGTAGTTCGAACCTCTCTCTATAAGATGGGTAAAAGATGTCGCTATCAATTCTTCTCGTTAGTCTGTTAAAAACCCACTGTTTCTGATATTCCACAGGACAGTCAAACCATAAGATGATCCTCATCTTAGAAAATGCAAACCATTTCAGTTCTTGGAAAGTCTGTTACAATTATGAAAACAGCACGTAGTATTCAATAGAAAATAAAAACGATGATTTTTCAGCAATTCTTATCAGAAGCGTAAAGTTTGTGCAGTATTCATTATATGTTTAGATTATATGCAATGTCGTGTTCATGTGATTCAGATAAAATGAAAAGATATTATAAAAACAATAGTTACTTTTTTTGTTGAATAAAGAATAAAAACCAATGTTATTCTGTAAGATAAATAATGTTCAACTAAAATCAGGATTGATATGGATGAGCATTAAGGAAAAATAGCATCATCTCAATTTATTTCTATAAAATTTTATATTTATATTTCTCATTACATGTTTCACCGTTAGGAAACTTCAGCCAACTGTTTTAAGTGGACATAATAATACAATCCATAAAAATCACGTTTGTCTTAAATTTTTCAATACTAGTAAATAAAAATGGCGGTGACGTTTGTTACATATTACATGTAAGGATTAATTACACTTATATAAAATAAATCATTTAATAATAATAATCAGATATACTTTAAATACCAGAAAAAATATTAAATATTGTTACGAAAAGCTGCAAGGTATGTTATATAGGCTGACTGTCAGATAAGATGTCCGTAATAATCTAACTTAAAATTAAAAACCAAAAGTTTAACGAAAAAAATTCGTACAATAGTCCTTATAGCCTAAACAAAGTGTGTGTAGGATATAAGGATGAACAGGGCAATCATTTACTAGATATGCAATATTCTTTGCCATTTTATTCAACTGAGAATTGTACCTATGAAGTGTTTTACCTCTTTAACTTTTCCGTAATAACACAGAGCAATGCTCACTCTGCCTCCACTGCAATATAAACTCAATAAATCACAGCTTTATTTATAAAGTGTACTAATGAAGTACCTGTTGTCATCACCTTTAAATATTAAATTAACAAACAATGGAGGTAAATGACGTTAAATAGAATCAAGGTCTTCTTTAATAAATTTCACTTCGTCGAATGGAGATGGTATATTGCGTCCCCAAGTATTGTTTAAAGTGCCCTAATAAAAGCAATATGACGATATAGCTTGAGTATATGTAGTTTTCCATTCTCTTATCAACTCACAGTACAATAGAGAATACCAGTCACGCCAGTAAACCAGACTATTATTAAACAATTCGTAAATAATTAGTAAATCATTACCAACATTTACATTGATTATTTTGTAATATTATTAAATAGTGTATTTTAGTCGTGTTTATAGATTTTCTTTCTGCACTCGCTTACATTATACTCGTTAATTTCATCGAGACGTATGGGTGGAATTTTACCCTAAAATAACAAGTTAACCCTACTAAGATAATATTACGGATGTATATATGTGTGTGGCAAAGAGGGAAGTTTTATTAATCTATAGATTTTAGTAAAGGAGTGTTCTCTGTTTACTTAAGTTTAACGTGAGAAGTTTTACTTGAAACGCACACAAACATTGGATTACTATTCTTACACACTTTCTTACAATTAAATAAACAGTCTCCGTCATCATCTCCCTAAAGATAAACTCAGGTTTTGAAGGTCAAATGTCACGTAATCTGTGCAATTGGTAGCGTTAAACGTAGTGTATTGTGAAGACCGAATTTACGACCTAATAAATGTTTAGAAACACAATATATAAATAATCACGACATGAAAGTAAGTTTAAAAAAATATATTGTCATGGATTCTATTAGATATAATCAGAAACTGTAAATTGGAGTTTATGCAAAATTACTATTGCATTTAATTAACCTATTTATACAGCCTAAAGTAGGATTTTACACGTTTACGCTCATTTATATGTAACACAATGATGAAGTATTTTATAAAATGTATCCTAATCCCTCCTTCTACAAGATAAATTCCCACTAATGGAATAACATTGCTACGCGAAGTCAGGCTGAAAAAAGATAGACTCAGGTAGATTTGTTTTATTTATGTTGGGGATAAGGTGGCATTGTAGCTTCTTCTGTGGATAAAGGTACTGAAGAAACAGTGTTTTGTTTCGAATTGTATTTAAATATCGCACGAAATATCGCCAAACAAGTTTCGTGTTTTTATTTATGTTATTGAAATTGTAACTTATTTATTTCATTGCACAGATCGTAATTATGTATGTGAAATAATATACATATTTAATACATATACAAATATAAATTATAACTTGTTATAAAATAAACAGAACCATTCCTCATTTATTAAAAAATCTCCTCTACAGACTTTGGACAGTTTCAATAATTATATAAGTAATGTAGTCTATACTACATGGTCTTAGATTGAATGGATTAAAATTAAATTTAATGGAATTCAACGTTTTCAGATTGTTATAAAATGTTAAATTTACTGACCCTAATGAAAAACAAGAGTCGAATAACTTGGTGTAACATTGTGTAAAACCATTGGCTAGTGGTTATTAATGGAAGTTAGACATACAGCACCAATCAAAATGTGAAGATTCAGATACAGAGGACGGAAGAGAGAAAAAGAAAAGAAGAAAAAAGAAATCCCAGGAGATAAAAAGGAAGAATAGGAGAATAAAAAGAAGGCGATGTTTGAAATAGGGTGACTAATCCAAGATGACTTGAGCAAATGAAAGGGTAGTGGAGGAAAGTGAAAACAAAGTACAAAAGAAAGTTAAACAGTTGGGTGAAGTGTCCAAAGTCTACAAGTACTGTAGTGTCTTAGATGGAGTGTAGGTAGTTAATTTTTAAGCCCCCCCCCCCCCAAGGATTGTAGTCGTTTCTAATTAATTGTGAAGTTTATATTTAGAGATAAATTTGTTTGTTTAAGGAATAAAGATATTGCTCAGTACTGTAACCACAATGGACTTATTGTACTTCTATTTCCAGGACACACGGCGTGAATATATAGACAAGTAATTTGTCTGTGATAGCAAAGGAAATGAGGTAAAAGCATTTCGACATACAAGAGGTTTCTTTAGTTATTCAACAAACAGACCTTCAGGGTTAATATACACACCTTAGAAGTCTGCTCACCAGTAGCATACTTTACTCCAGGATCCTTCATCGGAAGAAGAATATCCTTTGGCTCAGAGAAGATGTCAGAGAGACATTTCTTCGCGATTGAGACCTTAACAAAATAGTTATACTAAGTTATATCTTTAAAGCACAAATTGATTAAAATGTGTAGTGCGAAAATGTTTACTTTTCCCAGTTTCTAAATATGGAACAATTATTAGTGATAGATGAATCGAAAAAACTCCGACTGGGATTAAGTTCCATTGTGTTAGGAAAAAGTATTACAAAATAACAAATGTTTGATAAGTCAAACAATATCCACACGAGACCATGCTCATTATTATGAACAACGAATTGCAGACAATATCTACATCATTAGTGAAATACAAGTTTCATTTGTTTTCACAAGAAGTCTACATGCTTCATTGTGACATTTGTAGTCTTCATTAATGATTTATACAACATCCACTTCACAGCCCATCTAATCTTGTTAAAGTCGTATATTAAATGGAATTGTTTTTGTTTCAAGGTAGTGTTACTATTATGTTACATATCTTCTGTTGCGTAAGACAATTTATATATGTTTCACAACTATATTTGAACAAAATATCTTAGTTTAAAATATAGGCGTTAGGAAAGTACTGTGATGACGTCATTGGATGTTTTATCATGATAATGGATACATATATTTTTTAGGTATTATTCCTTTCAGTATCTCTGAATTAAATTATGTCGTTTTTAGATTATTTTTATCAGAATCGAATAATCATTTTACATCAATTTGAAGTCATATTAATCATAAATAATAATACATATTTTATGTTTACTTAATTACATTTTATAAATGATACTAAGAATAAATAATCCATAGTAAAGGAAATTAAAAATAATATTTTATAACGAATTTTAAATATTATCTGGATAGAATTTTTCCTAACACCAATACAAATTATAAATAATATTGCAAATTGATGTAAAACGAAAATTACTTAAAATTATATAAATTTGAGTCGGTTTGAAGTTACAAATGCACAAATGTTTTTGGAAACACAACCAACAAACAACATTTTCCATAAAACTTGAGTAAAACATGAAACCATAAGATTCAAGGTAATGCCATTGATATTACATAATTAATAGATATGGCATCACCATGGTATGGTTTGAATCTCATCGATTAGTGGCTCCACCACTACCATCTAATGGTCCACCAATGGTAACATCAAGAGCAGGATGCCATTCTGCATGCTCCAACTCCACACACCCTGGGGCATTTTGAACCTCAACCCACAAAAATACAGTTCAAACTACATTCCGAAGGCTCATATTATTTATTGTATGCTATTTTTCTCAGGTATATATTCCATGGTAATGCATAAATATAATGACCATGTATACAATGGTATATTCTAAGTATATATTTATTTAAATTTTAGATTCGTGATAGAGTTTCGCCGATAAAACATGTAATTTTATAAAGGGGCTTTGTATTTTTTTATAATACTTGTGTTCATTTAAATATATAAAGTAGTTGTTATGTTATTTTACTATTCGGGATTTAAAAGAAGCAATTTTCAATGCTAATAGAAACTATATAGATTTTTTTTTCCTATCTACATATAAATTTGTGTAAAAAAGTATAAGGCTTGGCTAGTAATTTTTTAAAGTGAAAGTCTGTGTTTTTAGTGTTAAGTTCACAGCGATAACTTTATGAGCAGGGAGCACTTTATGTAAAAACTTTCCTTGTAAAAGCGTGCTTCATTCTTTTACCGAGTCGTGTTGATTGTTTTTGTATTTTTAACAAAATCAGTACTCTTCTGCGTACCATAATGAATTTTGCATTACAATAATACTTTAGGATCTTTAAAGATATTTAATTGAGAAGAACATAACAAATTGAAGTAGTACATTTTTAAAAATTGTTATGACTAAAATAATAATTTGTAATAATAATTTGATGTCTGGTATAGAGTGGATGTCTCGTAAGACCTTATTATAATCACACTAAAGTGTTGGCATAACCTGGTACTTTCATGTATATTCATCGGGAAAAAAATTATATATAATATGCGAACTTAAATTAAACCCATAGTAATTAAAAGAAAATTATAATTCTTACCGTATTACATCATTTTAAAACCAATCATTTTAAAAGGTATTGGTTTTTTGAGACGCACATCCATTTAAAGGATAAATATTTTTTGAATATACTTTTTCATGCCATAAAGTATACCTTTATAGGACACACGGTGTATGAACGTGATGTCTATAATTCTTACAAAGTTTCAAATATAAGACATTCGTTATATACTGTGTGTCCTATGATGTTATGCCAATTTTTCACTGGTAGCGGTTGTTTTAAGATCAATTTGGTTCAAATTTTACAAACATGTTTTAGATATGTTTATACCACCGAACATTGTATGTATACCACAGAACGTTAAAGTAAATATCTTGCATAGAAACAAAATTACGGATGTTTAAAATAAAACAAAGTTTTTAGTGCTATTAGATTATCTTATTTTTATTAACAGCTGTTTATATTGATACGGTCCATTTGTGGGTGGTTTTCAATTATAATGTATTAATCAGATTTATTCATGAGTTGTTTTACGTGGTTACCATTAATATGGTACCTCTATTTGAATTTTAATCATGGCTTTTTCAATAGAGCATACAGGAATGTGTTGTTCATGTGCAATAATAATCTTAAAGCAAAAATACTAAAAGCAATAATAATCTTAACAAGAGTCCAACTGTTCATGGTCTTCTTGAAGACGACCCAGACAGAACAGTGAAGATTTGTTCTAAAGTTGATGAACCTTATGAAACTGATCTTGAATGGCATCTTCGAATTATGTTTTCTGATATATCATCATTTTAT
This sequence comes from Aphrophora alni, assembly GCA_963513935.1. NCBI lineage: Eukaryota > Metazoa > Arthropoda > Insecta > Hemiptera > Aphrophoridae > Aphrophora > Aphrophora alni. The sequence continues at coordinate 39,838,245 of OY740769.1, forward strand.
ATAACACATTTGAAATTATCATAATATTACCAACTCTCGTGTAAATTAATAAAACAAACTGAAAAGTAAAGTCAAATTACGGGTTTAGTAACAGTGTTAGTTAAAGGAGTATTATCCTATGACATTTACGACAGCATTATAAATGGAACTATGTACTATGGCGTAAAGGAAAATGCGTGGTTTCACAATTTAAAATTTCCGAAATGAAGTATTGCATGTTCCAGCAGGATGTAGCAACTCTATATTATGCGAATCTTGTGAAACATATCTTGGAAATTGTTGGTCGATGGATTGGGAAGGGATATGAGTTTTTGGAATGGCGCTAACATTACTAGACATAAACGTTAGTAGCTTTTTATATGTGGCTACTTAAAAGAATGAGTCCCACCACCATCAACACATATGAGGAGGTGAAGACAATGATTGAAAATGAAGTTCTCAAAATTCTAAACACAATTTTCCGGCATGCCTATGAACCATGCATTCGAACGTGTTATTCATGCACATGTGAAGATTGATTTCAATTTGAATAGTGATAATTATTTCTTTTAAGGTATTTTATTGGTATTTATCGTTTCCTTTTCTACTAACTAAAAAGTGAATTAAATTTTTCAAATATCTGATTTAACAACAACATAGTTAATAAGAATAACTAGAGCTAATTATCCAAAAATAAAATTTAAATAACCCAAAACTTTTTATATTTTAAACAACCCCTGCTTTGTTTAAATGCAAGATATTTATTTTAACATTCTATGCTCTAGGTTTACGCGTATTTATTTATAATATGCACGCAAAATTCGAATGAAATTTGTAAAAAATAACCGTTTTACGACAAGTAAAAATTGGGAATACATTGTATAACGGAGTTAGTTTCATTGAAGGTGTTTCCTATTATAATCGAGTTTCAGTTCAGTGTGACATACATACCTGATTGAGTACAAATCTTTAAACCTCATAGGGTATGTGCCACGTTTCGTAAAAACGTAGAAAGGTCTTTAACAAATCAAGTGTTCAAGGAAATTGTATCGGCTAATGGTGTGTGAAGTGGGGCTTATACAAGACTCAAGACTTCTTTTATTCCATTCTCTAGATTTAACAAACTGTTTCAGATAAACTGTTTCTAAAATGTTTACTCAGTTTCTATAGTACGTGGGATACTGTTGTTGTATTCCTGTTTTATAGGTATTTCTTCTGCAGTAAGAGTATTGTAGTTAATGAAGAATACTAAGAGTTGTGCAGCGAGAGTATTTTAGTTATATGAAGAAATCTCTAAATAAGAAGAGTTGTGTTCAATAATAAGTAGTAATAATATAAATATGTTCTGTAAGGCAATGTTACTACTGCCTTACTATCAGTTGTAGGTAAGCACAATTAAGTTATTCACAAGAAAAAATAGTGAAAATGTTTCATTAATAATAAATGTTTTGTGATTAACTTCTTCCTTGCTATTTGGTGGTATCTCAGTGGTAAAACAAACAAAAACTGTTGGCTTATAATATAAATGTTTAGAGGTTTATTGTTCTCCACATATTTAGTACCTCAACGGTAACTAACGGAGTGTTGGCAGTTGTTATTTAATTAGTTATCGCACTCAGGTCCTTAGAGACTAAAACATTAAAGCTGATTTTGAGAATATCATAATTTTGTGTTTTTTTCCTAATGATATTTACCTCTAAAGTTTGAGTTATAAAAAAATTTCAAAAATATGGTCGAAATGTGACTACATACTAAATTTGATTAAAGTCGTTTACCCGTTTGGGTTGTACAACACTATCACTTATCAGACAGACGCTAGACAGATATCAAATTTGTAAACCACTTTGTGTTTGTACAACGACTTCAAGGTGTTGCGCATGCGTATAAAACTCGACATTGACACTACGTATGTATGAGAAGCTAAAACTAAATAGTTCCTAATATGATTAGAATCTTGTTATACAACGTAATGAATAAAATGTCTTTTTAAATCCTACAATTAAATATTAAAGAGCTCCGAACAAAACTACGAATATTCTCTTCTCTGTAATATTATTATTGTTTTAAAACTTTTGTTAATTAACTTCGTTTTTACTTAGGTTATTATATCAATTTCGTAATAAAGCTCTATTTTACTTCTAATTTCATATTTTATCATTAAAATTAATATAAGTCCGAATATTTTAACTTATTTCTACAACTTCTGTTATAAATTCAAATCGTTTGTTGACCATCCACGCTTAAAAAGCATTCAAGAAATAATAGAACTTTATTAATTATAACTATGTAGATGAATCAGAAACCGTAAAACCAACGTTAGGGCAACGAGTGCTGATTAATGTTTATTTTAAATTAATTGTAATCTGAAAATATAGGAATTGTACCCACCTTCATAGTCGACACGCATGACGTCATGCGCACCTATTGTGATCGTTATTGCAGTAAGATTTGAGATAGGCGGGTGGTTAGTTATTTTCTCAAAATATACCTGTATTTGTACTTTTGCGGAAAATAAAAGAACAAATTGTATTTTAAAAAGTAAATACAAAATGTGACGGATAAAGTTGCTACTACCGTTTACATTTTAAATCGTTCATTAGTAAGTAAAATCTAAATCGGATATTCGTTTTTCTGCCTGTTTTTATGGTATTTTCAAACAAAGCGTGGAGGAAATTTCCAATCATATGTAAGAATATTAAAAGAAAGTCGTTACATATTCTAGAAAAGATTATTTGCTTATCAGGCGTTTTATACAGATATTTATAACCAAGGGTAACATATAAAGTTAAGCAGATCGAGAACACAATTAATCAAATATTTGAAAAGGAGGCTTTGAATGATTACCGAAAGTGAAAACCCTATATTTCTTATTTTAAAATATTAAATTCATCAAAATTTTATCAAATTCCTTGAAGTAATTTTTCATACGAGATATTCTGTTTTGATGTCCTAATATTTCTTTTTCAGGTACTTTTGAAGGAATATTTTTTTCTTCTTTTTTTTCTGTGTAAAATGAATTTTGTTTTTGTGAGTTTGTTTATAGCATTTGTTTACATTTATATATGTTTAATATAAACGTCATAGATTTAGTACTTGAGATATTTAATTAAATATTGAATGTAACTATTATCAGTTTTATTTTCAAATTTTAAAAGAAAGGGACATAATTTAGGAGAGACCAAACTTGTTTATCAAGTTTTTTAGTTTGCGTGTAACTTTGTATTATACAACAGGAGTGATATACAGACAGATGGCGTAATAATTTATTCATGAACTCTTAGTCTTTATTTGCGCCTTGAAAATGAACAGACTTTTAGAGATGTTTTGTTTCAAATGAAGCTAGGAGAACGAATAAAATTATAAACAACGACAGTAGAGTTTTAAGTGGATCCATATATTGTAGTTCCGATTGAAGTAGATAATAAATACATGAGTTAGTTAGCGTATTGCTTACAACTATGTGAACGTTACCAATATAAAATTAATGTTTTATTTAAAAAGTATTAAAATGTATTACAAGTGACGTTGTTACCAACTTTGTGTTATAAAAATATTATAGTGGTAAAGTTATTATAGTGGTGCTATTTAAAAAATCAGAGATTGTAAAAGTCCACCAATCCTATCTATAGGAGCCATCTATAGGTTAATAGATGCAGTAAAAATAACAATTTTAATTCAATTTTTGTGTCATTATCTTAACGAATCGTGGGACGAGTTTAATAGCCATAAAAATGTATTGGTAAAATTTAATAATTCAAATATATAAGACTTACCGTCGTTAATATTCTGTTTGCGTCGTTCAAACGACGGCCGTTTCGGCTATTCAGCCAATATCAAGTTGTAAAGTAATCTGGTTTCCCTTCGTCAATTACAAACACTTATACACATTTGAATTAATATAACAATATTCGGAATTGCGAAAACAAATTATTATAAAATTTATTATTTTGCCGAATTTAAAAAATATATATAAAGAAATATACGACGAAAATTTTCATCTACATATTTTACAATATCCCCACGACGACACCCAATGATAACAAAAAGGTTAAAACACAAAATCAAGATTACATTAGCAATAATAAACCTAGTTGCCAGTGTAATTTAGCTCATAAACTATAGTTAGTATTAATTTACACTTCATTATCTACGAAAGGAAATTATATGACAACTGACCATAATTTTCTTTTTTTATTGAAATATCGAAGAATGAATATCTCATAATAGAGATTCCATAAAATATTAAATCACGTTCCAAAGATATAATTATTGTGAGAGCGTACATTTTCAATTACAGGATGTAGAGTAGATATACGAAACTTATTTAATTTAAAATACAAAGCGATGCCGTATCGCTACAAGAAGTTATTACTCAAGGAAGTTATTTTTGTAAGCAATATATTTTGCTTGCAGATACATATTACTAACTTTACTTTACAACTTGAAGTCGGATTTATAAAATAGTGAACTTATCTTATTATACAAGTTGTTAATAACGAGAAACAATCTGCATGCATCTGATGTGCTCACATGATAAGGAGAGGATCTCTTTCGCTGATTTTTGTATAATAAAGTGTTTGCCGATCTCGGCCTTATAAATTAAAGCAGATATTAACGGTGTAAAAATAATGAATTATTTGTTACAATATACAATTTTGGGCGAGATAAATAAGAAATCAAATATTATAAGTTGTAAATCGGGTGCCATTTCATAATTTAACAACAATATTTTATAGTTTACGAACTAGGTTAGTGATTTTTTTTTTAAATCCAGCCTACGTAACTAGTTTGAACAAAACGAAAAGGTGAAATAAAATTATGACCTCTTAAGCATTACTAACATATACATACAGTGAACAAAAAATCGATGCTAAATTACACCAATGAGTAGATTGATTTGCGTTCCTATGATGGAGAATGAATTGAGTAGAATTTGTAATACCTGCCTTATCACTTTATACAATTTACAACATTATTATACTTAATTACATTATTTATTTTGTCCTTGGTAAATGTACCAAGAGACTTTTTAGTGCACCACTCCACCCTACTTTTCCACACAGATACTTTTTTGACAATAACCATTCATTATTAACATAAAATAAATACTTTGTATATATTAAAATCTTTTCAGGTTTTCCACTCCAATTTATTACGGGGAACTTTAAAATTACAAACAAAAAGAGGCTTTTGACTTGCGACACATAATTTAGTACCGCCGTTTTATTCCAAAACCTATGGTGGAACAGCATTCAAAACTGGGTTATAGTGAATAATATATTACTTTTGTAATTATCTATTCAAATATTTGTTTTCTTTCTTCAATCACATCCGATATATTGGTTAAGGTTGTAATTTTATTCTAAAGTCGATGGTGCAAAAATAATTCCCTTTTATTCCTTGCAAGATATCTAATTAAAAACATAGAAATGGTATAGAAATACATTTGTATCTATAAAAACATAGAAACACACAAAAATAGAAATGGTAAACATCTTGGAAAAAAATTTATTTTATGTTGATTGTATAGTTTGATTGTTTTCGCTTAATCTGGAAAAATTTGTTATTCCCATCGTTATTGAGTTGATGAATAAATATTTTAGAAATAATATTTCGTTTGAATAAGTAAATATAAATTTTGATCCTTAATTAACAAAATAATTATTAAAACACTATGTTTATTACGACAAACTATACTTCAATAAACAAAAAAGCGAGAGAGAAGCATTAAAATATTTAAACACAAGTGAAGCTACACATCTTATGAAAACAGACTAAAATTAATATAATTCAATTCCACAACAAACATTCATCTGCATACCCCGACTTTAAATTGGCTATCTAACATTTTTTTTTTTTAGTAATTATTTAATGACGTGATTGCAAACTTAGTTATTCTTCTAGTTACATTTTAATTGCTATAATTTTGGTTGGGCAAGATAGTAGGTACCGCTTTCGATGTTTGTCTTTGCTTAATATGGGTTGTGTTGTCTTCCCCAACAAACTAGTTTTCGGCGGAGATGCTAAATTTCCCATCATATAAAAAGTTAGTTCATATAACAAACAAACAAGTTCACAATCTCGTGTTTGTAATTTCTCTTGAAATATAAATATGAAAGAGGACTCAATATACACAGGTTATATCAAAGTTACATGGAAAATGAGGACAGAATATTCTGACATGGTACAATAAATTACCTATTAACAGTTCATCCATTACTGACAAGTGTGGGATAAAACTGTTTTAAAGGTGATTAGTCTTATTTCTTCTCTTTTTCAAAAGCATATTAAATTCACGGTCCATGATTATTTTCTGATTATAAAACCTATGATACAAACAGAATTATAATAACTTCTATAGCTTTTAAGATGTATTTTTTTGTATATTTGTCATATTTGAAGGTGTATCTATCATTCTTTTATTTTTATTAAACAAAATATAAATAACTTTAATTATGTTTGCATCATCGCATTAAGAATTGAAAACTGGGCTGTCGCTCGTGCCTTAATAAAATATATTTGTTTAATGAAATCAACAGAATAATTGAAATATTTTTTAAAAACTGGTCATCGTTTTTAAAGTAGACAGACGTACAACTTTGATGGACCCGAGGGGCTATAATTGAATCTACAACACTTTTTCTTCATATAGTCTTGGGTTAGATCAAAGTATTCCTTGACCAACTCTTGTTCTCTTTCGACTCTTTCTGTGTTAGTGTATTTTTTTAAGTTCATTATAGCATGATGGCAGTATAGTTTATCGTTTTTAAATAACAACTAAATAAGGGAATATCTTACAAATATTATTACTTTTATTTTTTTTAATACAGACTGTAATAAGAACTGAGATTTAAAATATGATTTTTTTTTTCCAAATCTAATCATGAATTAGGTAATGCTTAAATTTTAAAGCTGTTGTTAAACCAAATAGTTAGAAAATTAATTTTCAAAATTTCTTAGTGTTTGAAAATGGCAGCCAAAAGTTTTTATGTATAGGCCTACGTTTTTATACATTGATTACGCTAATAAAAATATTTTATAAAGCAAACACAATTAAAGAATTAGAGAGTAATAAACTATATGACATGAGAACCAATGTTTTTAATATTTAACCATAATCCCCCAAACATCCCAAATAAAAGACAACTTATTTTAAGAACGGTTTTTTTTTTCTTTTTTTTTTTGTTTTTTCAATTGAGGTTGTTATTATCATATAATAAAATAAACTTTGTAAAAAAATACACGAACTTTCTTGCATATCGATCCACAAAATCAAATAAATATACAGAAAAAATAATGTGTCGCCATTGAATCAAAACTTTCTCTATTCTACTTATAATGGAAAAAAAAATTATTAACCAAAGAAGATACATTTTCATATTTTCTTTATTTCTCAAAAGATATAAATTAAGTGTAGATCTTGTTAAATTAAAGTTTCCCCATATAGAGTAAGATATTTTTGCTTGGGATATGGGAGAGTATTGGTTCATAAATTTTACGAAAATTGTACTTTATTCTGAGCTAATTTTGAGAAAATGCCTTTTATAAGAACTGTTAAAAATACCTTTTAATTTACTCAGTTTTGCTAAAGTATTCTATGATTAGCTGCTAAAGTAATAGCTAATGATTATTAAGTAAAAACCAATATTTATGTGTGTTATTATATATACTAATATTCATTAATGTATTTTAGTAGTGCTAATATTTTTTTATTTATTTTTTTTTATCTACAGTAGCCTACATCCTGCCAAATGTTACAAATATTCATCCAAATATTACTCCATTGGACTTAACCATCAGTCGACCTACTGCAATACTAGAATTTGTAATCAATATTGTACAATAACAACTTAAACCTATCCATCATAACTATAACACAACTGATATGGCACTATAGAGTTTACTGTATTTGTGTGTAAAAAAAGTAATGTAATTTTATAACAAACATAAGGACTTTTATTGTCTAGTATCTTAATATGATAATAATACTCTTATTACTTATAATAATAACTTACACTAGTGATTTTCGTAAGTTTATAAACAAATTCCCGCATATTACATTAGTCTACAGTTACATTTCGATAAGGAAAGAGGTAAAAATGATCAATTTCATCGTGATGTCGAACTCGCTTAAGCAGATTTTGATTGATTTCCTTGTTTACACGCACTTCTATATTCATCTTTCACTGATGACATCAATTTTGTTTTGGTTCCATTTCTTGCCGTTAAAGAGATAATGCAACACCGATCCAACAAGCGGAACTCGTTTTGTTAACTTCGTCATTGCTAAAAGTAATAACGTAAATGAATATCATTTGTTTATTTTAGTTTTATTTAGGATACATCTTTCCTGTACCTGTCAAATGATTGTGATGAATTGTAGACACACTCGCTAATTTTAAGTACACTACATCAATAAGTAATACTTATAATGTTATTTATCTCCGGAATTCCACACAAAATTAGTAACCCTTAACCCTGAGGGCTCATATATATTGAGTAAGCGATCAAGATGGTACCTAGTTGTATCTAGAATTTGTTTATGTAGTATTGGGTTAGATCCCCCTGTTTTGTTTTTGATATCAGGTGTCTCTTTACAAACTTTTGTTCTTTATTAACCTTGACGCTCATCGAGGGCTAAGTTTCTTTATTTCGTGATCTTTTCTTACTTTTCATAGAAGGCATTGATGAGCAAAGATGTTTCGCTTCTAAACAAACACGAAAAAGACAATTTAGTATTGAAATTTGTGTAAGGACCGTAAGAAAGTTTGTGTTAAGAAATAAAAAAGGTTTTGAAAACAACATAATTACCAGTTAATTTCTATTCACTTCGCAGATATTCTGAGCATTCGTTGAGATAAATAATACAAACATAACCTTTAATGTTTCTCTACAATTTTTGAAGATATGAATTAGTTAGTTGCTTTAAATAATAAATAATAATATTTTTATTTTTATTTTTTTTATTTACAATTGAAACTGAGCTTAGTCCATCTATCAATATTTCTATAAAATAAAAGAGTTTGTTGGCTGCACATCCTACGACGCACTCCAATATACAAAATCACTTGTTCTTGTGTTATTTACGTATTAGTCTTGTCTTAGGCCAAATCAAACGGTTTTATCCTGTCCAACGGCTGAACTTGAACTGAATTGTCGAGAACTTATAGCATCTCGATGTTATGGTGCTTAAGCAATCTTTCTTCATGCTTCCTAGCAAATCGCCGAACCTCTTCATAAACTGTAGCAATTTGTAAATCCTTTTGGAGATCATCATTGCGTATGTACCATGGGGTATTAACAAACTTTAAATAATGAGTCCGATAACACAATTTGTGGATACAGAAAATATGAAAGAAATATCACCAAAACCAGTAAAATATCATGTAAGGAAAACTATTTGCGATTTAATTGAGAAATATTTATGTTAACATGTAAGCTACAATCAATTCATATATGAGAACAACAAATTCAATTTGTGTGATCAATTAAAACCTGAATTTTTCTCAACAACATTACATGTTTACTTTTTACTAATTTATATAGATTATAAGCTACTCTTTAGAATAATATAAAAAACTTAATAAGCCAATTTGCTTTCACCATGACTTAACACTGCATGTTGTAGCTTCAATTAATTCATCTATAAAGGCAATTAATTATTTATTGACATGGAAAGTATCTCTTAATGTTTATGTATAATATAAATTAAACGTTGGTGTGATGCATTTGACTTATACGGTAATATAAAAGACTAGCAATTAGCCCGTACATTTTATTTCATCAGTAAATTTATTGCTGTTTACAGTATTTAACAAGTACGTCACAATTTTAAAATTCAATCTTAATTTTTTCCTTTGTTACTGAATGGCATATCAAATCTTATTTTATTATATTTACATGTTATGATTTAGTTTGGATTAGATTACAGTAGAGAAGAGTTCACGAAAAGAATTCGACATTCACAATTTACCAAAACTTCTAAACTATTAATAATACTCGAAGGCTAGGTTTCTTTATTTTACCATATTTGTACAGAAGGCGATGATGTCTGAGAGATTTGTCTCCTTTAAACAACGAGAAAAAAAATAATATAAAAAAATCTAGACAATGAATATTAGGTGTACAGGATAAGTCAGGTGTTTGAGTAGCTAGGTGTTTTAAATATTAAATATAAAAGTAAAATAGTGTGCAAGACAACTTTCAATATTTTGAAACTTAACCTAACATAACATACCCAATTCGATGTGACATTTACACTTATTTCAACGCACAACTTCAATCAACAACTATGATAGTGTGTACCGCATAAAAGCAATAGAAAAACACCGTCTCCAGAGATAACAACTAAATTATAAAATCATTTAAAATCCCTAAGACATACACTCTCCAAAGTCATGAAGTACGGTCTATTAAAAAAATTAACTGTAAATTTTTGAATGGAGACTAACCTCTGTACCTAACCTAACTTGTCCTGAACATCAAATAAAATCTTGTCGTTATGTAGGTTATAAAATGTTCATTCAGCTACCCTCTCGTAATTTATATAGAAGTGTCTACATTACACTATATACTTTTAATGTATTATTTCTTTTTTTTATTATATCCCGCAAAAAAATGACACACAATCCACCCAAAAGTCCGTATTCCCACGTATCACAAATATTTATAAAATAAATCATTTAACAAAACAAAAAACATTCCAATGTAATATTTTTTGTTCCGTTTCACGTCAAAACCAGAATTTTTCATGTGTTCTCATATTGTAAAGTGGTAATTAAGTTTGCATTTTTTACATCTTATGTTTTTGGCAGCCTCCAAATTACCTGAACTTAACGTTAAAGTAATTAATTTATTGCAGTGATGTATATATTGCTCGTTTTAAAGCAGCACAAAATTTATTCCCACAAGACGTAGTAGTACTTACATATACAATATTGCCATAGAAATCCATTAAAAAATTGTAAATACTGAAATATAAATACTTAAGGAACAAATTAACTGATTTAAAACCGGAGCATATATACCGAATCGAAAATTGGTTAACTGATCAGTCAAATCCAACTTGATAATTTCTCATAATTTATGGTCGTTTACATCTGATAAACATAAATTTCAATATAATCGCCTAGCTAAATCTCCAGATTTTAAAATGAAATATTTTACAGTGAACAAGTAATGTTCTTCGAATGTTTTCAAGACAAAACCTTTTCCAACTCAACCTTATTTGAATTGTATATTTAATTAAGTGTTTTTTATGAAGATAAAAAGGTTTATATTAACCCTATAAAGAGTGAAATAAAATTGCTTTCAATTGCCTTTTGTTGTCTGAAACAGAAACCATTTCAAGTGGCAGTCAAGTGTGGTTGTTATATTACGCGGTACGTGTTTATGAAAATAAATATACTTTTATAGAGGTAAGGGAAACCCAGCATATAAAATATCCCATTCTACATTTGTTAGAGGCGTGGCATTAAGATAACAAATCAAGAGTGCCAAATAAGCTTCCCACTTATAATGAAAAATACTCAACCTATGTATTTATATTAAATCATCCGAAGTTTTGTAACTAACAGAAAGTTTTGTTTTGTATCTTTTAGGATAATTTATTTCTCAAGCAATGGAAGTTTTTAATACTCGCAAAATGTTAATAGGTATATTGTTTTATAAGAAACACTTGTAGCTCATCTAATAATATAATATTCTATAAATTAATATTTACTGATAATGATATATAATAACCTATAACTTACAAATTGTGAACAGTTCTTTATATTATTCGAAGAACGTGCACCCAATAACATAATTAAAACTAACTCTACCTTTGTTGAACATTTAATAAGAATGTAACTTTTTAATAAATAGCTAGAAAATATGAATATTTAACAAAATTTAAACAAATATAAATGTTCTTGAAAATTTTAAATATACAACTTCAATATATTTTATTTTATTTCTTATATTTTGTTATTTAAACATCATCGCCTTATAAAAAAAAGAAGAAAAGAACATAACATAACATAAAAACCTCTAGCTTTCGAATACTCTAATAACATCAAGGTCGGAATAAAGGGTAGTTGTTCAAACGTGACGTGATAGAAAAGATGAAAAAGAGGTATCTTAAACAACACTACGTAGAAAGTGTAGATCCACCAGAGTCCCTCGATATTGTAAAGCCCTTACTTATAGTGATAGCCTGAGAGACAAAACCTTAAAAGTGAATCGGGCAGACTACCTAACAAATAATTAATTTTGTATTGTAATTGCTTGTATCACTTAATAAGGTCTTTATTATAACTCCACAAATCGTAATAACCGACAGTAATAAAAATTAGGTAAGCAACTTACTGTGATTTAGTTAGTTTTTTGAAGACCACGGTCTTCTGATATTAAATCGTGTGTTTTAAAAATTTTATATTTGTGTAATCACTGTTCCATAAAATGTTATTATCTAATTATTGTTGAATAGTGTATTTTTTTTTTTTTTTAATTATTTTTTTAATTTTAATGGTTTTTCTTCAACATGAGCTAGGATGCCGTCTGGTACGTATGAAACATAAAACGTCAACTAAATCTTGAAACTATTTTTTAGTTTTGTTGTCTAATGTTTGTAGTAACGAGTTAAATTCGATTACCTTGTTTAATTTAATTCATTTAACGATATAATTCCGATCAATTTCATACAAATCTGTGTTAAAAACTAGTTTAAAATTATTTTATATAAAACCTAACGACACTCTTAAAACAAATACTGCATTTATGAATGTAAACCCCCTTGCATACTATGCATTACGTGTTTTAATCCTTCACATGAAATTATATTTGAGAACTATATTATATGTACCTTAGTAAATTCATATTGAAGCCCACAGTTTTGTTATACATGTAAATTAGTATTTTGATAATAAAATTTTCAATACCACGCAAATATGATACAATAAATATATAATTTTACAGCGTTTGGTGCAAGAATTAACAACACAACTATACAAAACATATAAAATTATATCTCTTCATATAGAAAAACACATAAACATTTTTTTTTTTTAATAATGAACTTATGCATTTAATTCCATGAAAAGAGAAACATCAGGCAGTAATACATGCCTAACAGTAACCTAGTGTATTAAATAATTAACTGGTTGGTATATTATATGATAAACTGAATAACTTCAAAGAATAGATAAAATATACAATATTCCCTCATTTCACTACAACTCGGTCATAAAATAACAGAGTAATTGGCACCTCCAATCCTATATCATGTAACACTAATCCGATCTTCGACATTTATCGTACAAAATAATAGGTTCTAAGTCCAAATACATATTTAGTCCAATATATTTATATTTATTTCTAGACTCTTCTGTTGGTTTTCAATGTATATGAACGTGTCCATTACTAGTTTTCAACTTATAAAATATGACCCTATATGGATATTTGAAGATGAAGTCTTATTTATTCAAGGAATACATTGAGTTACGGTAAATACAACAAAATACATATGTTACAAAGTATCTTCTGTTACTCAAATACTTATATTGAGTAAATGTTTTGCCCCTTCCTGCTTCGTCAAATCTTTTGCGGAATAATTTCTTTATAAAGCTTGCAAAGTACTTGGTCTATTCACAAGTGTAATATAACGAAAGGAAAGATTTGATTAAATTGAGATACAGTTGAAACAATACTAAACTGTATAATATATTTGAACTACTGGATATTGTAGGTTTATTTAAACAAAGAAAAGTGTTCAATGAAAAATTTATTTAAATCCATAGTTGATTTCAACCTTCAAGATTTTTACGCATTTAATTTGTTCCCACGATTCCTACATTCATTCATAAATGTCCTCTACAAGTACCTGATATTCGGGTATAAATTGTTTCCAAAAGTAACTTATAATTATACTGTACACGACCATTCTCAGTAATACATTTTCCCACGTAAAGTTCATCTCAATGTACAACATTTTCTAAATTATAATTGTTTGAAGAGCGACTGTACGAATTTTCTTAACATGTGTTCATTTCAGGCATTTCATGTCCCAGTAAAAATGGGTATTTTATTATATATTTGCTATATTCCTAACATGCCACTAAAATACACGATGAAATGATTTCATTGTTACGCACTTTGGTAAAGCCTAGAAGACATCAACAAATCGAGCAAAGTCAAGAGAAAATTTGATCACTTAAAAAGCGATATTTAGTCCAACTACAGGCCCCGTAAAGTAGAATTACCAAAGCTAATAAAAGCAATACGGTGGTCATAATCAAAAACCAAAACCACAGCCAAAAAGCCAATGAATTTTTCAATATAAATAATACTAGGAAAACCCCCATTAACCCTACTAAGAAATTTTTGAAAGAATTAAATTCCGCCATCAACAAATGCATGAACCTACAAGACGATATTTGAAACGCATTAATACATTTGCTCCACAGTTCACTGGGTTACCCAAAATCCATAAAAAGTTAAAAACTCGATTAGGCCATTAATTATTTACACCACTGCACCAGGTTACAGAACTGCAAAAAAGTTGGAACACGTAATAAAAATTAATATACCTTTAAATATAAATACCAGTAGCATCGATTTTGTAAATAAAACAAAACATTTGTTCGTCTCTCAAAGACATACAGTCATTTCATTTGACATAGTAAATACACTAACGTGCCCGTACAAAATACCCTAGATATTTTGAGAGAATATTTAATCGATTGTAATAAGCTCAATGTCTAACAAATTGATGAACTTCTGGCGTTGCTTAAAGTTGTATTAAAACAAAATTATTTCACTTTACGTATATTTGAATTATTTTGAAGATGATTTTATAATGTACGAGCGCAGTTTGCACGGAAAGAAAATAATATTTTATGCAAGATATGTTAACGATATCTTTATAGTTTTCGATGGCACATTGCGTTAGGCGGAAAAGTTAAAAATCTGTATCAACAAAATCAACCCCAATATCCACTTTACAATAGAAATTGAATTAGATAATAAACTAAGCTCCTAGATTTAACCAAAACCAAATTTTCAGATAAGCTAACTATAAAATTTAGCGAAATCCATCTACTACAGATAAAACTATACATGCACCCTCACACCACCCAATTTCTCCACATGGTGAGTTTTATCCACCGCCTTCTCACTATACTGATGAATAAACAGGACTTTCACAAAGAATTAACCACCATAAAATATATAGCACAATTGAACGGATACCACATCTCTATGATAGACAAATAATTTTATAAACAAAAGTAAAACAAACAAAACCCCATCTTATGTGTAAAAAAAGAAATTAACAAATTTATGTCCGTTAAATATTGTTCCCAAAATGTTAAAACATACAATTGCAAAACATAAAATAAAAATCACTTTTCGCACCAACAACAATGTTCAAAAGACCCAATTAATTGACGCCGACAGACAGAAAGTCAGATGTGTACAGAATTAACTGCGACGATTGCAACTAGTTTTATGTTGGACAGACAGGTTTAAAGAACACTTGCAGCACAATAACATGGGTAAGAAGAATTCAAACTTTGCTCAAGATTTAATAGACTCTAATCATTCATTCACAAATTTTGAGACCCTTTCATTTTTTTTATAAAGGGAAGACATATGAACACTTCCCTTTATAATTTTGAAGAATTCGAAATTTATAAAGAATTTTTAAATAATCCAACCATTAGATTAAATGATTAGCTGTAAGTTCAGAGTGATGACCTGTATGACACAGCCCTCATCTATCATGCAAAACCAGTTTTTTGGCTACATAAAAATAATAAATAGTATAACTTGGAGGACGCGACGGTGTACACCAAATACAATTGTACGGCGCTAAAAATGTTAAAATACTTTTTAAAGTTCACGTATTGTGTATTTTAGTGTTTTAATGTTGTGTTTTATGTTTTTAGTATATTTGTGTGCACATGACGAAGTAAATAACTTTATAATGTGATTACTGTCCTGAAACGCGTCAAAAAAATCCTTACAAAGAAAAAAGTCATACGACTGATTAATTGCATGCAATATTTGTTATTAATGTTATCATATATTAAAATATTATTTCAATATTTGAAGTAACTTCAGTAATAATGAAAATTATGACACTAATATATATATATACATATATATATATATATATATATATATATATATATATATATATAATTTAATATGAGATAGTGAGAGACTCACATTATTAAATAATGGTTTGTAATTTATTTTTATCTCTACCAAGCATCTTAAGTAACATCACTCTGACATCACTGTTGGTTTACCTGTAAACACAGGCTGCACAACCTAGCGGCAATCTATTGAATTATGCAAGAAATAAATAACCATACAGGGAATTACAGGATAAATCTCATTGACTTTTTTATGTCACAGTACCTTAGTAACATAATATCAATGAAACGAACCTAACTCATATTTGCTTGTAACGTCGACTAATAAACTACAAAAGTGGTGTAAGAAGATCTAGTTGTAAAATATTAACAAATAATTATTCATTGCAAAATACTTAACGTTCCTATTTAATTGATTAGTTCTTTGTTTTTCTTTCCCACTAATACGTAAAAGTATGGAAAAATACTAATTCAAAACTCTTCCAAAATATATCCTTTTTTGTATTTGCATTTCAGTTAGGAATTTGTGAGTATACATGTTCGAGTTTCATTTTAATATTACGGCTGACTATCTATCTATCCCTAAATAACAAGTATTATTAAGAAAGAAGATTTTCACGTATTTCTAAGGAAACCCATTTTAAAATTCACACTTACAAATTACATTTAGTTTTCACTTTACTCATAATCGTATTAAACTTGAAGTTGAACAGAGAATGCATTGATGCAAGGATATGTGATGTGTTTGTTAGTAAATTAATTATTAGATGACGACAAGTGTGATTTTGTTTCCACACTTGAGAGTCCCTTGGGAGCGAATCATTTGAACTTAGAAAACAAATTATATTTCAATGTAACTTCTACAGTAATATGTGTATAAACGTTATTTTATCAATCTAAATTAACAAATTTCTTATTAGTTTCAGACTGTATAAGAATCCTCCTTAAGTTATAGCTTTTTGTAAATTAAATAGTTAACGACGCCATTTAAAGGCTTTCCAAATTACCAACAGGTTTTAAGTTGAAATTTAAAGCCTAAAAACAAAAACACAATATATTTCATCTAGTTACAGAAATTTTATATTTATATGTTATTCCTAAGATATACGATGGGGTCAGATATGTAGAAACGAAACTAATGTAAAATTAAAACTCAGCTCTCCAATAAGATACGATGTTATGTGTTTCAACAAAATTTTAATTTATTTAAGTCCAAAAGTTATGACCAAAACATAATCCTTCACTGGGACATTTATCTTTTAACAGTCAGAAAAGTATTATTTCCGTTAGTGTTTCTTTAGATAATGCTTTATAATCAATGTAGACCCTCATCATATTTTTACCCTTACCTCTACGGTGATGATTTAGTATAAGAACTAATCATTCCATGTGACACTCACTTTTCAGCAAACTATAAAACTTTTATTCCCACAAGTAATCTCATGTACTTTCCTCAACAAGCCTAATTTCTGTACACTAATTAATATCGGTTGCATTATGGAACAACAAAAATACCACTGCTAGTGACGATGATAAAACTAGAAAAGAACAATAATACTAATATTGTATATGTTCCATTCCATGTGTTAAGTTTAAGTTATAAAGTGGAAATCTGAGGCTAAATAAAATTGTAAACAGTATTGCGCTGATGTTGGTAGGTGAAAGAATTTCAATTTGCAATGGATAAAAACACTTATAACATCGTAGATTAAATTCCACATTGTTGAAATGAATAGAATTTTTTATTTCTTTCAACGCTGTGGATATTGGAAAGTAAACAATATTCTTCTTTTCATTACTTCATTCTGAAGAAAAAAATTTGAGATAAAACAATATTGTTTGAAATTTTTCCAAACAAACTTTCAAAGTGTGGTGCAAAACACAATTGTTACTACATTCGTGTTAATATTGAAAACAGATTTCTTATTAATGCGACAAAATATGTTAGTTTTTAGGTCTTTAAAATAGAGGATTAAATACATTTTTCTCTATTTGCTTTTTAATCGCAGGGAAAGTTAAACCACATTTTCACAAGAACATTCAAGAATAGAAAAAAATATTTTTTTCATCGTTAGAGAGGAAAATGTATAACATTACATAATTTAATAACCCAAGGGGGAAAAATTACTCATTAATGTAATAACACTGTTTTTTAAATTATTAATATATTAATAATATATATATATATATATATATATATATATATATATATATATATATATATATATATATATATAATCAAAATAATTACATAGGAAATCTAATATTTCAAAATAATTTATCATGGGTTGGGATTTATAAATGAATTTGAAATATAAAATTAAATATTAAAAATTAATAAATTAATATTAAAATATAAAATATAAATATCAATACCTTATATTTGAGGTGAGACCACGATATTTCTTATAGTTGTTATTGTCATTTGCGGTCATTTTTGAACAATTATGGTCTATTTCTGAAAGTGATAACGAACTTGAATGTTTTACAACATATATGTCTGACGGTAAAATAGTTATATTGAGGATAGATATTTTTTACAATTTTTTAAACTGGGGAAAATTAAAATTAAAGTTTACATTTTATTTTTTTAGTCAAATATAAAAAGTTCTTATGACTATTACTTAGTTTTGTTGTTATTACTAGTGCATATTATAGAGTTGATAATTTTGTAATTTTGTTGTAAAACAAACAAATAAATGTATTTCTTTCATCTATTTTCAGGAACTTTTCACATTCGATATTCAGTATAAATAAAAATGTTAAATACAAATTCTTTACAAATGCACAACTACTTGTGTTCAATGATTTTTCCACTTCTATAAATGACATAAATCTACGTATGAAATAAAAAACAGACCATCTTCAGCTAAACCACAGACCAGACGTTACAATTGTTATTGGGACTCGTTTAAAAAGGGTGTTTATGAGATAAAGCGAATAAAATTCCTGTGTAGGAATGGATTCCCCTCTCCTGGGCTGGAAGATGTCCATTATCAAAAGTATTGTTTATAATCCGGGAGTTTTTTGTCCGAACGTAATTGATTTAAACAACCACCTTCATAATTAATTGTTACAAGATGTTTCCTGTCTTTATATATATATATATATATATATATATATATATATATAGAGAGAGAGAGAGAGAGAGAGAGAGAGAGAGAGAGAGAGAGAGAGAGAGAGAGAGAGAGAGAGAGAGAGAGAGAGAGAGAGAGAGAGAGAGAGAGAGAGAGAGAGAGAGAGAGAGAGAGAGAGAGAGAGAGAGAGAGAGAGAGAGAGAGAGAGAGAGAGAGAGAGAGAGGTTTAGAAAAATGCTATTATGCACTCGTCCCAAGGGGACTTATGAGTCGGACTCTCCGAATGGCCTACCGACTAAAACCTTCCTCTTTCCCAGGCATTAATCCACTCCGGTACCCCTTTCGCATTTCATCAGAGTGGTGCCTGCTTTTGTCCTGTTTAGGTCTCCTCTTCTGCTATTGTTATGGTTCTAGCCAACCTTCCTCCTTCTTACATCGCAATACAGCCTCGATATACCTTGATAATGCTTCCCATTTCTCTCTGGATGTTAACATCAATCATCTGCATAATGGACTCGGTTGTTAGGTTTCCTACATTGCTCTTGATATCTCTCCTCTGTTGAGAAAAACGCTCACAAGCAAAAAGCGTATATTTCACGTCATCTCTGTCGTCTCTACACCTTATGCAGTTAGCTGATGTAACCTTCCCCATCTTTTCCAGGTACGAGCGAAAGTATCCGTGATCTGTCAGAAACTGAGTGGTAAAAAAATTCACCTCCCCATGTCTTCGATTTAACCACTCTTTGACATCTTTTATAAGGGTTGCTGTCCACCGTCCCCGTGATTCCCTGTCCCAGAGGTGCTGCCACATGGTCAAAGTGTTCTCTCTTGCTCTTGTGCGAGCCTCTTGCTTGCTCATCATTCTATTGAGCTCATAAATGGTCTTCCGCTCCTGCGCTATCAGATCTATTGGGATGAGACCAGCCACCACCAGGATTTCCGTCTCGGACACTGTACAGTAAGCACTGGTAATTCTCAGCGCTCCAATTATCCGTATCGAGGTCAGCCTACATCGGTAATTATTAGTTCTGATGGCGTCAGCCCATATTTCCGCCCCGTAAAGCATTATGGACTGTGCTGTCATCCATAGGAGTCGCCGTTTACTCTCCCTTGGGCCCCCAATATTGGCCATTAGCTTCCCCAACAACGAGGTCACTGCCGTTGCTTTTTCGCAGGTCTTCCGCAGATGTTCACCAAAGTTAAATCTGTTATCAAGTATAACTCCTAGATATTTTGCCGATCTCTTGGATCTAATAGTCTCTCGTTCAACCACCATAGGGTTGAGAGTTGGAATCAGCCTTCTGGTCAGCAGGACAATTTCCGTTTTTGCAATGGCCAGTTGTAGGCCACGTTCCTCCATCCAGGTTTTAATACGGCGCATTACCTGATTCAATCGTATCTGTGCTAACTCGACGTTCCTGGCTATTATCACCGCCGCCACGTCATCAGCACACCCCACCACGTTCACTCCGTCTGGCATCTCTAGTCGAGGCAGGTTATCGAGATGTTCCACAATTCGGGACCCAGTATCGATCCTTGTGAATCCTCAGCAGTCTTCCTTAAACCACCATCCTTCTTCCGTTTCACACCGTAACCATTGATTCCTGAGATAATCTCTCATAACCGATAAGAGGTAGTTAGGCACCGCAAAATCGCGTGTCAATGCCTCCAATATATCGGTCCATCGGACAGAGTTAAACGCGTTTCTTACATCCAGCGTCACAAGTAGAACTACTGGTCTTGCTGCGTGACAAGCCTAATCTGCCTCATGGACCGCACCTATCACCTGTCGGATTGCACTTATTGTGTTTCCTATCTTTATTCAATACATAATTTAATTTATTATTAGTTTTCTTTTCAATTAAATTATGAAAAGAAAATAGGTTCTTCTTACTTTAGACGAAGATGTTTGAAGTAAAATGTATTGCTTTACAATACTGTATCATTTATTTCTGCAAACGTGCGAGCTACTTGAGACCTGGTCACCTTTACATCGTTGAGCCAAATTAATTCCCTAAAAGGCATTATACTCCCCATTCCCATCATTATATGCTTCCAATATATTTTTAAATAGCTCTCGTAAATTAAATCACTGGCTACTTTGAATTTGCACTTTACAAATTAGCTTTGATATGAACTTCTTTTATTCGATTCAATTTATACAATCATCCAATAACTCTACGTTCATTCATTACAACTTCATTTATTTTAAATAACAGACTCCATTACGTATGTAAAACAGCGTATACTTCGAACTCTGTGCTTCAAAATACATAAAATGTAAGTTTCAATAAATTCAAACAACAATTGAGAATGATCACAAATTTGGCATGAAGGGGTTGGGTTAGGTTAGGTTGGGTTAGGTTAGGTTGGGTTAGGTTAGGTTAGGGTGTTAAGTGAAGTGGTTGGGAGTTGAATATGTTCCATCAATTTTTGTTACCTTCTCATAAATGTAAAACAAACGTTAGTAAATGTTACTCAAGTGATCCTATTATTTTTTATATTTTTTATTCAAAACAAAGTTACATAGCACATTTTAAAAAGGGAACACTAAGTAAAAACCAAACGTAACATATTTATAATGTATTGACTAATGAACTAATACTTCAACCAATTGTAAAAATCAGTGTTTGCATAACTTATTGCCAAAAACTGACAAAAGTTTCGTGGCTTAAATGAAAACTTGATGAATACTGATAATAAAATAACTTCATATTATATATATAAAGTATTCATCAGATCTCCATTCTAAGAAACTTTCATACTAATGATACCAAACGTGATGCGAAACAAGAATGACACACAACAATAGAAAAAATTTTAAATTCTTGAATTACATATTATTTAACATTTGTTAATAAGTAAGAGGTAGCGCTATTTAAGTAAAACGATGTAATACTTCAAACTCTGTTCTTTAAACACATAAAAAGAATCGGTATCATTAAGATAGAACATTAATTAAGAACGTTCATAAATTGGTTGCCAACCCATATTATCACTCGTGTAAAGCTCTCACAATTTTGAATACAACTAATCATTACTCCAGACATATCCGTTAAACAAAATTTCAAAAATGGTTCTAGACAATCATTCTTTAGACACCGAATGACAATCACATTTCGCTCCCAACTCTTACTTGATTTAGTCAATGTATATCATCAATTTCTAAAATGTATTTTTAGTTACTATACTGTATTAATTTAACTTTAGTTACTATAGTAACAGTATGTTGAACTGAAAAGAGGACAGGTTTCTGGTTTGTTTATGATTTTTACTAATTAATTATTCTCTAAGCTGTTTTAATTATATGGTGAAGCAGTTTTATTAATTGTACTTGGTTGCCATATTTCTGTGAAACAGGGTAGCGTAACAAATCGTTTAAAGTAAATTAAATGTTTCAACTAGCGGCAATGTAGCTGAGTTTAAACCACAGATGAACTCGGGTAACTGTGTAATTAAACGACATACAAAACTTAAGTTACTCAACTTAAAGTGGAATAATTTATATATGAAAAAATAATAATAATAATAATAATAGACAGCAACATTACTTAATAATATATACATCTACATTATTCATTATCTCCAAAGTAGTTCAGTCACCAAATGTACCTTTCTTTTATATAAATTAAATTATTGACTATTTATTTGCCCATGAACCCTAGCCATTATTCGAGAGCGTTGTTAGAGACCGAATGGGTGTTACTTTCCAGAAACAATTTTGAACCAGTGTCTTTGAAAAAGGAAAATTTACCAGTCAGATAATATTCGCATTGTTTCATAGTTAAACATGCTCAAAATGACAGTGGTAAATTCCAAGTTATAACTGATTTTAGGCTAGTTGGAAATAGCCATGTCATTGTTATATAAATTCCTCTTTTTGTCATTGAGTATTAATATAAAGAGATATATGGGTAGAATAAAAAAAATAATTCTTTAAAATGATTTGGTAAAATCTATTTAGGCTACTATGAAAAGCTGTTTATACAGGCTTAGTTACAAGTGTTTCCCTTTTTTACATAACAACTCAATATTCCACGACCACAATTATAGTCATAATATTCAGTTATAATTATAGAAATATTTATATTCCTAATGATTTGCCATGAGACATATTTAGAAATTCGTCTTATATAATTTCTGGTGACAAATGAAGTCTAGGCTGTCACAATTTTACTTTCGTAATCTAATATTACTTTCTAACACACACACACACACACATATATATATATATATATATATATTATATTATATTTAGAGCTTACATCAATGACATTTCATAGAAAAAATTTGGATCTGGACGATTCATGGTGTGGTGGTCACAATTGGTGAGACTTTTTTTTTCAGTATGCACTAGATTTTGAAGTTCATACTGCGCAAAACAGCTCTTCTCACATCCCTAAGTTGACTGAAGTATCACTAAACAAGACTTTCCTGGACCTTCTGAACGGTTCTAGCGATAAAATCTGATTTACTCTAACAGCTGATGTTTTTTCATAGGACACGACATAGCTCGGTCGAGGAGGATTATTTAACTGAATGCTACACATACATTGAACTAAAATTTTTAAAACTAAATGCCGATACAATTACGCCACCGACTCACCTATCCCAATTCAAACAATAAAATGGAGTCTTATTTTATTACTTTGCTTGGACTTCTTCATAAATTTGGAGTACCTAATAAAAGAGTTTTCGTAGAAAGACTATAACTTATAGAAGTTATGGCAATTTAAAACTTACTATCGTTAGAGAGTGAGAGGCTGTTGAGAGGAAAATAATCATTAACTTGATATATAGCCTATACTGTAGGCTATACAATTCTTATGCTGTATAAAATTTTACTTCATATATACAACTTGTAGTATACATGATATGTAATACTTTACTATAACGAGTTCAGACAGTTGACTGTTTAACCCTAACACGAATTATCGGCAACTGATATACTGAGATGATAGGATATGAGTTACTATGGTTGTTAGTAAATCCGATGTTTACCGACATCGAACTTTGTACTAACTACTAAATTAGCTATTGAATAACATTTTTATGTAAGAAGAAACGTATAAAACAGTTTCAAATTACTATAACAGTATTTACTACTGTAATTTGTGAATCATATTCAACCAAAGTCTTTATTATTATTCCCCCGTAAAATGTATAAGATTTTGTGAAATAAGTTTCTGTTAAACAATTTGGAAGTAGATTTAATAACAGGCAAATAAATGGCAAACTATAGTACACTTAATATATAAGAATACATAGGTAATAGAAAACATATTAGTATTATTTTTTAAACTTTCGTAAATAATATAAACGGTAAATTATTTTTTAAAATGGCATAACATATCAATCAGCTTTTAAGTGTAGTTACTGATATAGCTTTGAAATTTATCTGGAATAATAATATGTGAGCTATCTCCACTTTTTCGAGTTATATTTCTCCAGTTCTATTACTTTCTTGTACTCGGTGTTTTTATTTATTATGATACTATTGATGGTTATGATGATTCTACAAAATTCTATAAATTTGTATAAACATAATTTGTAAATCAAATCAAATAATATATAATAAAAATATTTAAATCGATTCCTCCAACTTTACGCTTGTTATCTAAAATGTTTGTAATATCAAGCAATAAATTTCAAACCCTTAACTTCTCATTTTGCTCTAAGCAATCATTAAACTTTCATCGTTTCCTCTATATATACAGACATCATAAAACATCGATATTAAAACAATGTACTTGATGATATTCAAAAATGTAAATATAGTTATTACGATTATAATTAAATCTATAAAAGTATTATGTGTAATTGGAGTAAAAAACTATATTAATAAAAGCTACCGATGTGATAAATGTGTTATTTTAACAGGGACTAAACGAATCGTATCCATTAGCATGACATTCGTTGAAGGGAAACAAAGGCCCTTCTTGTGGTCTCTTGTATGAAAAATAAAACTATTTAAAATGACAATACATATGGAAGCATGGATTGACTAATGTGCCCCAGTTACCTAATAATGTCTAATATAATAAACTTATTAAAGAATTGTGTATAAGTAATAATCAATGATAATGTTTTATCTACCAGCTTTTGATTGCTGTAAAACGTCTCTTCTTATATCGCAGAACCGACTACTAGTTTAATGAAAGTTATTTAAAATTATAGACTTGTTTATATTATTGGCGTTGTTTTGTTTGTAGTTCTCCCTTTCCGCAAAACCACTTCTATTTACATTTGTAACCTCCCTTTCATTGAACTGTTCTATTTTCGCGTGTTCAAATTCCATTAATAGTTTTATAAACTTCTGTTTCCTTTTGATTTCTCTGGTAATTTATTATATCGATTAAAATGTTATTGTGGAAATGTTTCTCTGCCTTGTAGACTAATTGAATTAATTCAGAACACTGTAACATTAGAGTTTCTACGTATGAATTGGCCCATTCTTACGCGAAACCTCCCGAACTCTAGCTGATCCCTAATTTTTGCTTGTATGATCTCGTTAAAATATTTTTCCCTAAACACGATTTCAAACTCACTAAAACTTTTTACGCTACTTCTGTGTAATTGCCACCAAATAAATTATTCATCCTTCAGGTATCGCTCGATCTAATTTACATTGTTCGCTACCGTGCTTTCACTAACTTCCCTCATTATGTTTAAGAACTGTATCGGGAATCGCTCTCTCCCTGAAAAACTAACATTCCTCACTTCCGGCTCGCTAACGTAACCTTCACCTGTGTTTTTTTAATTCTTCCTTCTCTTATTTCCATAAGCTTCTGCGATACTTCTGCCGTTTTCTTAGCGCAATCGTCGTTTTTTGAGTTGTTAGCCTCATAATTTTTTTTAACATTTTAACATTCCTTATCCTTTCCCGCGAGTTCTTCTAATTTCGAATCGACGACGATTCCGCGGTTCTCGACTTCTTGAACGCGATTTTCCGTTTCCGCGCGATATTCACTCATGCGATGGCCGATTTTTTCTTCCACCGTCTTCAATTTCTCATCGAAGCCCGTCCGAATTTCCGCGACCGATACTTCGACTGTCATAACGCGATTGTTTACTCCGTCGATTTTCTTATTTATTTTTTCCTCAACCGCGGTTGCACTATTTTTAATTTCTTCGTGGATTGTAGCTAACATCTCCTCTTGCTTGCGACTTACTGTCTCCACTTTTTCTACGATTTGCTCGGTGTTTTTCTTCATCATTTGCTCAGTGTTTTTCCTGGTTTTTTCCACTGTCCTCCGGTTTTCTTCCATCATTTGCGCCATCAACGCTTGGAAACTTGCCAGACTCACACTTCCTAATTGACCCTTCGTCGTTGTTGCTACAACTATATTTCCGTCTACTGTCCACGCCCGTGAATCTACACTATTTCCGTCTCCTGACCCCTTATCGCTATCTGATAATCCTGATATCGCTATCTGATCCCCTTTTTGAATAATATTTTCGCTCTCTAACCCCAATTGGTTGTAAATTTCACTTTCATTTGCCATCTCTAATTCTAACTCCTTTTTTCTACTTATAGTAGGGGCCTAAGCATAAAACACAATTCTACCATAATTTTATAAATATAGGCCTAACACACAATTTTCCTGATTTTTTTTATATACAAATTTTATTCACCAAATCTGTTCTTGGCCAATTCTCCCGTTACTTGTTTTTTTTTTTTTTTTTTTTTTTTGTTTTTTTTTTTTTTTTAAGTGTGTATGCGCGTTTGCTTCTTCAAGGCTAAAGTACCGTTTTGTTTTGTTTTTGTTTTTTGTACTCTTCCTTGGTACCGTTAGATTCCAACCTTCCCAAGCTGCACCTGGCATCCTACATTTCCTCCAATATGAATTGATTTTAACTTTTGTTATTATTATTGTATTTTATTTTATTTTACATGAATTAGTTAACTATTTATCCTTTTGATATCATCTAATCATAATTAATTGGAAGTGATTAGATTGATATCGTTACAGTAGTTTACGATAATTAATTTATTGTCTTCAGCCTAAGATAGAATAATATTTCATTTTGAAATTTCGGTTTGCTTTAGTTGAATGAATTAAACATAGAACACTTTCCCACGTGTAATAACAATGTCAAATTTACAAATTTTAAGCATTTTTAGATTCATTATGAACCACGTAAATAAAATATCATATCTTTCTAATCAGTCATTCTGATAATAAAAATCAGCTGACCTAAAAACATAATCATATTTGAAATTGTTCTTCAAAGAGAATTGAGAAGAAATCATTAATAATAAAAACTATTTGAAATAATTTGCCAATAAATTATAAATTAGAGATCTTGAACTCAAGGTAAACTAATCGCTATAAAAATTGATCATAGAGATATGAACCATATAATATAAAAAAATAAATAAATAAACTTTAAAATTATCTATAATGCATAATTTGTCTAGAATGAACACTTGAAAATATATTCAATTGTTGATATCATTGATTAAAAAGAGTTAAGCATTCTCCATTCGAATTGAATAACATTTAGTGGTGATGTAGCATTTATGTAAAGTAGATCTTTAGACGTAAAGTGAACTTTTAATATATTCCGTACATATTCAAACATACATTGCTAGTAAATTATGCAAAACACATCCTTCAACCTATATTGAAACGTACTAAATCAATGAACAAATTTATTTAATGGAATATAAATGTACATGCATTTATATGAAGTATGTTTCTTTAAGTATATTTACTTTTTTTTCTTCCTTAAATATTATGAGAAATTTTTTTGGATTCCAAGTTTGTACAGTTACAGACGCTGACCTTTGACTGTTACTTTTTATTACAGTAACTGTTCAGTACTTATGCTTCATTTTTCAGTTTACATAAATTTTCTCTTTCTACTATAACACGCCACTTCGGAATAGTCCATTCCCTAATTCAAGGGGTGTTTTGCCTTGAATATCAAGTCCAAGGTATAATGACATCATTTGCAATGTTTCTGATTGGTGGACGGAAATCACGTGATCATGGACGCGAAGCGTTACCTACCCTCGTGGTCCCTAGTTAGTATGTCTTCCACAACTCCGTGCGTACAGTTCACGTGCTCACGTTACGCTAATTAAACTTAACTTCGCATCAGTCGACGTATAATTCGCTATAGTTAGTTTTTTGCTACAACTCCGTGCGTACACTTCGTGCCCACTTCACGCTTTTGTGCTATTCAATAAATGTGTCAAGTGATCTGTGTGTTTAAGAGTAACATTTACCATTACCTGTAGCATCACAAGTGAGACCCAGTGCACTGAGGACGCCGTTCACCAGGAAGACGCTTGGACATCTCTTCAGACAAGGTAACGGACAATAATTTATGTTACTCAAATCTTTATCACACAGATTGCCTATTATATGTTAATTCTTTGTAATACATAATTCTCTTTTTTAATCTGACAAAATTCACACTACAACATTTGGTCCTCCGGAATAATAATACCTCTCAAAATTCACGCAACATTTTTGGTCCTCCGGGCCGGATCATATTCTAAATTTGTTTTAGAAATATGAGTTAAAAGAGTCACGCTTAGAAATACAGTATTTTCAAGTAAAATTAATTTATTAGAAATAAAAGGTCAGATATCAATATTTTCATGTCTTATAAAATACTGAAAATTCAGTTGTCGCCATTTTGATTTATGATCATCAACGCTTAGGACGCGCTACCTGTGCGCATCGTGTCCACGCATACGCATTAGAATAAGAAAAGAGCCTCCAGCAGGGTTTTATTGCAACTGTCAATCAACATAAAATAGCCTCTGTTCAGGTACATGGAAATGAACGCACAGGAAATAGTCTAAAAACTGGTTTTTTTGCAGACATTCCTATACAGACCTTCGGACTTTGGAAATCAATAACTCCATTGTTCCCAAACGAAATAAAACTTTATTCAATTTTAAATGTCATGCGGGTTTAAAGTAAATATTTTTCTTTTGATACAACGCTTATTTCCTTATAATATCTGTACTAATTCTGTATGTACTAATTCTGGTGAAATCTAGTCAACAATAATTAACACCTTCAGTGTAATTGTACTTTTGTAAAACTTTAAAAATGAAGTTTGCAAGTTTTACAAGACAAACCGCTGTAATTTATGGCAAAGTTACTAAAATAAATGAACATGTTAACACTATTGCAAGTCAATATTCAGCAGATAACTTACCAGAAAAAATTTCATCAAAATTAAAAAATTACTATTCTATTGTTGAAAGTAAATCAATTGATTTTGACAAATTGGTTGATAAGTTAGCCGATGAAGGATGTCCAACGGATTTCGATTTAGAAGAAGTATTACAATCGCAGGACGATTTTTCGGAATTAGTTTTTGAAATTAAAAATTCAATCAAAATTTTATTACCGCATTTAAACTCAGCTGAAACTGATTTAAACACTTCAGCCGTTTCAAAAGAGTCGGAACACGCTAAACATTTGGTAAAATTACCAAAAATACATTTGCCAACATTTAATGGAAATTTAAGCGAATGGACAAGCTTTTATCATTTATTTGACACCACAATTCATCAAAATCAAGGTCTTGCACCAATTGAAAAATTCACATATTTGCGCTCATGTTTAAAAGATGAAGCTTTAAATCTTATAAAATCTCTTCCAATCACACCGCTTAACTATTGTATCGCTTGGCAAAATCTTGGGCAAAGATATCAAAATCCCAGACGACTCATTAATTTGCATATTACCAAGATTATTGACCTACCTTCAATCAATATTCATTCCGTGAAAGGAATACGCAATTTTATTGACACTTTTAATGAAAACGCACAAGCTTTATTAGCACTTAAGCATGACATTTCACAAGAGCTTACTTTAAGCACGCTAATTCATCGAAAATTAGATTCAGAACTCAACAAACGTTTTGAAGATAAACGCGATCTCACGCATATCGTTCCGAATATACAGGAATTAATAACATTTCTTCAAGATGAATGCTTGAAAATTGAAGACTCACAATTACACGCAAACGCACAAACAACATTCGGTTCAAAACAGACGCTGTCGAAACAACCTTTAAAAAAATCAAATTCGCCATCACATGGTGAAACGCATAAAAAACATGTTTTTCATGTAAACGCATCCGCAACTCTATTATGTGTTTTTTGTAATAAATCAACACACACTATTTACAGGTGTGAAGAATTTCAGAAGTTAAATCCATCTGAACGCCTAAAATTTGTTCAAACCAAACGTTATTGCACTAACTGTCTCAGTAATATTCATACTGTCAGTTCTTGTAAATCACAAAAAACCTGTCAAAATTGTAATGCAAAACATCATACGTTATTACATTTGAACTCTGTTCCGCATTCCACAGCTGATCCGAGCAAACGGTCTTGACTAGACAGGCACAATGCAACTTCCGGTCCATTCAAACAATTTAAAAACCGCATTCCGATCAACTATAGCAAAACAACACAGGATGATACAAGTTGTAATCAAAATATCTCCGTTCACAACTCCGTGAATAATACTTTGAATAATTCTGTTGTAATTTTAGGCACTTTAAAAGTAAGATTAATTTCAAAACAAAATAAATCCAAAATTTTCACTGCTATGATTGACTCAGGAAGTCAGAGCTCATTGTTAACCACACGTTGCGCTATTGAGTTAGGAATTACTCTAAAACCTGTTAACATGTTATTAACTGGTATATCTAATATTTCAACCGCAATCAAAGGATTAACTAATGTTCATATATCCACATTAGAGGGAAACCCTTTCGTCAATAATCACAATGTTATTGTTGTAGATCAAATAACTTCCAATCTACCGAAATTAAATAATTGCGCAGAATTAAATAACAAAATTAAATTTTTGAAACTTGCTGATCCAGAATTCGCTAATCCACAGCAAATTGATTTATTAATCGGAGCTGACTTGTACGGAAAAGTAATTACTGGCAATAAAGTTGATTTATCTGAAAATTTACCTACTGCAGTTGAAACGATCTTCGGCTTTGTTTTAATTGGGCCTATGCAAACTCAAGCTTCCGTTAATAATTCTATTTCAATGCTAACTATTAACGATTTAAACTTAAATAAACTATTGCAACAATTTTGGACACTTGAAGAACCACCTTTGTCTACAAAATCGAACGCTGATGATATTGAATGTGAAAATCATTATAAAATTAACACTACACGCGAACATACTGGAAGATACGTCACACGCTTACCATTTAAATCGGACACTTCCGTTCTTGGAAAATCTTTTGAAATTGCTAAAAAACGCTTTATGCTTTTAGAAACCAAACTCAATGCAAATCACAAGTTAAAAACCGCCTATTCCGAATTTATGCGTGAATATATCGCTTCCGGACATATGGAACTTGCTGACAATTCTATTTTAAAACAACAACATTACTTTTTACCACATCATGCTGTATTTAAGGAACACAGTTCTTCGACAAAACTTCGCGTAGTTTTTGACGCAAGCGCTAAAACATCCACAGGCTTATCACTTAATGATGCACTCCACTGTGGACCGAAACTTCAAAATAATATTATTGACGTGCTTTTTGAATTTCGTAAACCAAATATCGTATTTTCTTGTGATATCCGCCAAATGTACAGACAAATAAAAATCGCAGATGATGATCAACCATTTCAATTAATTCTATGGAGACCAGACGACTCGCAATCGCTAAGCATATACAAACTCACTACTGTCACTTATGGTATGAAACCGTCCTCTTTTTTAGCTATCCGTACGCTGAAACAATTAGCCATAGACGAAGGGAATGCTTATCCTGAAGCCGCTAAAGTTATAACGCAAAATATTTATGTCGATGATATAGTCACCGGATCTAGTGATATTTCATCCGCATTAACGCTACAAACGGAGTTAATTTCGTTGTTAGGAAAGGGCCAATTTGAATTGCGCAAATGGTCTTCAAACGCTACTGAACTTCTTACTTCAATTCCAGAAGAATACCACGAAGTTCCGCTTTACTTTCAATCTATGGATCAACCGCTTTTTAACATTTTAGGAATGAAATGGATGCCCATTTTAGATGTGTTTTCTTACACGATTGAAATTCCTGAACATACGCACACAAAACGCTCACTACTTTCTATTATTGCACGCCTTTATGATCCATGTGGCTGGTTAACACCAGTCATATTTTACGCTAAATGTCTTATCCAGATGTTATGGACATTAGGAATCGCATGGGATGACCCACTTCCGGAAACAATTAGCAAAGACTGGCAAAATTTCATTTCAGATTTGCCTACTCTGCAAAATTTACAAATCGAACGCTCCCTTGATTTATGTAACGCTATCAATATACAACTTCACGGTTTCTGTGACGCCTCTGAACAAGGTTACGCCGCTGTTGTTTACTTGCGAACAACTAGTAAAAACAATATAACAAAAACGCATTTGCTAATGGCAAAATCAAAGGTCGCTCCGCTTAAACGAATTTCGCTCCCTAGATTAGAATTATGTGGTGCACACTTACTCGCTAAATTAGTAAAACACTGTTTAGAATTAATTCAACCCTTTTTCAAAATTATTCAATTACGATGTTGGTCGGACTCTACAGTAACTCTATCCTGGATACGGACACCGCCATATAAATTAAAAGTCTACATAGCCAATAGAGTAAGCCAAATTCAAGAATGGATTTCTCCAGAGAACTGGTTCCATATACCCACACGTCACAATCCAGCTGATTGTGCCACGCGACAAACTTTTCCATCCGCACTCTTCAACCATCCTTTATGGTGGTCGGGGCCACAATGGCTAACACTTTCGGACCATGAATGGCCTAATACACCACATCCGGTGTTGGACATTATCCCAGAAACTCGCACGCAACCCTTTCTCATTGGAGTAACTACAATCATTGAATGGGACCTACTCTCGAAATTTTCTTCATGGACAAAATTACAACGCGTCATGGCTTATGTTTTGAGGTTTATCTCGAATTGTAAAAACAAGAAAAGTGATTTTAGACCTCTATCATCAAAAGAGCTCAGTGCAGCAGAGCTAATTATCGTAAAACTAGTACAAAAAACCGCTTTTTCAGAAGAAATCCACCTTTTAAATTCAAACAAAAATTGTAAAACTAAATTGCAACGCCTTCAACCTTTTTTGGACCAAAATTACATGCTTAGGGTTGGAGGGAGAATCAAATTCTCATCGGTCAGTTACAACACTAAACACCCCTTTTTACTGCCAAAAGACCACCACGTGACACAACTTTTAATTAAACATTACCACCTAAAATACTTGCACGCTGGACCACAATTAGTTCAATCGCTGCTAACTCAAACTTTCTGGATATTATCCGCAAGAAACGCCATACGCTCATGTATTTTCAAATGCATCACTTGCTTTAAAGCAAAGCCGCAAAATAAATCGCCTTTAATGGGTGACCTACCTCCAAACAGAGTCACACCCGCCAAGCCTTTTTCAAAAACAGGTATCGATTTTGCAGGTCCTTTCTTCGTGAAAATTCATACACTGCGTAACGCTAAGATAACCAAAGTTTATCTTTGCATATTTGTTTGCTTTGCTACAAAGGCCATACACCTTGAGGTTGCTATGGACTTAAGCACAGACGCTTTTCTGGACACGCTGACTAGATTTCTTAGCCGTAGAGGTATGTGCTCAGACATCTATTGTGACTGTGGAACTAACTTCACGGGCGCCGCCGCAAAACTAAAGGTCATTCACTCAACGCTTTCAAAATCGCCAAATTTTACAAACTCCATAACAAAATTTACTGCAGAGCATAACATAAATTTTCACTTTTCACCACCTGCCGCCCCCCATATAGGAGGTTTGTGGGAAAGTGCGGTGAAGTGCGCCAAACATCACTTGATTCGCACCATTGGCAAACAAAATTTAATTTTAACAGATTTCATTACACTCACCACAAAAGTAGAAGCAATATTAAATTCTCGCCCACTAGTAGCGCTCTCAAATGATCCGTCCGATTTAACGGCTTTAACACCTGGTCATTTTTTAACTGGTCAAGCTCTTGTAACTCTACCGGAACAGGATCTTACGGATGTTCCGACCAACCGCCTAAAGCATTGGCAACAAATTCAGGCTCTGTCGCAAAGGCTGTGGAAACGCTGGAGCGTGGAATATCTACACACATTACAACAACGTGTAAAATGGACATCACCTTCAGAAAACTTAAAGATTGGGGACCTTGTCATTATTCACGATCCTCAGTCGCGTCCGCTCTCTTGGCCTCTGGGTAGAGTGATAAACACGCACCCTGGTAAGGACGGACATGTCAGAGTTGTCACCATACGCACCGCTTCTGGTATCCTATCTCGACCTTCTGTAAAGGTTTTCAAGCTACCCATTGAAGACAATTTACACTAAAATTAACTTATATCAAATTCCGCTCTTTCACACCAAAATTTTTAACTCTTTTACTTCACCTTAACCCTTCCTCCGGACATCCACGTTCCCATTATCCACTCTCGGCTTTCCAAACCTGTTCAATACCAGACTTAACCATCCTGGTCCTTTTAATGTGTGACTTGTTAACCCTTTTGAAACATTGTTTCAAGGGCGCCGCTATGTTCAGTACTTATGCTTCATTTTTCAGTTTACATAAATTTTCTCTTTCTACTATAACACGCCACTTCGGAATAGTCCATTCCCTAATTCAAGGGGTGTTTTGCCTTGAATATCAAGTCCAAGGTATAATGACATCATTTGCAATGTTTCTGATTGGTGGACGGAAATCACGTGATCATGGACGCGAAGCGTTACCTACCCTCGTGGTCCCTAGTTAGTATGTCTTCCACAACTCCGTGCGTACAGTTCACGTGCTCACGTTACGCTAATTAAACTTAACTTCGCATCAGTCGACGTATAATTCGCTATAGTTAGTTTTTTGCTACAACTCCGTGCGTACACTTCGTGCCCACTTCACGCTTTTGTGCTATTCAATAAATGTGTCAAGTGATCTGTGTGTTTAAGAGTAACATTTACCATTACCTGTAGCATCACAAGTGAGACCCAGTGCACTGAGGACGCCGTTCACCAGGAAGACGCTTGGACATCTCTTCAGACAAGGTAACGGACAATAATTTATGTTACTCAAATCTTTATCACACAGATTGCCTATTATATGTTAATTCTTTGTAATACATAATTCTCTTTTTTAATCTGACAAAATTCACACTACAACATTTGGTCCTCCGGAATAATAATACCTCTCAAAATTCACGCAACAGTAACGCATAAATTCAATGTTGAGAAAGTAGTTCGTTTCAATAAAATCAATACTCCCTTTGTAGCACGCACTTGATACAGATTAGTGATTTAATAATATTCCTTTGTATAGAAAATGCCTCCTTTTAACTTTCCTTACCGTTATATTGTGTTTTTATATCCAACCATAATACTTGATTTCTTGATTTCTTACGGTTCATATGTCCTGTGGTAACTTATGAGATTTAAAATGTGTAAGATGTAAGCTACTGTCGAAATTACTACTACTACTACTACTAAAATAAATTAAATATATATACATGTAAATAATATAGAAAACTTAATAAACATATAATAATAATTATCATCAACAATTAAAACTCATTTTGCCATTAACGGTATTGCAGTAGATATATAAATATTTTTATTAGTATATCTGCAGAAATTCTTTAAATCATAATTTGTTAGTGTGTGGAAAATACATGATAAATAATAAAAGATTTTTGTTTAACACATCGAGTCAGAAAAATTCTAAAGGAATGTCATAATATTTTTTTTCCGATATTTGGGAATAACTCAATATAAATAAATTCAATAAACAACTGTCGTATTCTCGTTTTGTTTGGTTTAAAACCCCTATACCCGTCAATCTAATAAACCTCTGCTTAAATAACTCTACTATAGTGGAGGCATGTCTGTCAAACTGTAAAAAATATAAATATATGGGCCGATATTGGATCCTTGATGGCATCTTTCCTTGACAGAATTTCAAACTTCTCCATGTTTGAATATGGTATTGTCTTGATTGACACACTATGCATCTGTTTACTTAAAGTAAAAATATAAACAATATACCTCCTTCGGTTTAACTAATCAAAATAAAACTTCGTCTATGCTATGTGTTGAAGCTATGTTATCCTTCAGTATATCCACTGTATTCGGATGTACTTTATGAATATACCATATGTAATGATACTTTACTGCCTTCAAATTATAGTCACCTGTAGATAATTTAATAATATTAATATTTTTAGTGACTATAATATTTCAATTATATCACTTAGTCCATCAACACTTTCATTTCATTATTTTATGCCCCTTATCGAAAATTCCTCCTTTACATACAGAGTTTTGTAACAGAGTTTTTATTCCACAGGCAACACAGAAGTCAGACTGTCCAGTTATTACTCTTCCGTCAAACCCTCCATTAGAGATACGCTTTGCAGCTAAGGAGTTAAACATTATCTGACCATCTATAATATAGAGCTTAGTTCATTGTATAGTATTCTATTAAATGGATCTTCGCAATAAGGGGGGGGTAAGCTATAATGTAATTACCTTTTAACTTTAATGCAATAATATCATTCTCCAAATTTAAATTAGAAATTGATAGTTTTCAGTTAATAAAAAAAATTATTCGAGATTTTATAGATAGCCTACTTAACGAACTTGTGCATAAATTATTACTCTTTTAAATAAAACATAAACTGAAGTCTATAATTATGTCATTAACAAATAAACAGAATTTGCATATATTTTATTTAAAAAGAAAGATACATTTTTAATACTTATAACGTACAATTTTCTAAAGTTTGATTTTAACAACTTTACAATGTTATCCGTTCCAGACAGTTGAAATAATTATCAACCCATTATAGCAACAAGGAAATTTTGCCGTAAGCTATAAAAAATTCTCAATTATGATCAATTTTCTTTTGACAACAATAACATGCGTTTCCAATTCAATTTATATTCAACACACGGACTTAATATTTTATGCTATCTGCTACGTAATAGCTGTACATAATGTGCCATGACATTACGGTGCAATCAGTCAAATTTCCCGAGTTTTCCAATCCCTTTGATTGATTTGTTACTTCATTTACAAGAAAGTTACATTAATAAATCATTCAACGGAAATTATTTTTATAATTGTAACTATTATTCGAAAGCTATTAAATATTTTTTGTAAAAAATATATTAAATAATTTTAAATTGAAATAAATGCCATGAAATAAATATTATCTTCAAATGCTATCATTGTAAGGTTGCCAGACAATTTTCTTCTTTAATTTGATTCATGTTTCTATTTAGTATTAGGAACACTATTTAAATATGGTGTCAATTTCTTTTTGATTTGTAAAATATTTATGAGAATGTTGTAAGCATTTAGGGACAAGGAAGTAATTATAGTTACACCCAGTGGCTTACATCAATGAGTAAGGATGTTACAATCCCGAGGGCCCTAACTAGCTCTTTCACCTTCCTACCACTTCTCCATTAGACAACTCTTATACTCTTTAGTCTTTCCTACCAGTTCTCCATTTGACAACTCTTATACTCTTTAGTCTTTCCTAACAGTTCTCCATTAGACAACTCTTGTAATCTTTCATCTTTCCTACCAGTTCTCCATTAGACAACTCTTATACTCTTTAGTCTTTCCAACCAGTTCTCCATTAGACAACTCTTGTACTCTTTAGTCTTTCCTACCAGTTCTCCATTTGACAACTCTTATACTCTTTAGTCTTTCCTAACAGTTCTCCATTAGACAACTCTTGTACTCTTTAATCTTTCCTACCAGTTCTCCAATAGACAATTCTTGTACTCTTTCATCTTTCCTACCAGTTCTCCATTAGACAACTCTTGTACTCTTTCATCTTTCCTACCAGTTCTCCATTAGACAACTCTTGTACTTTTTAATCTTTCCTACCAGTTCTCCATTTGACAACTCTTATACTCTTTAGTCTTTCCTAACAGTTCTCCATTAGACAACTCTTGTAATCTTTCATCTTTCCTACCAGTTCTCCATTAGACAACTCTTATACTCTTTAGTCTTTCCAACCAGTTCTCCATTAGACAACTCTTGTACTCTTTAGTCTTTCCTACCAGTTCTCCATTTGACAACTCTTATACTCTTTAGTCTTTCCTAACAGTTCTCCATTAGACAACTCTTGTACTCTTTAATCTTTCCTACCAGTTCTCCAATAGACAATTCTTGTACTCTTTCATCTTTCCTACCAGTTCTCCATTAGACAACTCTTGTACTCTTTCATCTTTCCTACCAGTTCTCCATTCGACAACTCTTGTACTCTTTAGTCTTTCCTACCAGTTCTCCATTAGACAACTCTTGTACTGTTTCATCTTTCCTACCAGTTCTCCATTAGACAACTCTTGCACTTTTTAATCTTTCCTACCAGTTCTCCATTTGACGACTCTTATACTCTTTAGTCTTTCCTACCAGTTCTCCATTAGACAACTCTTGTACTCTTTCATCTTTCCTACCCGTTCTCCATTTGACAACTCTTATACTCTTTAGTCTTTCCTACCAGTTCTCCATTTGACAACTCTTATACTCTTTAGTCTTTCCTAACAGTTCTCCATTAGACAACTCTTGTACTCTTTCATCTTCCTACCAGTTCTCCATTAGTCAGCTCTTGTACTCTTTCGACCCCCTTCGATTCTTCGAGGGCTAAATTTATACAAGTTTTTCATGGATACAGGTTTTAATTGTCAATATTACAGAATAATTATTGATTATTTTAGAATAGGAAAGAAAACACTACTTTCAGCTGAAGTAGTTGAAATCAAAAATTAATTAATATGTTTGTTTTAAAAGATTATAAACGGAAATATTTTTTCAAAAGCTTTCATTACGTACTGAAGGGTCTAAACTATAAAATTATTTACCAGAAGCAAGACTCTCTCTTAAATGTTTGTAAGAGTTGTATTTGTTTCACATTGCCTAAATAACAAATAATACAAACTAAATATTTCTTCCTTGAATTAGAGTTTAAGCTACATACAAGCTATATAATTAAAAATCACTCTTTTTTTATACATAAATAAATCTGTAATCAGAACATGGTGATTTCAGAGGTTTTTCTCCACCCTTAATTACCTTGTTGTTAATAATCCTCCTAGACTCACTATTAGTACTAAATACATATTTGGTCAAATATATTGAATAAACATTATTATTTCAGATTTTAGACGACGTTATTCGATTTTTAATTGGAAAAATATCCAGATGATGGCGATATAATAGTCTCTTATATAGAGTTTTCGGAAAAACGATAAAATACATTATTAAATTAAAGTTTTGCAAATTTAAATGTTAGCAGAATGTCATTTTACCATTTTCAAATACAATTTCTCAAAATAGTCTCGGCTTGTACTCTACTCTACTTCTGTAAATAAATCTACTAATACTTCATATATAAATACAACATATTCAAGCTTTGGAAACTTGAACCCAAACTTCCTTCCCCATCTTACAAACAAACAAACACTTTTATTTCTTCACAAATATGTTCCATAAAGATTTCATTTTTCTTAAATACAATTGTACGGGATTGTATACATAATATGTTGCACAAGTTATCAGTGATTACTGTTTTAAAACATTAAAACATTTAGAGTAAGTTTAGATTGATGATGGTAATTTCAACGTCTCCGTGGAAAAAAATCAAATTAAATCATAAAACTAGTTAAATTGTTTTAATTTTTTTGTATAAAATGCATCAGTTCAAACTGCGAAAACACTTTCTTTCTCTATTGAAACTGAATTCGTACAAACTCCTTACTTCAGTTAAAATTAAGTTATTTATTTATATTTTTATTATTTGAATTTGAACATACACTTTGTTATTTCCATTAAAGAACTCGTAAAATGTCATGAAGAATACATATAAGCGCTAAATTGAGTACTACTATTTAATGGGTTATTGTGTATTTATAAGAGAGTACAGAACATGGGAAATATAAAATAAAAATTTTAGTTATGGCTACTATATAGTTCAGATTTCAAGTTTCTACCAATTAGTTCAGAAAAAAATACTTTTTTTAAATTTTATGTGACTTAAGTTGAATAACAACTGTGTATGCACTTGTTTAAATGATACTCACGTGTTAGGAATTAGGATAGTTTTGGTTATAAATAGAGTCTAAGTTATTTTTAAGAAGCCAGAATGAAAACAATTATTGTGACAGACCTGGGAAAATGATTAAATTGCCTACCCTGCATGCAAGGCTGACGTCGTTGATACTACAATGTTATATAACTTCTTGGGTGGGAGGTAACGTGGTCAGTGGGCCAAGAGAGATAAAGTAGAGATGCTGCAGGAATTCTTGAAGATAGCCAGACAGAGGGACATTAACCAGGACAGTGTGACATTCCTGGGAGAATAATTCTTGAAGATAGCCAGGCGGACTTAGCGAGTAGGACCTTCCTAGGAGAATTGAGACTTCAGACGAGCATCCATAAGAGTGGCAAGCAGGGTGAGAAAACTTCGTGTATAAAGCTTGTAAATATTTCGGAGTCAGATAATTAAACTATAACGTAGAATCACATCTGTGAGTTACAACAGGTAAAGTCATTATGAATTAATAGTAATAATAAGAATATTGTATCATTTTTATTAAATAAGATAAGGTGATTCTTGTTAATAATTGTTAATAAAGGTTAATTGAGTACTGAACAATTCAATCATATTGAAAATAAAGAACCCAGGCAGTTTAAAGGAACCTATCTTAACACACGTCATACTTTATATAACTTGCCAAGGCATTTTAGTAAATGTATTTGAATTTATATCCAGCTAACGTTTGAACTGTAGTAATAAAGTTTAGTAGTGTTAAATGTATTTTAGGTGACCTGAAAGCTTGTGCAGTGTAATGAGATACTTCTTCACAAATATTCCCCATGGATATGGTTGTCCTTCCAATGCCATGGAGCTTTCAATATGTTTGTCTTGCTATACATTAAAGTAAGTGTATTTACTGTATTCTACAACTATACTTTGATGACATATAACAGCTAATAAAGTTGAGGGTATAAAATTAACTCTCTTAAAATATTTACAAAAATACATTGTGTATCCCATATAAAAATATATTTAAATATTTTACTACAATAATTGTAGAATAATGTATGACCTAAAATATTGTAAAAAACACATAGTAATGGTAATAATAGCATGTAAGTAAATTGAACGACAAGTATAGTATCATGATTAACAATGTAATGGAGACATGAAACTGGATATTACAATTTTATACATTCGGTGTTACATGTAGTCAACGTTTTATGCATTCTAAAGGAACTTTAATACATTTAAGCTTATTTGCATACATTCGAAGCCTCGATAAAATAATTTTAAAAAACATTGCTAATTCCTGCTTCGACAAGAGAAATCCTCTCTCGTGGGATTTATTTTACAAACGTAAAATTATTGCAAAGCGAAGACAGAATTTAAAAAGGCAGACATAGGCACATTGATTTTATTAATATTGGGAATTAGGGTGGCAATGCAGCGTCTTCTCTCGATAAAAGTGCTGAAGAAATATTATTTATTTCTCAGTTTTATTTAAATAGCGAAGGAAATGTCGTTAAAAAATTTTTCGTTTATTATTTCTGTTATCAAAATTGAGACTTATTTATTTTACGCCACAGATACTTTATATTATGTGTGTGATATAATATATATATATATATATATTCCCCTTTTTTCTCGTAATAATAATTTTTCTCAATAAAGAAAGGGAAATTAGAAGTAAAAAATATGGTTTGTAGGTTTTATTATTGTTTCAGACTATATGTATTCACTAATAATCCAAATTGATGCATTTTAATTTTTCGCGAGAGAAAGTTAATAATGTTCGAGAAACAGCAAAATTATTCTTACATTAGATCTTAATTGGTCGGTTCATTTGGGCTGTACAGCAGAAGATAAACGACAACTTAAAAGATTATAAATAGGAACATAAGTTACAGAGAGACATTATTTCTAAAAGAGTTTTTCTGGACTCAATCATATTCAACAAAATAATAGAATTTAGCTAATCTGTGATTTCAAGTCGAGTTCTGGCTACTAGTGACATTATTGCTGATTTGTTTTTAATTTGGAGATTGTATCTAAAGATATTTATAGTAGATTTCCATTGTATAAAACAGGTTTGGGCGTTTTAACAAGAATTAGATGCAGGTTTAATGCTAGAAAAAATGAACTATTGAAAAATATTGTAGAAACTACAGGTACAAAGTTTTCATCGAGAACATACTTTTTAAATTTGAAAAATAGACTACCAAAATGAAATTTAACAATTAATTTTATGTTTAATGAGTTTTCAAAAACCGGGAAAAACCAAGATTACATTACAACATACAAGTCAAGCTCAATATGTATTTATATACTGTAAAAAATAAATTGCAATTAAATTTCACAAGTAACATTTCTAAACTATCCTAAATAATAAAATGGCTGACAACCATAAACATAAATATAAAACATCCAATTTAGGGTTATGAAAGAGCCGAAAAAGTTTCGTATAGAAAGGACCTAACTTATAGAAGTTATGGCAGTTTAAAACTTAGAGTCA
The DNA here is from genome assembly GCA_963513935.1 of Aphrophora alni. Classification (NCBI taxonomy): domain Eukaryota; kingdom Metazoa; phylum Arthropoda; class Insecta; order Hemiptera; family Aphrophoridae; genus Aphrophora; species Aphrophora alni. The sequence continues at coordinate 39,881,037 of OY740769.1, forward strand.
TTAAGACAGTGGCAGGGGACCAAAGAAAGACTATTAACTTGATATATAGATTATTTACTGTAGTAAGTGGAGGCAGTTGTCTGTGTTTAACACTACCGACATTATTCAGTTTCAAAACTCCGCCATTTTCTGTCTTCTGTAATTTAAATCATACTCAACGAATATTTTATTACTGAATGACGGAAAAAATAGATATGTTTTAGAAGACTTTAAGTAGCTTCAGTAACACACACGTATACACAATATAAAACTACAAATAACACACCAAAAACACATAATCTAATTTGATTCTGATTTCATATTTTGGACGTTTTTATATTAATTAATTATGGTTTATATTACACTTTTAGGGAATGTTAAAGCAGGGGCAAATAGGTAGAAACAGAACTCAAATCTCCAAAATAATTATATATTACGAATCTCGTCAAAATCTGACCATATAAAAAAATGTTCATACATTTAAATTTAACACCTATTATTACTACAAAAATGGTCAAAACTTATATATTCCATATAACACTTGCACCGCAAGTAATAGCAAAGGTTCTTCCAATTATCGTGCTTTATGCAACTCTCGATAATCACTCTAACCCTAATCATATTTTTACCACTACTCCGAATGCGATTCAGTTAAAAATCCAATCATTTTACACTACACCCTGTTTTCACCAGACTTTAAAATAAAAGTTTGTGTAGCCAGTCGACACAACTTACCATGAGATAATGTCGAAGACAGACAGAAATACAGATCAAATTTATTCCTACAATGAGTAAATCAAACTGATGTAAAACAACTTGTTGACAAGGATTATTAGAAAAAAAATATAAATTTTTAAGAACGTTTACGTAATTTATAATTATGTTTTCGAATGCATTATTTCTATTTCTCAGTTTTCAGAATCATTATTTTCTAAGAACATTTATATTTTAGACCGTATTGAAGTAAGATTTTCTGAATTTTTCTAACAGTGAATTTTCAAAAATACTTTTCAAAGGAAATGAAATCATTGAACAATCGTGCTCTAAAATGGAAAAAATTATTCGTGAAATCAATATCCTCGATGAAACTAGCATATCAAGATTTCTTTACCGCTAACTGATGAACTTTAATAGTGAAAGATGTGAATTACTGTGCTCAACTGTGTAAAATTATAAGATACAAACAATATCAAGTTTAATATAAGTTAATATTACTGGCTCCCTGGATATGTTTTCTTTTCTGTAGAGGGAGAGGTTATCTAAACAGCCTGACATACTCGCACATATAAATATACGAGTATAAATAGTTTGTCTATAAAGTATTCAAATTTTAGACTTCTTTTGAAACGATAATTGTTAATGACCGATTTGGTTAAAATTTTGCAAAAGGTAGTAAACATGTGTAAAAGTATACCACCGAATATTGAGGTAAATATCTTGTATACTTACAAAAGGGAGGCTATTTATAATAAACCCAGGTTTTCAGTTATTAGATTGTTCGTACATTTTGTTATCGCCAATTGGACTATTGATAATAATTAAATTAAAATGACAAAATCACAATAATGAACCTGACAAAATTCTCTTTATCAAGGCAGTTCCTTGAGATAAAGACGATAGTCAACGACTTCTAGACTATGTAAACAACATTTAACGTTACCCTACCGTACAAAATACATTAAAACATCAGATCAACTTACTAACTCAGTACACCTATGTACCATCCGCTGGTACGGTTCTCTTACTTCTCTATATATTGCAGGCTGAACACGCGCATACAGTATTAGCGAACTAAATTTAGCCGTGCATGTTAGGTTTATTTATTGAGCTGTATCAAAGTGAATTTTAAAATGTATGTATAATGTTTTTTTTGTAAACGTACACCTAATAAATAATAATAACACTACATATAATTTTTAAACTTTCAAACATTCCATTTGAGGTAATTAATTACTAATAATTTAATATTTATATAATTGACCTAAGGTCTTGGTAGAACATGTTAAATGAAACAAAAACTCAATAAATGTTTAGTAAAACTCTACAATCTATTCCGACCATTGTTTCTGCAGTTACAGTATTAAGAAACATCTTAACAGATTAAATGCTGCAACTGGTAAAAACATGATTGTGTTTCAATTAATAACTGAAATTATAATACAAAATTATAGCAAGCTTTAAAGAAATAGTTTTACCAAAAAATGAATATACTAATCATTTAAAATTCGATCGACCGTAAATTAAGAAAACCTGACCTGCTCTACAGACAAAGCAAAATTAACAATGAAAACAGATTCACATATTGAGACTCAAGCTTGCTAGATGTAATTTGTATGGGCACGCACATCGCCGTCATTCTAACTTTCAACAGCAGAATTTGCAACTAAGTTTAGTTCTCAAAGTTTACCACTCAATGTTGAGTCAACGCTGTAAATTTTAAACCTCTATAAGGTTCGAAACCTAAAATTCAGATTTAGAAGCAGCATTCCCCACCTTAAAAAACTTGAAATATTACTAAGAATGAGTAGTTTATTATCATGAACACATATATCCGTTTTGGACCATAATCAACCTGTACGGGAACAAACCATTCAGTAGGAAACATCAACTACCAAAGAGATATCTGTATTTCTTCAACAAGAACTTCCAAGTAGTCATATCCAGACCTCATTCCAACAAACCTAATGAATCTTCTCTAAACGTTCTCCAACTTTATACGCTAGTCCCAATATTCATGTAACGGAAGAACAAACAATTATGTCTATACAAATTACAAAAATATATATTTCTTTTTCTCTCCTCCAAATAGGACGTATGAGCACAGTAAACTCATAAGATTCCTGTAAAATAAAATAGTAGTATTCGGTTTTACATATACTAATTTCCATACACTCGAATTCCAAATAAAGGAAACTTGTACAAACAGGTTGTTTGGGTTTTTATTCTAAAAAATTTTGAGTAGAGACTAATGGGTTAAATGTAAACTACAAATATCGGCATGAAAAGTATGTGTAGTAGTATATTATAGATACCATTCTATAAAATGGAACCTACATCTAAATTTATCAATATATTTTTTATCAAATTTTAGAGTAATATTCAGGTTTTTATCAGAAACTAACTAACAGAAACTACATATAAAATTAAATAACAGTTTATAATTATTTCAAAAAGGATGGAGACTTCATATATTCAATTTGTTCTATTTAATTCCTAGACGTCACTCTTAGTAAATATCACATACTCATAGAACCATCTAAATTAAACAAAATGATCTGAAAGAATTTCTGTTTTTTTAATGCAATATATTTTATTTTATCGACAAAACTTTTCAGCAATATTTTCTTTCCAATGACTGCCTTATTTCAAGTTCATTAGTATAAATAACTTTAAAATTTAATTAAAAGTAAAAGCTTTTTAAGATTATCTTGTTAATGAAACTTTTCCCAGAAACTTAAGTGTATAAGATTATCTTCAGGGCTTTCAAAGTTGCATCGCAAATTAATGAATAAATAAGAGAAAAAGTGTCCTCAATAAGGGGAAAATATAGCAATTAGTAACCTAATTGCTATATTGTTTGTTTAATCCGTCTTTTCAAATACTTTATGTTCCTAGTATTTTATTTCCTTGTCAATCTGAACCATAACTCTTACATCTTTTGTAATAAACGTAGTGGGTGAAATATTTAAAAAATAAAGTTTATTTAAATTAAAATAGGTCAAACAGAGATAATACATTTAATTTTAGAAGGAACTCTGTGATTTACTCTTGAGGAAATGTAGGTGGCAAAGTTATAAAAAGAAAGAATGTAGAAATTAGCAGAGTAAAAGCAAAGCAGGCTAGACAACATTACAATGACTGGTTGCCGACAAAATAAATATATTTTTTATTTAACCAACTAAAAATACAAACAAATTTAGTTCTTGAAAAACAAACATTCAACTGTTCATAATGACTATTAAATTCACAGCTAGGATATAGTGGAAGACTGCACTTTCTACTACTAATTAAATGTAATATATTTTCATAAATTGTAATTACATTATAAAATAAAATTTGATTTTATTTAAAATATCAAACGTAATTTCTCAATTTCTCTTTTTCAGGAAACAAATTTATAGATTTTTTTTTTCATTTGAAATTCTTTTAAATAAAGCATTTAGACCCAATTAAGTAAACGTTTGTTAATTTTGATCAAAATAGTCTCTGTAGTATCTCAGATAAGTTGAACAAACATGAAAGTTACGATTTGAAACACTAACTAAGGACAAAGTTAATAAAGGTTTGGAACTACTTCTTAGCACCAAACTACTTAACCGATTTAAATACATCTGGGAAGGTGTTTATTTGTATTAAATATGGGAGTCAATAGCACTTAAATCATAATGGGATATTTGTATTTGTATAACAACCTCCAGGAAAAACGGAAAAATAGAGTAAGAAGGTGAGATGAAGAAGGAAGAGTTTTATCCCAGACAAAAAAGAATCGAAGTAGGGACCTATCATTTTGTAAAATGGTTAAATATCATGGGTTTATGTTAGGCCAGGTAGCCAGGGGTGTGCCAGGCTGCACACCGCTAGACCCTCACAATAAGTGACCCAAAAACTCAACTTTGGACCGAGTGTAGACTTCAGAGAGATATTCCCTCTTTCTAGCGAACTACACACGAACGAGTTATTTATTGTCTAGGCATCAGTAAATACATTATCCCGTTAGTTGTATAGTGGAATAACTATTTACTTTGCCTCAAATTTTGAGTTTCTCACTTATTATAATTCACGTTCGACTTAAGTGTATTTTTATTTCTCCCTTTAAATTTTAACTTCCCGTAAGTACACAACCACAATTAATAAACTCTGTCTCAAGATGCTCACAACCTACCACAATGCTGGTAAAATGTATTATTTTTGTAAACGAGTTGTTAAGTTTATTTTAATGTTAGTAAGCTAAGCTATATAAATTTTGTTTCTGTTAAAAGGTGTTTTTTATTATTTTTTTGATGTATAGATTTTTATATATCTAAAGGAATGACGGTATAAATAAATAAATATCACATTCATGCAATCTTTAAATGTATATAATATAGTGGTAAAATTGCAGTAGGGTGTAAAAATTGAGTTTCGTCCTAATGATGACACCCTTAGAGACAATAACATCCTTTTCATTAAGAATATTTTATAAAATACGGATAGAGAGGTTACAGAAAATGTATGAACAGTTTTATGCACCTCGTTTAAAACACGTCTCTTAGGCTATCTTTTATTTATGGCGTTTGGTGATTTAAAGGCAGAACAAAAGCTTTGGTTCTTTATGACTATTCTTATTTGAACAAAGAAGTTTCTCTCGCTATTTACTGTTTAGAAGATACCACCTTTTTAAAGGTTATGTAAACATAATGTGTTACAAAGGGAAGTAAAAAAGGAGCATTCCTCCGCAAGGGAACTTCCGATACATGACATTCGAATACCATTAGTATTGTGTAACCGACGTTCATGCTAAAACGAAGTATTGACTTCATTACAGAAAAGTAAATTTTTCTTTACGGTAAAATGATTTATTTTGACTCTAAAACGGTGAGTGCAAATGGTCTGAGTTTTATAGTGATTTGATAATGTTCGATTGTTCACATTAATGTATTAATATATTTTAATTGAACTCATTTCATCATGGTATACGTAAAAACTAATATACAACGTTTCACGAGTATAAATCAACTCCCGTTATCAAGTAATGAACCTGTAACATACAAAAAATTAAAACGCCAACATAGCTTTTAGCCTAGGGCAATGTTGAAAACTAAAACAATTATTAATCTAAGATAGGATTCCATGTCTATAGCTAGGTCCAGCAATCAAAGATTAAGTACATACGTGATGAAGAAAATCATAAGTCATAAAACTACACTATACAGGGACAGCAAACAATTAATTGGTTTGTATATTAATACGGGTTGTGTTCCAACGGCATGATAACGTAACGGATTATCGAGGTGTATAACCTATTGTCACTTCTTTCAAAAAAACTAATCATTGTTCCTACTGGACATTTAATTGAAACAATTTCAAACTTATTTAATATTGAGGGATTTATAATTTCAAATATTTAATTCAGTTTTAATTACGGAATGGTATTGTTCTACATAAGATTGTCCGAAAAATCAAAGTACTTTAAGTTCATTCAATATTAGCCATGAGTAGTTCCTATTACACAAGTGGTTATTTAGTAGCTACTCTCTGTTTGGATTATAACGGGGGGGATAGTATCACAACATTTGTTAAATAACAATTGGTTCTACAAATTGTTAATGTAACTGTTTCTGTTAGATTCTGTTTTCTGTTTATTGGACAAAAATATTTAATAAAATCCTTTACATTTAATCACTGTTGATCATACTTCATGAAATTGACGTAAGTTATATAACATTTATGGATTTAAAATTAATCAATTTAGGAAATTAATATACTGTGTAAATTTATTATACGTAAATTAACAACTGTCTTGGTGTAGTTATAAAAATTTTAAATTATTTATTGGAGAAGTACTAGGATGAACATGATCTTTACATATTTTTGCAATCTTACAAAAAGATAAACTGATGTAAATTCCTTCCGTAAACCAAAATAACATTTTTTAAACAAAGGTTTTAAATATTACAAAATGATATTTACATGTAAGCAGGCGGGAAACGATATAAAAACTTAAAATAGAAATTCTGTTTAGGAAATATAACAAAATATACTACCATTACTTACTTACGTCTTCGTGGCTTTACTTTGTTTTATACGGTAAAACCCTTTTTGGAACCGTAATTCCATCTTCACTCGCTTGAGCTCGTTGATAGCTCAACAAAAGACTATCCCTATATTTAATTGTACAAAATGAATGTATAGTGATGTGCTTAAATGTTGTAAATATTTGTGAATTTGAATGTTTAACATTATGTAACGACATCCCCCGAAAAAATTAATAAATAAAAATGGGATTACGGTCCAGAAACGCGTTTAAACATATTTAACAAGACAAAATCACAAAATTTAAAGTAATTAATGGTAGTACATTTTGTTACATTTCCTAAACAGAATTTCTATTTTAATAAGTGGCTTGGATATCAAAATGAAAATTTAACCAACTTAGAGCTGAAGTAGTTTAAAACACATAACTGCTGTAATATATTTTTTAATTCTTCACAGAGTTCCTGGAATATCATTTGCAGAAATTAAGATCTTATTTCTGGCAACTATACTTTTGTTGTTACATTAATACCTTAATTTTAAAATACACTAATTTTAAACACAAGTATTAAACACCATGTTTTGAAGAAAACTCATGTATAATCCATAGAAGACAGAAAATCATTACGAATCAAAATTGTTATCACACACTATAACTTAAAGAAATATTTTATCATAAAGTGGTCAAAATTTTTAAATAAATTAAAATTAGTTGTTTTTCCTAAAAATTGTTTTTATTTTTTGTTTTTTTTTTTATACAAAATCCGTTTACGTTGATTCTAATACAACATTCATTAAATCGTAATAAATCCGAGTATGCTCCAATACATTGCCTTTGTTGTTACCCAAACTATGTTTTGTTGGTACATTTTGAAATGTATAAGACAATACATCGGTGGTCTCTTTTTACATATAAATATACTGATTGAATTTAGTACTTCTAAACATTTTGTGTAAATATTTTGTTTGATTGTTGAATATTATTAAATAAATTTGTATGAATAATATTTCACAATAGATGGGATTGCTTGTTCAGTCAAATTCTATTATAGTTAGGGTTTAGTTATTGTAGCTTTTACAACCTGAACATAGCCACTTTGTAGTTGAACCGTTTTTGAATAATTAAACGTACTATTTCTGATAATTTGTGTTCAACTTTTATTGTATCAGTTATAACATCTCACAAGTCAAGCTCAACATTTATAATAATTTTCCATTTACATTGAATTGCATGTAGAGCTTTAATACAAAATTTTCGTTGTGTGATAAGTGTCTAAAATTAAAAGTAAAGTTACCAGAAGTAAGATATTTAGTGCTTACACATGATAATTCAGGAAAGGTAGTTGAGGATTTTAATAGTGGTAACAGAGTTCTGTTGTTTATCCATAAGGTAGTAAGCACCAACTGTGCATTCTTTTTTAGACGAAACAAATATTGTATTTAATGAAACTGCAGATATTTCTTGGTGAAACTCCGTATAAAACAATTTTAATAAAGCAATAAAGCTAAAGTTTCAAAAATGTTTTAATAATATAAACTAGCTACAATTGTTTCGCCTTGCGGCATCATCGGGCAACAACAAACAATCGATTTGCGAGATGATGCCGCAAGGCGAAACAAAATTGTAGCTCGTTTATATTATTAAAATATTTTTGAAGCTTTAGTTTTATTGCTTTAATTAATCCTGAAACAATTTATATTAAAAAGAAGCAATATTTTTAAATAATAACTGAACATCTAATAAAAGTAAAATTGTTATTTCAAAATCGATTCTTAAAACGAATCAGCTGTAATAAATAATCGGGTGTTAGTGCTATTATTTAACGAATATTCAATTAATCTGAAACGTGACTGAAGTAATAATTGATCAGCTCTCTCCATTGGACCGTAATTCAATTTGTCGAAAAGTAATTGTTTTATGGTTTAAATTATCACATTGTTCGAAACTTTGTTGATGGTTTAATGTTAGTGCAGAAATGAGTGAATGATACAAACATTAATGGCGTTTTGAATTCATTTCTTGTTAGTCTTCAAGACAATGTTTATGTAAGTTTATAATTACATATTACACGTTAGTTATCAAATATTCGTTCAGTGGTGCTATTAAGAAGAAGATGAAGAAGGAAGAAATTTATTGGTCGCACAACGGAAGTTCGATACGCGTAACTTCGTTATAAAAATAATTTTACAAAAGATCTTCTTTTAGTATTTATGAAGACATCAAATAATAATAAAAGCTATTCTCAGTTTGGAACAGCGTATTTCCTTAGCTTTAGTATGAGAGTATTACAATGTAATGTTGTGGGGTTATATCTTGGAGTATGCATAAAGACGCCAGCTTTATTTAATTAGGAAGTACTTCAGAGCTTATCAGAAGCTCTTCTGAGAAATAATTATATTTTATATCTAATACCAAGTCAACGTTTCCGTTTCGAAAAGTTAAATTCGTGCAGTTGATACAGTGTATTATGACGAATCCTTTCACCATCCATCCCAGTTATTCTACTACCAAACTAACTGCAATATTAAAATAGGGGTTAATTTAAAAACAAATAAAATTATAACAGTTTTATAACTCATCATTACATTTAATTAACATAACATTTTTTGTTACTTAACTTTTTTGTTTACTTTTTCATTAACTGAATCCATAACACTAAAATTAATTTAACACATTTACACTATATACACAAATTATTTACACTTAGTTAACTAAAAACAAGATTTTAGGCACATTTATGTTTAGAAAAACACTACGATTGGCATTCATCTTTGTATCTGGAACAAATGGTTCTTAATCTTCATCGTTTTCTATTTTTCTTTGTGTCCTCCTTCTTTTGAGCAAACCCAACATGTTTTTTTCTTCTTTTCTTTTTATAGTTTTTGTAGTTCTCGTGTACGCTCACCTCTATATTTCGTTGTTGCTCTTTCATCCAATAATCTCCAACTGCTTGTATTACCGAAACAATGAATTGGAATCTGTCTAGAGGCCTAATATACAAAGATTGATCCAAATATAAGAATTCAGCAACATTACAGAAAAAAGTAAAAAGTAACTTCTTTTTTTTTTACCTTACTGTCTTAAGTTCATCTAGATATGAATCTAGCATCTTATCTAAAGGGTTGACTTATGAGATGTTTTAAAATTAAAATTAAATTTGAACAAAATTTCCATACAAAAAATATGTTTATTTTCTCAATAAATAGTTTATTTCTCAAACTAGTTTCAACAACAATTTCGTCATATTCAATGATGCATAACTTACAGTTTGATATTGTAGCTCTTGCATCACTGTATACATAAGAAGATATAACTTAGTCATGTCATAACTAGTCATGTAATATTTTATTCAATTTCAGAAACAGTTTTTACATAAAACTAGTTTTACCTCCCCCCCCCCCCCCGATCTTCATAAAAAAGTATATAAATCTAATTATGTCTCATATAATATAGAAATTTCACCATGCAGAAGGTATATATATATATCATGTTAAACGTGTGTAATGCATTATTTTTTAAGCATAATTTTCTTAGAAGTTCGTTTTAAAAACCAAATTTACCCAAGTTTAATCAAATTGCACGAGAACTAATTTTGTATACGATGTATAATTTTGATTGAGTGTACGATGAATTTGGTTTTTGTGAGTGCATGTATAGGTTATAGTAAATTGTAACATTTATATCTGTTTAATATAATCGTATTTTAATCAATAATTGAGATATTTCATGAAATATGCAATATAAGAATTATCAGTTTTGTTTCTAATGTTTAAAACAATAGGAACCTAATTAGACCTGACTAGTTTATGAAGTTCCTCAGTTGGCGTTTAATTTTGTTTTATATGCAACAAGAGCAACTCTTTGACAAGATGGAGTCATAATTTATTCATCAAGATTTAGTCTTTGTCTACGCTTTGAAAGTGAACATGTTTTAAGATATATTTTGCTTTAAATGAAGCTAAGGAAGCGAATAAAATTTTTAACATTGGGGTGTTAAGTTTTGAGTTAAATCTAATCATATGTTGCAGTTTATATTCTGGCGGATACTAAATACATGCGTTAATGTGTGCATTGTTTACAAGTTTTAAACGTTACCAATATATACTAAATATTGATTTTTTTTAAATATTAAAAATGTATTACAAATTACATCGTTATCAACTTGGTGGTATAAATATATTATGAGCCATCTGAAGTTAGTGATGCACCAAAAATAACAATTTAATTTTAATTCCGTTTTCCTGTTATGATATTCCGGCTTGGTTTTACGAGTTTGTTAACTGTAAATATCTATTGGTACATTTCTAATTGTTAGCAAATTTTCAAAAATGTAAATAAAGTAGTACATAACATTTTATCTACATGTTTTACAGTAACCCACGACGGTAACCAATCATGAACAAACCAAAACAATTTTTAAAAGCACAAAATCCTAATTATATTTCCCATAATAAAACGGTACAATTTAGCTCATAAACCATAAATAATGCTGCTAATTAATTATGAAAGGATTATTACCTAACAACTAGCCACAAAATTTATTTCATTTCTAGTGAAATCTCAAAGAATAGCTAAATACAACCTAATGCAGATTCTCTAGAATAATAAATGACATTCCAGAAGTACGTTTATATTTACGTCTTACATTTTCAATTACATGATACAGAATATATAGGGTTTTATTGAAATTAACTTATAGGGCATGGCAGTATCAATATAAGGCGTTATTATCTAGTAAAGTTATTTTTGTAAGCTATATATTTTTTCTCAGAGATATTACGTATTACTGGCTTGTAATTATAACTCAAAGTCCGATTTAGAAAATATTGAACTTATCTTATTATACAAGCGATTATAGCATGAAGTACTCTGAATACAGCCGATATGCTGACATGATAGGGCGGCAATTGTCCGAGTATCAACTGAAGCAGACCTTAACTGCTCTTATTATTTGTTACAAAGTACAGTTTTTGACGTGATAAGTGAGAAAAACAGTTTTTAGAAAATAGAAAAAGGGTGTGAAACCCCTTTTATAATTTATAATTTTTATAATTATCGGACCTTTTATTCTAGTTTACGAACTCGTCTAATGACTTGTAATATCAGCCATTGTACCAAGTTTGGGATAAATCGGAATTGAGAACTAAAATTGTAACCTGTAAAGCATTACTAATATATATAGACGATGAGGAAAATCTTTGCTAAATTACACCAATGGGTAAAATCATTGCTTAAGGTGTCTGCGTTTGTGCAATAAGTAGAATTATTAAGACTTGCCTTAGCACTATAAAATTAATAACATTATTTAAATAATTTACCTATACATAGTTTCTTTAATGGAATGGTTTATACATTGTTAAAATTCATTTTTTATTATTCCAAATAAGTTATCTATTGCGTATAAAATGCCTCATATTAACAGTATTATATAAATTCAAAAACATATCTATTTTTATTTATTTTTTACTATTTATCTTTTAATATTCACTGCCCGAAGATATTTTATTTTTGACAAATAGGGCTTAAGTCCTAACTATTTAGTTGCACAATCAATCTTGACATTTCACTAATATAAATTTAAATTGGTAATACATTGTGATAAACTATTTAAACACGGATTTCATAAGTATGAGGCTTATGAAATCTTGAACTCTTAAAAGAGAGAACAATAGTAAGTCTGGTCGATACTAGTGCGTTGTACATTTTTGTCATCGCTAATCCGACTGATGATAAATATTGCTATTATCGTATCACATAGAACGTTGGAATCGAAATGTAACTTTTAATTAAGTAATGAGTTGGGAGGTGTCATTTTTGAAATTTGTATATTCTTCAAATTGCTCCAAAGGGATCATTAATTTCCCCTTTTGAGAGTGGTGAAGTATTTTTAATGATTTGTTGATACTGCAGTATTTGTTTTATATGCAATTGTGTAATCCTGCTTTTGAAACTTACCTACGATGTGCTCCAATTCTTCAAGAAGACGTGCTGTCTTCTTCATAGACTCCCAGGCTGCCATAATTGCAATAGCCGACTACTCTCAAACAGGCTGTCCAAACGTGTCCCACTGTCGAGAAGCAATCCCCACCTCCTTCAGAATAACTGGGCAATTAGCCATCAATGGATCCCGAGTCACGTCGGCATCGTGGGCAATGAAAGAGCAGATGGTCTTGCAAAAAATGGGGCACAAATGCAGCAACCAATCGTTGAAACCAGCCTCACCTCTGCCAGGGACCTTATTGATGCAACTTTTAGACACTACATCAAACAAAGGAACGAGGAAGCCAGCAGAGAAAAACAGTGGGCATCGCTTGTCAGTCGCGGCCCCTGCCGTCCTCAACTGACAGGGCAACTGCCGTGGCTGACTTCCGACTCTTGACAGGCCACGATTATCTCCAGGCCCATCTCCATCGTTTTGGCCTTGCAGAATCTGATACATGTTCGCTTTGTTTCGATGGTATCATGGACGGGGACCACATCTCAACCTGCCCCGAGCTGGACGACCAGCTGTCCAAAATTGGTCGTTACTGGGAAGCTCGACGCCGAATGGCCCAACAGCCAAGAGCGGGCATTGGCTAAAGTAAAGTAAAGTAAGCTTTTGAAACTTACCTACGATGTGCTCCAATTCCTTCTTAAATTCAAAACGATATATTTTCTTTTGTTTTTCTTCAATCCGTTGTAAATTTTGTTTTCTGGTTTTAGTACACTTTATCGATGAACTGTATACATATACATAACTGGTGGCAATATGTCGTAATATATTTAATTCGTCCTGAAAATCTGTGTTTGTCAAGGGTGTATTCTTTAGTTTGAATATGAAGCTATTATAAGCTGCTAGACATCTTTTGAGGTGTCGGATGATTACTACTTGTATATGTATGCTTTACTTTATTACTTATGACAACGGACAAATTCCAGCATAGTTTGAATAGCAGAAATGGGCGTAGTGAAGAGAAAAATTACTATTTACTATTGTGACGGCAAGTCAGTTTAATTTAACTAGTGCTTTCTGAGTTTATTTTTAACTAATTTTTATTCACTAAAGGTTATCTACTGAAAATTCAATTCTTGCTATATTTATATTAGGCCCTACAGTATCTATCAAAAATAACCGACAGTGTTAACATACTATTTTGATTCATTTGCGGAACTTATTTTGAACCCAATTAAAACGAACACATAAAATTTAATTGTTGTATTAATTGAAAGATGTTATTTTGATGTGATCATTATCTTTTCAAGGTTTAATACAAGATGAATTGTTCACAATTTGTTGATTTAACGTAACACGCTTGTATTTAATGGCTATGTCAATAATAATTTCTGCAAATTATGTTATTTAACAAGTTTTGAGATTAGATTTCATAATTTATTCCTTCATAAAAATTAAATACTAACACATATATTATCTTCCAATCAAAAGCTCGCCTCAGCTAGTTATGATTATCTTATATTATATAGAATGTGTTTAGATTGTTATCTCATTATTTCAGTGGTTTCATATTTAATACAGCGACAGGAGAGACTGTGACAAATTTGTAAATTATAATTTATAATTATAACATACAACACCAAACAACTAAACTAAATTGCATATTTATCAAATTACATATTTACAATGTTTTTTTAAAACAAACCTTTTCTCTTTGTCTATGAATTAGACCATATATTGCATTAAAAATATTTGTTCCTGACTTGCGTTGTATGGATTCAAAGTGAAAAAAAGAAAAACTCAAACTATTATTGTAGGATTTTTCTAAATTGATGAATACAACCGACTTTTATTCAGAACTCAACATTTTAAGCAAAAATTAAAAATTTTGTTAAATTACAAATAATTAGGTATCCAGCTGTAGCATTCTAAACTCACAAATATAATCTGCAGATAAATTATCAACCCAGTTTCCTACCACAGTACATTCCGCCCCTGACAAGTGCTGCCGCGTAGTGACAGTCACCAGTAACAATCGCCTGATCTGCCTAAGTACAAGGTACAACGGCTACCGACCCGGCCTTGAATAAAATACGTACTCACTCATGTCTTTGCTTTCTTAATATGTAGTCATATTCTTCAAAACTCTTGAGTTAACTCTAAATCAAAAAGTCACAGTATGCCGAGCAATATTTCATTCCTATCAAAAATAGTAATAGTTTAATTCAACAGTTCAGTGATGTGTTTTCTGGTGTTCTAACTAAAATAAGTTGCTTAAATTTCACATATTACGGCACATGTTCACGAGAACTTTCAACAGGATTCCAGGTAACCAAATTTACAGATTTTATCATATTATAAATTTTGTTAATGTTTTAAACTTTATTCATTAAGATATGTATTTCATGTTTTATTTAATATTCAAAGTTTTTCAGAAACTAAATAATTATAAAAATTTTTTCATTTCTTAAAACATAGTTTACAAAACCTTAAGCAGTCAGACTTTAAGTTTTGAGCAGTTATGTGAAATTAGTGCAAACTGGTAACAAACATTAAACAATCAGAATATCTTATTAAACATGTCAAATATAAAACTAATTGAAGAAATCTCTTCTAGACCAGAATATTTGTTTTACAGATTTTTACAGATTTTTCAAGTTTCATACAAGCTTTATTTTAAACAAAACCAAGTATTTATATACAGCTTTATAACCATCTAAGAAGCATTTAATTATAAGCTTAATGAATTTCTGTGATGCAATCAATATTCTCTAATTTTGACGAAATAACCAGATATTTTAATTAAAGAATCTTGTTCTACAACATGTCTGAATTTGCACAAATGCTAGTAAACGTGTTTTCTTGCTTTAGCGAAATGCTGGTCGGAGAAACACATCGAACCTGCTTGATTTTGCATACTCCAGCAAAATAGTGTATAGCATGTTTCTGCCTGTTCATTAAAACATGTTTCATATAGCAAATATAAAAATTTCCAAGTGCACAAAAGTAACTTTTTTTTGAAAACTGACTTTACAGAACTTTGTTTAAATATATATATTGTACATGTACCTAACTTGGTTTAGTAAAATGTGTTCCCTGTTATTTAAATGTAATCTTGTGTAACTATTTATAATTTAAAAGAAAAATAATTGGGTGGTGCTGCATGCAAACTTTTCGGTCCTTACAACCTCCAAGAGGTTATTTCTAAATTAATAAAATTGACGTCAATTTAAAAATTTCAATATTCTAAATTTTACCATTTCTTTTTAATCTTCTCATGTCATAAACAATTTTCTCTTTATTTAAAATATATATATATATATATATATATATATATATATTGGCCAATTTAGTATTTAAGAAATTTAACAAACAAAATCATGATATGTAATAATTAATCTAATAATGAACTTGTTAGAATTAATATAATTTTTTTGAATTTAAAATATCAATCTCATTTATAGAATCTTTTTTTTTATTGTTAAATTTTGTAACTGTTTATATAAACTAAAAGGGGGGATAAATATCAGAATCTGTTCATCAATATTTTTTTTTTAATATACATATTGTAATTTTCATTAAGGGCGTATAACTTTTTTTTAAGATTAATTGTAATCTTTTAATTATCAAGCTTTTGCTTATACTAATTTAACCTAGGATGTTTTTCAGCTTTGTAAATGGTAAAATCTGAACCATCGAAATTTCTTTTTTTTTTGTTTAATAAATTTGAGCCTTGTTAATTACTAAATTTGTCTTTGTCTTTTTTTTTATTTTTCAAACATTGTTACCATTTGGTTCCGCCTTTTGTTTAATTTAAGTCGCCTGGTAACACACCTCTATTATTGAAAATACGTAGATAAATATTCAAATTATGTTTACAAAAGCGTTATTTACCCTTAAGGGGAACCTTAAAAACCATATGATCAAAATTCAAAATTACCCCCAACCCCCAAACTCAAAAATCTTGAATGGCTTGTAATATATCAAATGAAAGCGTATGAAAAAAAACGAATTTCTCTGGTAATACAATAAAAATCGCCCAATTAGTTAGTTTACTATGATGACAAACGCAATTTTGTAAAAGTGCGTTATCATCTCTTATTATTGGAAACACGGAGGTAGATATTCAAATTATGTTTAGAAGAAAGCTATTTACCTTTAGAGGGAACTTTTAAAACCATTTGTACAAATCTGAAATCAACCCTTCTTTCTCCCCCAAAACCAAACGTACTTACGGCTTGTGATATATAAAGTTAAAGGACATAATGAAAGTAACATTTTTTCACCAATGAAACTGAAATTGGTTTATTCGTTCTCGAGTTGCAGCAAAAAAAACTAATATTTTTTAAATTCACTTACTTTTTGTAAGCTTGAAATACACACAATATTTACAAAATATGGATTTCTTTTAACAAAAGAATTCTAATAAAATATGAATAGTCACATGCTTTCGAAACTATTCTACACATAAATAGTCGTTTTTTTTGTTTTTTTATAGGAAAATTATCGCACGCTACTACTTGGCACAAGGCAACTTTCAACCTTTGTGGTCTTAATACACACACACACACACATATATATATATATATATATTACTTGAGGTATTTTACAATGATTTTAATTTTCATAATTTACCAACGTTTTAACCAAATTGATAGAAATTCTTTGAGAAAATTTGTATTTTACCATACAAACAGCTAGGCCTACGTAGGGGATTTTGTTTGTTTAGCAATAAATCACTTACCGGTATTTTTTGGTGAGACACGACCACAAGTTTAAGTTCTCATAGGCTTCATTTTATTAAAAATTGATACAATTTAATACAACTGATTTTGATAAAACTTTGTTTGTTTGTTTTGTTTTTTTTTTTGTTTTGGTGATACATATATCAGCTAAAATCCAAATTTTGAGTTATCGAAAAAATCTAGAAACAAAAATTCTCGTAATATGGCTAAAATATGCCAATATAAATGTATTATATTGCTCGGACCACTAGTTTTGGCTATAAAGCACTTTACAGGCTACTGAAAACAGAAAACAAGACAATATCACACCACGAAACTTCTTTTTTGTTCATGTGGATTCTAAATGGATATTTAAATAAATATGTGTAGGCCTACAAACGTACAAATATTTACTCCGTTGGACTTTAACCATCAGTTGATCTACTGCAACTGTCATTTAATGTAAATAACGAGACTTTGTAATCAATATTATACAATAACAACTTAAACCTATCGTCTGTGTATCCATCATAACTATAACACAACTGATATGGCACTATAGAGTTTACTGTATTTGTGTGTAAAAAAGTAATGTAATTTTATAACAAACATAAGGCCTAATTTTGAGGACTATTATCTTAAGATGATATTAATACTCTTAATATTAACTTATAGCAGTAATTGTTCTGATATTTATGAACAAATTCCCTCGTATTACATTACTCTACCCTTACGTTTCGATAAGAAAGATGAAAAGAAGCAGAAAAGATAAATTGTTTTCGTGATGGTGTAGACACTTAAACGGATTTTGATTGATTTCCTTTTTTAGACGCACTACTATTGTACTCATCTTTCACTGATGACATCAATTATGTTTTGGCTCCATCTCTTGTCGCTAAGTTGATCACACATCATCGCCTTCAACAAGCAGAATGCGATTTGTTTACTTCGTCAGCGCGAAAAGTAACAACGTAAATTGATATCATGGTATTAATATATATGGTATTTGTTAATTTTATTTAGGAAAAAACATTTCCAATACCTTTCACATGTTTGTGTAGACACACTCGCTAATTGTAAGTACACTACATCAATAAGTAATGTCATAAAGTTAGACCTATTTATCCACAGAGTTGTAGACAAAAATTAGTAACATATAGTGAGTACGGACATAGCAATCCCGAAAGAACCTAGCTGTATCTACTCTTTTTTTCATATAATCTAGGGTTAGATCCATCTCTTTCGTCTTTCAAACAAAGATCAAACTTTTGTTCTTTTCCTACTCAGACGCTCTTAGAAGGTTACGTTTCTTTATTTTACGATCTTTTATATTATTTCTTATAAGGCTATAATGACCGAAAGTTCTTTTGCCTTTAAACAACAATATTAACATTGAGATTTTTGTATGAATGGTAACAACTTTTATGATAATAATTACATAATTTATAAAGTTATTTACTCATCAGAGAGAAATTCTGCGCATGCGTTGAGATATATAATATGAATAAACCTCTAATGGTTTTCTAAAATTTATGAATCACTGAAATATTTGTTTTAAGCTAATGAGTACCGGTAGTGACACAATTGGTGGATAGAGAGCTCTAATTAAATAAAAATTTAAAAAATAAAATCAATAGAAGTGTGGTAATCCCAAGATATCTTGGCTTCACCTTCCTTCTTGTACCCAAGGTTTAGATCCTTCACTTTCATTTTTCCTATAACGTCTCTCATGTTCTCTTTTAAGTGATCAAGGGCTAAGGTGTCTTTTTGTGTTTTGTAAGGCATTGATGACCGTGACATTTTTACTCTTTTAAATACCAACAACAAAATAATCATAATAAATTAGTAACTTAGTTTGACATTTTTCTCAATGAAAAATCAATCACTTTATAACTTTAATTTTGTAGTGAATTAACACTAAATTCACTTAAAACCAACTTGATTTAATTTCTACTTTTATGGCTACGTTTGAACAATATTATTTTTATTAAAAACATTCTTATTTTTATTATTATTTTTTTATAAAACAAGTTTCATCACAAATCGTTGCAGATTTTAAAACAGCACAACATTAGCTTCTGCAGGACGTTGTAATGTTTAAGAAAAAAATTGTCGTAGAAACCCATTTATTAAATTTTAAATACTTGGAACGTGTGAAAATGAATGAACCAAATATATTGGAAGATGTTCACTGATTTTAAACCCTAGTATAAATATATACTAGGGTTTAAAATTTTCAAATTCTACGAAAATCAGTTAAGTGGTCCGCCAAATCTAACTTGATAATTTATCATATTCTATTGTTGTTTACCTCATTTCTACTAATAAACCTATGATTAATGCAAATTTCATTAAAATCGCCTAGGTAAATGTCCAGATTTTAAAATGTAATATTTTATAGTGAATACATTTTTTCCCTGAATGTATTCCGACTTAGCCTGTTCAGACTCAACAATATTTGAATTGTAAATTTAATTAAATGTTTTGTATAAAGATATAACGGTTTACATTAACCCTATAAAGAGGTGTAATAAAGTTGCTTTCAATTGTGTTTTGTTGTCTAAAGCAGAAACCATTTCAAGTGGCAGTCAAGTGTGGTTATTATATCTCGCAGCACGTGTTTATGAAACTAAATAAACTTGTTATAGAGCTATGGAAAACCCAGCATATAAAATATTACATTCTACTTTTTTTTAAAGGCGTGGCATTGAAATAACAAATCAGGGGTGTCAAATATTTCTTCCCTTTTGTAATGAAAAATACTCAACCACTGTGTTTATAATACATCATCCGAACTTTGTTTTGGAATTATTACTTTCTCAAACAGGGGAAGTTTTAAATTTTTGAAAAATTTCATAGATAAACTCTTTTAAAAGAAAAACTTGTTAGCTACTCTATTTATATAATATTCTATATCTTCCATTGTACTGATTGTAATATGCATTATATTTTGGTAACAGGTAAACCATTAATAAGATGATTCAAGTAACGCTTACCCAATAACATATGTAAAACGAACTTTACCTTTGTTTAAAATCTAATCTTATTAATAAAACGCTAAGTCTGTCCGTTTGATTTTTCAACTCGAAAACTGTATAGGCTAGTAATAATATAGTCCTAATTCATAAGATTACCTAAATTCATAGTATAAACTAATAGCAAGAAAATATGGGACTTTAACACAATTTAAACATCGAAAAAGTTTTCAGAAGAATTCAAAATATACAGTTTTTCTTGTTGTTTAAAGACGAAAAACCTTCCCGTTATTATAGCCTCGTATACAGTGTGTCTCATAAAGACGTATACGCTTTTGATATTCTATTTATTGCTTATTCCTCAATCGATTCTTTTGAAACTTACATACTTTTTAATACAGTTACCAAAAATTTTGTATGAAAATTTCAACATACAGAAGGTTTTTATAGTAACACACAAAACAACTTTTATGCCTCTATACGTTTATCTATTTTACTCTTGTAGGTTTTATTGCACGATTTAAATTTAAAATAGTATTTATATTCAAATTAAAAACAATTACATTAAAACAGAAACATATAGCATAATTCTTTTGATTATAATTTATTATCCTTTGTAGTTGGAAAGTGGTGAGGAACAACAGTTGGGGAAAAAGTGAAGTGTTTTGCGTGGGCCATAGTGTTTAATAACGTTGCAGAATTAATTAGACAATTTCAGGTTGCGTTCTTAGGTATTAATCCACCAACAACTCACTCAATAATTAAGTAGAAAATTTCATTATTGGAAAAGGGAAGTGTAGTGAAAAATAACACTCGATCTACTTATAAGGGAAGAGAAGAACTGGTATACGCTTCACTACTCCTTTATCCAGATAAACAAAAATCACGTATGACATTAGAGCTTGAAACTAGAGTTCCCAAATCTTAAGTGCATAGAATCATTTAAAAATATATATTCACACACACACAAAAGCTATCTAGTCCATAACCTAATTGAAGATGGTCCGGACAAAAGAGTGGAGTTCTGTTCCCCCATCACCTGATTGGAGATCTGATCAATCTCTTATTCTCAGAACTTGTTTACCGGTCAGTGCTATTATGAAACTATATTATGTGTGTGTTAACAATAGCTATTTTTAAGTAAGAGAAGATTTTTATACTCAGTTTTCGGGCCTAACTATCCCCCCTTAAGCCCCGCATTAAGTAACATTTACATGGAGATATTTGAAGACTTGGCCTTCTGAATGGTGTAAGTGATTCTGTTGGCATCGGTAAAATATTTTGATATGTTATTACTATTTGAAAAAGAATCAAACAATGTAAGTGGCTTTTTGGACCACATTAATAGTTTCAGAACAACTCACCGTAGATCTAGCATAGGATATTCTGGATGTTTTGGTTCGGATGTTCGATATCGGGATTGTTATTTCAGTATGTAGAAAAGCCACAAATACTGGAAAGTACTTACATTTTAATTCACACTATCCGGAACATGTTAAAGTAGGTCTTTCACAGGGCTTGATTTGTAGAGCTAGGGCGGTTCCATCTAATGATTATGATTAGTCCAAAGAGATAGAGACAGTTTATGAGGAACTACTGGATAATTGATATACCGTGGATTGTATAATTATATAAGGCCATTAAGAAAATCTCATACTAAGATATATATATTGATAGTGATACTTAGGAAAAATCTGTGGCTACGTTATCCATTCCTTATGTAAGGGGCTTATATAAAAAAAATAAAAATACGGGTGATCAATTCTAATTTTAACTTTAGGACTGTTTTTAGGTTGAGTCACACGTTGCAGAACCTTCTAACCAGGAGAAAACCTCAATGTTAAGTGGCAGATAAGGTTGTTGTTTACAAAATTCCGTGTCAATGTGGTCACAATTATTTTCGTCATAGCTCAAAGCGAGTGGATATACATGTGCAAGAACATCGTGATCACGTGATAAACAGTTACATCAACTATTCAAAAATATGCGAACATTGTTCGGAGGCAGGACATGGTTTAAATTAAGAAACAACAAGTATTTTTCATAAAGAAACAAACTGGATAAAAATAATTCAAAATGCTGCACCACGTATGGTTGTGGATGATACCGATTGTTTTTCACAACCCAGTGATTCATTTCCTTTTGTTTGTATCCCTTTAATGAAGGGACTAAATAGAAGGAAAAATTCATAATGCAGAATAATTAACATCCCTCATCTAACGGTTCAGGCCCATAATGATTGCACAACTGATAAGAGCCAAAGTTTGTCAGTATCATTGCGTCGCAATAAACGTTTAGCAGACATTCGTCCACCGGAAGCCATATAATATAAAAAAAAAAATTTTTAAACAGTTTCCGAGGAAGTAAAGTATTATCGGTCTTCGCGAAATGTAAGATAATTAGTGCCTGACTTAACGAATGAACTTGTGCATCAATTGTTACTCTTTAAATAAAACAAACTGAAGTTTCTAAAAATGATTGTAAAGAAAAGAAAGAATTTTCATGTCCTTAATAAAGGAAACATTTAATACTTATAAGGTAATATTTTCTAAAGTTTGAATTTAACTACAACAAAAAAACTCCCCACAATGTTACCCGTTCTACACAGTTGAAATAATTATCATCCCATTATTTTTGGTATAAGCTATACAGTTTCACAAATTTATGTTTAGTTTTCTTTGTACAACAATAACGCGTTTCCAGTTTAAGTTAAATTCAACACACAGACTTCATATTTTACGTCATCAGCTGCACAATAGCTGTACATGTATGTATATATTGTGTTAAGAAAACAACAGTGTAATCAGTCACCTCGCTCCAAATCCTTCGTTTCATTTGTTACTTCCTTAACAATAAAGTCCCATTAATTTTAATTAATTAAAATGAAATCAAATATGTTATAGTAAATATAATTTAAAACTATTAAATAATTTTTGTAATAAAATTATCGAATAGATGTTTCCACTCTATTTTAAATTACAATAAATATACAATAAATCAATATTATGCACAAATGGTATATATTTGATCATTTTCTCCTTGCAATTTAATTCATGTTAGGGACACTATTTATATATTAAGTTAGTTTCTTTTAAATTTCTAAAATATCTATGAAAATATTGTAAGCATTAGACACAAGCTAACTATAGTGATCTCTAGGGGCTACCTACCGTAGTCCTAGGGATTTTAACTTGAGCTAACAGTAAAATATAAAACTATGTTTGGTGTAGTTCTTATGGGTAATGCTCTGTATGAAGTACAGCAATTTCGTCTCACTCTGTGAATAGCTTTAGTAGTCAACATTCCAACGCGGAGTCCAACAATTTTCTCTTTCGTTAAAAGGTGAGATAAAAAGATTAACAGTTTTACGAAACCCAGTAAAGATCTCGAATGTAATATGTAACATCATCTGGAATATGATACAAGAGCACGTAAAAGTTATTGCTTTCATAAAAACCGTCACTATCCTGCTTTAGACCAGATTCGAACAAACGTCATACTAAAGAAAATATATATGTTACATCTGCATTATACACAAAATCAAATATTACTTGTCTTTACAACAAATTAATTTCCACTGGACATTACATGTTCAAAGTTTTACGTTTATCGATACCATTATTCTTCATTAGATAGTTGTATAATAAAGAGTGCATCATTTTTGTTAACATTTCTCTTCGCTCTTGCACTCTTTGATGTGGAAGCGACTTTAACAAAACCATAATTTTTAATTAATTAAAAATATATCAATTTGTGTGGAAAATATTATATTACGTAGAGTGATAACATGATATTATCGTTAATTAAATTGTTCCCTATTTTTTTAAATACTATAACTGTAATTAATTTCCTAATTAATGATATATTATCTCATAATTAAAATGTAATTAACACAATTAATTCATATTTAATTTGTAGCTCATATTTTCAAATATTAGTTGTAAATAACCGTTTCAGTTTATACACAGAGTGTTTATCTTGCAGATTTATAGATCAGTAAGATGATCAGAAATTTCTAAGTTGGGAAATCATAAACAGATCTTACACTACATATAAACTGGGTAGTTTACAACTAGTGTCCAGATAATGTGTAACTCTTTACGTTAGTCTCGACCGACAGTAGGAGGGTTTCCTTTGAGCCTTCAATTTCCTGAGGTTATCTCCGACATAGGTTGTATTTTGGTCATGTGGTCAAACTTTTGTGAGAGACGTGGTAAGATGTTCCAAGCTGTTTCTGAAAGAAGATTACTTCGAAAATTGATGTCCCTATCCATTCTATTCTTCTCTACTGCAAAGTGAAAATAGAAACCCACAGTGGACGACAGACCAGCGGACTTTCTAACGAACAAACAAACCGTTTAATTTCTTGCCAAGTATGTTCCATAAATATTTTCCAAACTTTTATGAAATACAATTGTATTGAATTATTTATACATATATAATATGTAACAAAGGGTCCTTTAAAGCATTAATAACTATAAAACGTTTATATCAAGTAACATCATATTTTTAATATTTATTTAGCACGTAAGAACCCCTTAACATGTCCGTAAAAGAATGTAATTAATAATAAAACTAATAAACTGGTTAAATTTCTTCTACAATAAAGTGCATTAATTCAAATTATAATAACACTTTCTTTCTCTATTGAAACTTAATTCCTTCAGACTCTTTACTTCAGCTAAAATTAAGTTATTTATCATTGATTTTAAATTAATATTATCATTATTTAATTTCAGAATCTACACTTCGTTATTTCTAATAAACAACTCTTAAAATGTCATGAAGAATACATTCATTACTTCCATTTAATAATATAATATTCTGTATTTAAAAGAGAGTAGAGAGTAGGTGAGATGAGGAATGGAAATTTTAATTATGGCCATAACGTAGTTAAGATTTAACGTTTCTTATCAATTACGGCAGAAATGGTATATTATACAAAATATGTGATGTAAGTTGTATGGAATAACAACTGAGTAAAATTGGTTTAAAATGGTATCCACATCATACTGTATATAATTTAAAAAGGCACTTTTAAATATGTTGGAAATTTATATCCAGGTAATGTATGATCTACAATAATAGAATATTGGTCAATGTAGTTTAGGTTGATCTGAAAGCTTGTGAAGTGTAATGTGGACACTTTACAACAATTCCCCAAGGACAT
The DNA here is from genome assembly GCA_963513935.1 of Aphrophora alni. Lineage (NCBI taxonomy): Eukaryota > Metazoa > Arthropoda > Insecta > Hemiptera > Aphrophoridae > Aphrophora > Aphrophora alni. The sequence goes on from OY740769.1 coordinate 39,906,550, forward strand.
AGTTGCCCTTAAAATGTTAAGTAGCTATCAATCGATATGTCCATGTTTCTTTTGCTATATATGGATACAAATTACAGTACCAATATACTGTAATCTATAACTACAATGATGTCATGCCGGCTAATAACATTGCATATAAGAAGTTAACTCTCTTAAAACATGTATGTAAATACAATATATTTACAGTTTTTCATATCACATTTTCTGATCATGCACACCTTATTAATTTATTCGACTGCATCTATGTGTAGTTAAAACTCAAATTCATTGTGATGAATACACAATTCAAATATATTCATATATCAAATAACAATAACTGTAGAATAATGTGTTTAATGTGTTCAAAGGAATTATTATTTGTGCTTTATTTCCGTTGAATGTACTGAATAAAATTTATAACTGTTTTAGAATAAATAAATTTTAGATCCTACATTATTTAAAGTGTTTGTTGTTTTATTCTTGATGATTGAAATTAATTAGTTACACAAACAATAAATAAAACATTTTGCTTTGAAGTATTATTGTTATTTAAGGATGGAAATCAAACACGGTACTATGATCATTGATATAATTTATACATTATATTTCGACAACGAAATATTGTTTTTAGATCTTATTTCATTATTAAATATATGGAAAATATTTATATGTTTAATATTGCATTTAAAATATATGTTTCAATTCAATTATTCTAACAAAATATAAGGATTCAGTAATAATGCAATTAACAATTATTGTACCCATTGTTTTTCAATTATGATTAGTTTACTGTAACATTGTTTTTTTTTTAACGATTTATAAACTATTTCACTACAGCTAGTAAATATGAGATGGATTGTTTATTTTTCATATAGATTATGTTGTTATTTTGATGAAGGTATTTGACATTAATATTTCCAAAATTTTATTAAGAACGATTTAAAGTTTGACATCAATTTAAATATATAGAAGTTACAATTACTGTATATAGTTCATTTTCAATCAGAATGAGTGGTGTGTATTAACTAAGTTAATGGCAAATTAAATGTTACCTCCGTTCACAATTGATAATGGCTTAAACATTCTGAAACTGATACTGTTTATAAATTATATGTTCAATTATATTAATAATTAATCCCAAAATATTTGGTTCTATAAATTTCCTAAATAAAAAGATCATAAATAATTATAATTAAAATCAAATTAATATAAATGTGTTTAATATAAATAAATATCACTAACATTGAATTTTCATTCAATTTTAATAATATCATGATTTAATTTAATTTTTATAATGAAAATTTTGACAAAGTAACGCCATCTACTACTAAAATCTGCCAGGACATATTAATTTAAAAAGTAATAAACACTGACTAAAAATTGCTTAAAAAATAACTTATTATTTAAGTTGATCCATCAGGAAGAACCAGGGTCCATAGTTTTTGCTAAGTCATCACATTCAAATTTCTCAAACACTGCTCACAATATCATCGATTTCGAATCTCGCCTTCTTATGATTAGTTTCACATCTTTAATATTTTTGTAATTATATATAGATCAGTTAAGCAATACTTATTTTGTCTCTCTCTCTATCTCTCTTTTCTCTAACTTTCTCTCTCTCTCTCTGTCTATTTATTCATTCTCTTTCCGTCCTTCCTAATATCTTCTCTCTCACTCACACACAAACACAGATTCTGCTTCCTCTTTATTTCCTACAATAGAGACGAAGCTGTGCGGATGAAGTTCACTTAGCCCCTTAACAGTTCGTTACCCAATATTATTTCAGAGTGAGTTTATCTTCAATTCAATTTGCATTGGCATGTTATGACAAATAATATAATAGAATCATGAGCGTTGGCAAAACATGAAACAATAATGACAAACGTAATTTTAGAAAACTCTTAAGTGACAGAAACAACAAAATTTAAAATAGAAAAGGTTCTAAAATAATTTACAATTTAAAAGTATCATTATTTTTTAAAATAAATTAACCACAACACTATAAAAAAATCATAGGTATATACAATTATTAAATATATAAAATTTAAAATATAAATTAAATTTGGTGAACCAAAGAAGTCAGGGATGGCATCTGATCTGAAACAACCAATTCATATTTAAACATGCGTTCTTTACGATCCATTTTATTCGGCCTTTTTCTCCTGTTTTACGTGTGACGTTTATTGTTAAAATAGTTTTAATTTTGTTCACAAGATATCAGCACTTGCCGGCTACTGTATCGACGTCGTCCAATCAAGTGAATGGACACGCCTTGCCCCGCCTCTTATGTTTCATCTACAGTTATTAGTTTTAAATATTCCCGTTTTAAATCAGCACTTGTCAAGTAGTAAGTTTCAGTGCCTACCTAAATAGATTTTTTTCCTTTTCCTCCATAACTAAACTTACTATTACTTCAATTATTACACTATCCAATTGAAATTATTTATGGGAAGGTATACAGTGGGATCGCTTTAGCTGTGCGTGTGGGAGACAGCGCTGATAACAACTAATAATGAAGCTTTGAAGTATACATAAAAAGTCTTTTTTTTTGCCATGCCCGACAAGTGCTTTCATTTTTTATAACTCTACAATTGGAGTAGCAACCGCCATAAAAAAAAAAATTTTTTTAAAAATTATAAAAAAAATAAATTGTTGGTGGACTGTTAATTTTTTTAAATCGGCACTAACCGAGTTTTATATATCGGTTTTTAACTACACTGAGTCCAAAAAGTATTCATTAGGAAATTTGTCTGTCTGTCGACTGTGCAAACAATTTCTCTGGGTACTCTAAAAATTTTAAAAAATTGTTACGTGGTCGTATGTTTCCTATAAATCTTCTTTTTCCCATTACCTTGAAATTTAAGAAGTAGCTGCCATAATATCAAATCGTATTCGTCGCAATCTGCTCCAAAAAAAAATATGTCTTTTTATGAGCCACAGTTAAAAAGAGGACATGAACAATGGACGGGATAAAAAACATTTGATATTATAAATTGTTAAATACTTTTAGATTTT